>CM070560.1:59447347-59994847 GCA_036346405.1 Phyllostachys edulis
TATTTTGGCCGTGCGGGTTGTGTTTGTCCTCTCGGCCATGGCGATTAAGCCGTCGTCGCCGCCGAGAATGAGTCCATGGTGTGCGCAACACTATTGCGCACACGGGATGTCCTTGGTTCTCGTGGCGAGGTCTACATCGCGGCGATGACCAAATCTTTGAGCTCGGTCTTTGTCGGACACCAGCAAAGACCGTTGTCGTTTTAGGGCGTAGATTTGCCGTGTTTAATGCGGTCATCAATTGCTCAATCTTGCAATCATTGGTTGGGTCTTGATGTTCTTAAATCCACCATTTATTGTGCGTGATTAAGACCTCTGCACAGGTCCTCCTTGTGTCCCGCGCGCATTAACCTCTTGTCCAAGCACGTGCGTGCGCAAGCACGTGGTTGTGAGCTCTGGGACGTCCAGACCTCCTCCAAGGAAATCTGGAGCGTCCAAGACCTCCCTTGCGCAATCGTAGCCGTCCAGACCTCCCTGGAGGTCTGTGATGTTTAGATCTATCGCTTAGGACCTCCTCGAGGTCATCTCACCGCTGAGGACCTCCCTTTAGATCCGGGTCCGTTCAGGACCTCCTTTACGTGTTGTGGTCCGTTGGATCTCCCATCTACGGCCACGACCTCCCCTCACCTCGCGCATGTGAGTTGCTAAGAGGTCCAGACCTCTGGACTTCACGTCGCGCGTGTGTGATGTTCTCTGGGAGGTCTTGAGCCGTTGGATCGAGATCGTGGCTCACGTCCTCCCATACCCTTGTGAGTTTTAGAAATTCGGTGAAGTCTTAGTTATAGTGAAATAAGGTATAGACTTTAGAATTTCATATCTTTTTCGTTTTAAATCCTTTTGAGGTCATTCAAATTGTGTTAGCTCTGTCTTGAACTTAACTTTAATCCAAAAATGATTGTAAGTTGAGTTCAGCTCCAGAGCTGATTAGCCACTAGGTTTTAAAACTCCCTTTGAATATACACTCAAAATTTATGTTTAACTTGTAAAACCCATAACTAATGCTCTGAGGTTATTTGTGAGTAAACCCAATTTTGTTAGCTTCCTCTAATAATGAACTCACTGTGAGAATTAGTTACGAGCATGTTGCTGTTATAGAAATGAGGACTTGTGCATTATAATTTTGTTCAAGTTCTTGTTTTTGAAAAATTATATAAAGTGCATAATAGCTCCAAATGAGATGAACTCAATTGTGTTATTCATCTCATGAGGTGCTGGTTTTACAATAAAAATCTCAGCCTCACCACTTTTCTAGAAAATGTTGCCTCATAATTAAATTAGTGAATAGTGCGGTTTGGTAATTTTTAGAAATTTGAGTAGAATTGTTTTGCTCATATCTTTTGCATTGAGAATCCAAATCCATTGGTTCTTGTTGCAAAATTTCCTAAAAATCATACCCTTGCTGCTGTAGAAAATTCAGGGTATTTGGAGTTCGTTTGCTGTGCTGTCTTTGTTGCCTTTAAATCGTTCTTATCGGTTCTTTATCTTTTCCGTTAGGTTTCGACATTTGTGGTGATCCCGAGAGCGACCCTCTGCCACAATTTGAGCAATAGCAACAAGGCAAGCAGTTTGACCATTTCCCATCATGTCCCATTACTTTAGAGCTTAATACTTTGTTTTACTTCTATGTATGCATGCTACTTTGTGTTAAATGTCGTTAGTAATCCTATAGTCGCATAATCTGAGGAATTCTTTATCCTCTACTACCAATGAGCCTAGGTTATTCGCTGTGGTTGGAGCTCGTTGGATGAGCTCTTATCACTTAGTAGTTGCGTTTCCTCTTGCTTAGACATGCTTAGCTATCGGTAGTATTGGGCGATCATCGACTTAGTCGATGATCTTGATCACTCAAAATAATTATTACTCCTATATGTCCAGCACTTGTGCTTTGATTAATTGTAAAATCAAAAGCTGAAAATAAAAGATTGATTTAGACTTGGGCATATTGGATGGATGGTGCGGTTTTTGGAATGTGGTGGTATGCCTGGGTCCCTAAGGACCGAGTACTTGGGTCACTAAGCCAAGCGCTTTTGCGTACTAACCACGCTGAGGGCATATGGAACCCTCTTGACTAAGTACTCTAGGAGGTGTTAATTATGAGCGAGCTCGGTTGGTGTGTTTTCAAAAACAAATGTATATGTATAGTGTGGGAGGGGAGCATTAGCTTCCGTGTAGGTCGTCTAATGTCTCCTTCTCCCCGTGGGTTGTGCAACTCGTAATTAGCATTCATCCTTTGGAAAGGTCTCGAGGACTTAGCGTGCCAAAGACACCTTCTAAGTGTGCGTAAAGGAAAGGCGATCGACGTGTGGATGCAGTGGTACACCTGCGCAGGATAAAACTATTCAATAGCCTCGCCCTAGGTTATGGACATGCTTGGTAAGGTCGCTCAAGACTAGTCTCAAACTTTTAATTAAAACTTGATGGGTTGGTATGAATGGATGTTCATGCTATTGTTGTGGTGACTTGGGTTAGTCACTTCCGAGATTGTTCTTGTTGTTGTTATTATGTTATTATCGCGTTGTTATTTCAACAATTAAAAATGCTTTGTCAAATTGCTTTCAATCTACTATGTTATTGCAAATGAAACTTGCTTTATGCTAAAATGAGTCCAAAGCCTCATCCACTTAAATAAAGCTTGCATGTAGCTAAATTATAGTTCTCGTTATCTTACACGTCAGTTTCTTGCAGTACAATAAACAAGTTATTGTACTCATTTGCTTTGCTTAACAACTTTGTTGCAGAGGAGGTAGAGCCCAAAGGGCTTTACTTTTTTATGTTGGCGGTGGTTGGGAGAGCGACTAGCTTGGCGGTCCTGGGTTGCCTTGTGGGCTAAAGGCACACCTTTGGTTGGCTCTTATTTTGGCCATCTTTATGGCACTTTTGCTTCATTGTTATCTTTTGTAATTATTGTTATTTGGCCTAAGGGCCTCTCTTTTGTAATATCTATTCCATATTAATGTTAACTTCGGTTTGTTGCTTATGTACTATGTGTTGTATGGAATTGATGCATTCTTTTGTTGTGAGGTATGTGTCTTGATTCAGGAAGTATACATCTCTCGAGACCGAAGTTTATTTGGTTGATAATACTAGGTCAATTGGATGACTAAGTATTATGAGCCTAATAAATCCGGTGCTCACAAAAGTTGGTATCGAGCCGTTATGACCGTAGTAACATAAGCTTGGTCGTCCTTAGGATATTTTGAAAACCTATTTTCAAAGCATCAAATGAGTTTTGAAAGCTTAGGTAAATTCTCGGATTTTATTCCTTACCTATCTTAGCTTTCTCTTCTCATCCCACTCTAATTTGAGTTTTAAAAGTTGTTTTCCTCTCTTCCTTCTACAAAATAGTTGTTATCGATTAACACTGGTTTTTGGGAGAACCAATGAGATTGGCAAATTGAAGTGTGAGCTGCCCACTACAAGGTTTTGAAGTTCGAGTCGGTGATTCGACAAGGAGCTTGGATGCTGAAATCTGGACAGCAAGCATCAAATTTCCGGACAGCATCTCAAAGGTTTCTAATTAGGATAGATAATGAGAGGTTAATCAACTAAAACTTGTGGGAATAAAAGGGTAAGATGTGATACTAGTTAGCTAAGTATCTAACACTTATTTCGCTGATTTAACCTTGCTCTTTAGTAGCATTAGCTCTCACCCTACAATCTGATTTTTGATCTTCTCGACCAATTACTCGTTCATTCAATACGGGTTAGTTGAGTTGAGAAGTTGAGCCTTGCTTTTGGTGTTTCTTGGCTGTTTTTAGAGTCTTTTAGAAGCTTTTTAAAGTTTAAATAACTGCTGATTTTGGTTTTCGTTTGGGGTGATATTCCATTCCCCTAGTCGATCGCTTTTGCTTTTCTTTAAGGCTTTGTTTTTCGGGTTGCGTTGCTAACCCATCCCTTCAGGTTTGGAGGTGCCTAACGTCAGGTTGGGTAAACTTCTTGTCAACTCTCGTCCTACTTCTACTTTATTCAAATCAGGAGCTTCTCATTCTCTTGTATCTAAGTCTTTGGCTCCTTTGCTTGTCCCGTTGCTCATTCACTCTCCCGGTTCGGAAGTGAGAGCTGGATCCGAGTGTCGGGATGTCCCTGTTGAAATAAAAAAAAGTGGAATCCATGCCAAGAATTACATCTAAACCTGTGCAAACCATTGGTATGGATTGGTTGTCTCAGCACATGGGACAAATCGATTGCGCTAGGAGGCTCATCTCTCTATCTAGTCCTTCCCATGAAAGGGTTTGCTTCTCACATTTGTTAGATCCTCATCTCTTCGCGCTTGAAGCGAAGCCCGCTCTAGATATTAGCGAAGTCCCAACAGTTTGTGACTTTGTTGATGTCTTTCCCGCTGATCTTCCAGGGATGCCACCCGTTCGAGACCTCGAGTTTGTCATTGAGTTGGCTCCTTGTGACCGCCCCTATCTCAAAGAGGCCTTGCTCGGATGCCACCGAAGCTAATTGGTAGAGTTGAAGAAGCGATTAAGTGAGCTGCAAGAGAAGGGTTTCATCCGCCTAGCTCATCTCCTTGGGGTTGTCCGGCAATCTTCGTGAAAGAAGAAGGATTCGGTACTTTACGATGTGCGTTGATTACCGCCCACTTAATGAAGTGATGAGAAGAACAAGTATCCATTGCCCCGATCGACGATCTCTTCGATCAATTAACTGGAGCTCGAGTTTTCTCCAAGATTGATCCGAGAGTGGGATATCATCGAGTTCGGATTGACTGGGGATATTCCAAAGACGGCGTTCTCTACTCGCTACGGCTTGTACGAGTACATCGTCATGTCGCTCGCTTAACCAATGCTCTGCCTTTGTTCATGAACCTCATGAATTCGGTATTCATGGAGTATTTGGATAAGTTTGTCGTGGTCTTCATCGATGATATTCTTATCTATTCCAAGAACGATGAGGAACATGCCGAGCATCTGAAGCTTGTGTTAGGCAAGCTACGTGAGCACCACCATTGACGCGAAGTTCAAACAAGTGTGCGTTCTGGTTGAAGGAAGTTGCTTTCTTAGGCCATATTCTTTCAGCGGGAGGCGTAGCTGTTGATCCTAGCAAGGTCACCGATGTTCTTTCATGGAGTCCGCCCACTTCGGTCACCGAAGTGCGGAGTTTCTTGGTTTAGCGGGATATTATCGCCGCTTTATCGAGAACTTCTCCAAGATCGCGAAGCCAATGACGGAGTTGCTCAAGAAGGACAAGAAGTTCTTGTGGTCTGATGCTTGCATGGCAAGTTTCCATATACTCAAGAAGCGTTTGACCACCGCTCCCATTCTTGTTCTTCCTGATATCCATCGCAGCCTTCGATATCTTTTGCGATGCTTCTCGTCGAGGCCTCGGTTGTGTCCTTATGCAAGAAGGCAAGGTAGTGGCCTATGCATCAAGGCAATTGAGACCTCATGAACTCAACTACCCTACTCATGATTTGGAGTTGGCTGCTGTGATTCATGCACTTAAGATTTGGCGACATTACCTAATCAGAATCGTTAGAAGTGTATTCGGATCACAAAAGCCTCAAGTACTTGTTCACCCAACCCGACTGAACCTCGTGCAAAGGAGATGGTTGGAGTTGATCAAGGATTATGATATGGGTATTCACTACCATCCGGGCAAGGCTAATGTCGATTCTTGCGCGCTTAGTCGCAAAGCGCATTGTAATGCCTTAGTGCTCAAGGAGCATTCGCCCTCTCTTCTCGAGGCATTCCGGCGTCTCAACTTGGAGATAGTTGAGCATGGATCTCGTTGCCATGGTTGTGCAACCAACCTTGGTGGATCGGATCAAGTCCGCTCATCCGTCGGTTTGGGAGTGAGCCACATTAAGGCAAATATCAAGGCCGAACGACCAAGTGCTTTTCTCGAGGATGAGCATGGTGTTGTGAGGTTCGCAACGCCTTGTAGTTCCAAAGGACATGGAGTTGCGAATTTGATCCTCCATGAAGCCCATGATTCGTCTTTATCCATTCATCCGGGGCCACAAAGATGTATCAAGATCTCCGCAGAGATTTTGGTGGACCCGAATGAAGAGGAGATCGCGAGTTCGTTGCCGAGCGCGACGTGTGTCGTCAATGTCAAGGCCGAGCATCGGCGTCTCTTTGATCGCTTGACCTTTGCCAATTCCTGAGTGGAAGTGGGATTCGATCGGAATGGATTTCATCACCGGTCTACCCACGTCCCCGAAGAAGAATGATGCCATTTGCCGAGTGCTCCTCTGTTAGTAGGGGACAACATGGTCGAGCGGAGGATCGAGCAACACCAAGACCCCCTTGTAGATTCCAACCAGGAAATCACGAGGGAAGATGGCTCTTCACTGCAGCCACACCTCCTTGTTAGGAGGAACGACCACTTGATTCAAACGACCTCAGGCATTATCTGAACCAAGTAGGCAGTCAAGGACGTCATCATAACGTTCATGACCGGGTTGGGATGCTAGATCTTAGATATGCAAATCTGAGGAACCGATCCCCGATTGACTATAATCCGGCTCCTTTTCAGATAAGGCGCCACGACCCCATTACGGGCTGCCGAGCTTTTTCGATAGGTCTCCAAGCTGTTCGTTGGCCTGACAGGTTCTGACCAGCCAACATAGAGAATTTCAATGGGTCTCAGAACCTGTTGGAATTTCTTTAAATTTATTCTACCGCCATCAAGGCTGCTGGTGGTAATGACAATGTGATGGCAAATTACTTGCCCACGGTCCTTGAGGGGTCTGCCCGATCATGGTTGCTTAACCTACCGGTCGGATCTATCTACACTTGGGAGCGGCTATGCGATACGCTAATCGTCAACTTTCAAGGGATGTACGATCGCCCCGGGAAGGAGGATGATCTGCATCGGATGAAGCAGAAGACCAACGAAACTCTTCGACAATACATCAAGAGGTTTAGTCAAGTTCGAAACTCCATCCCAGAGATCGCATAATCTTCTGTCATCCAGGCCTTTAAAGCAGGGCTGAGGAATCGTCGGTTTATGGAGGATATTGCATTAAATCCTCTACAAACAACCGTCGAACTTTTCGATATGGCAGACAAGTACGCGGCCGCTAGTGCGGCGGTCGAATGGTATGAGGCTATTGATCGGAAAGAAAAAAATCCCCAGCTGGATCTGGAGAAGCAGGAGAAGAAGAACAAGAAGTCTCTCAAGAACGAGAAGAATTGCAAGCCCGACAAAGAAGTCCTTGCGATCCCCGAGAAGTTCACCAAGGGTAAGAAAGATTTCGCAAGTCGGAATAAAGCTAAGGCCCTAACCAGTGACTTCAAGAAAAATAAGAAGTGGTGTCCACTTCACCAGGCAGCGGGGCATGATCTGCGCACCTGCCGGGCCTGACAAAGCAAGCTGGAGGATTACTACTATGGCAAAGGACCCTTCCCCTCCATAGCAGAACTCGGAGAACCAAGCTCCAAGAAGGACAAAGATGGCGATGAAGAGATGGAGTACCAGGAGCCGCAACACACGGTGAACATGGTCTTCGGAGGATCCTCCTCGTATGAATCACGACGTCATTTGAAGGCTGTGGAGCGGGAAGTCAACCTTGCAGAGTCTCCAATCACCGTCAAGCCATCCAGGTGGTCGAAAACTGTAATCTCCTTCAGCAAAAAAAGACTGCCATATCCCGTTGACTCGACCAGGTAGGTTTCCTATCGTAGTTGAACCTACTATTAATATTTGTAAAGTTAATCGAGTCTTAATAGATGGAGGTAGTTCTTTAAATATTCTATTTACGGGGGCACTAGAAGAGATGCAGATCCCCAGATCTAAGGTGAAACCTATAAAATATGCCTTCCACGACATAGTCCCTGGTTCTACCGCTAAATCGATGGGACAATTGTCCCTACCGGTTATGTTCGGAAGACCTGACAACTTCCGAACAGAAAAGGTTCCGTTCGATGTGGTTGATTTTGAAACCGCATACAATGGAATCCTCGGTCGTTTGGCTCTAGCAAAATTCTTGATAGCCACGCACTACGGTTATCACAGTCTAAAGATGCTAGGGCCGAAAAGAGTCATCACAGTTCGAGGAGATCGAAAAATTTCTTATGCATGTGATCAGAAGTCCTTAGAACTGGTCGATGAGCTTCCGACCAGGGAAACTAATCCATCTACCATGCAGGTCAAGCACTCCAGGCCAAAGATGGCGCCAAAGCCTTCCAACCAGACCAAGGAGGTACCACTCGGCAAAGACGCTCCTCTAGGAATCACCAACACGCCATCTGGATCAAGAAACGCTGATGTGTTTGCCCAAAAGGTGATGGTCGGGCAGGGCTCGACCTCAAATAGGAAGAGTCGCTCGTCTTCTTCGTCCGAGCAAATCAGGACGTATTCGCCTGGCAGGCGTCCGACATGCCCGCGGTCCCTAGGGAGGTGATCGAGCACAGACTAGCTCTCCAGCCTAACAAGAAACCGGTCAAGCAGAACCTCCGGCGTTTCGCAACTGATCGGAAGGAGGCAATCCAGTCGGAGATCGACAAGATCCTCAAGGCTAGGTTTATTCGTGAAGTCGACCACTCAGAATGGCTCGCCAACCCTATAATGGTTAAAAAAAAGCAATGGGAAATGGCGAATATGTATTGACTTCACAGATCTTAATAAAGCTTGTCTAAAGGATGACTTTTCCCTTCCACGCATTCATCAACTTGTAGACTCTACTTCCAGGTGTGAGTTGTTGAGGTTTTTCATATACATACTCAGGGTACCACCAGATTAATATGAGTAAAGACGATAAAGAGAAAACTTCCTTCATCACTCCATATGGCACTTACTGCTATGTTAAGATGTCGTTTGGTCTCAAAAACGCTGGTGCAACTTTCCAAAGGTTGATGCACAAAACCTTTAATCCTCAGATAGGTCGAAATTTGGAAGCCTATGTTGACGACTTGGTCGTGAAAAGCGTCAACTTTGACGACCATATTTCCGACCTACACGAGACTTTCAATAACTTAAGAAGGTATAACCTTAAGTTAAATCCAGAGAAGTGTGTGTTCGGAATTTCTTCTGGAAAACTTCTCGGGTTCCTAGTTTTGGCTAGATGGATTGAAGCAAATACAGTAAAAATATCAGCCATCGATCAGATGCGCCCTCCGACTACAAAGAAAGAAGTCCAAAAACTAACCGGTTGTATGGCAGCGCTAAGTCGTTTCATAGCACGGTTAGGTGAAAAAGGATTACCTTTCTTCAAGCTCCTTTGGAAACACGGGAGTTTCGAGTGGACTTAGGAGGTAGACGATGCCTTTGAAGAACTTAAGAAGTACCTTACGAGTGCTCCGATCTTAGTCTCTCCGAGATTGGGGGAAACATTGCTGATTTACGTGGCTGCAACGCCATAGACAGTCAGCGGTGTACTAGTCGTAGAATGTGACAACATTCAACGACCAGTATATTACGTAAGCGAAGTCTTACATGGACCAAAAGAAACATACCCACAGGTACAAAAGTTGCTCTATGGTCTCCTTATGACTTCAAGGAAACAAAAGCATTATTTTCAGGCCCACAAAGTGGCCGTACCAATCGGATATCTCTTAGGTCAAGTCCTTGGAAACAGGGAGTCATCAGAACGAATAGCAAAATAGGCAGTCGAGCTTGGGGCGTTCAACCTCCATTTCATCTCACGAACAGTAATCAAGTCTCAGGCAATAGCAGAATTCATTGCCGAATGGACAAACCCTGAACCCATCCCAAGGGCCCGAGTACGAACACCACGACGAGTGGACAATGTACTTTGACGGTTCCTTGATGCTCAAGGGCCCGGGGGCTAGAGTCATCTTGATATCCCCTATTAGTGAACACATCAAGTACGCCATCCAGTTAAACTTTCATGTTCTAACAATGTGGCAGAATATGAGGGTTTACTGGTAGGATTTCAAACAGCTTGTTCGCTTGGGATTCGCAGATTACTAGTGAAATGCGATTCTCAACTAGTAGCGAATCAAGTTGGGAAAGAATATCAATGCTCAAGTACCAAGATGTCATCTTATTTGGCAGAAGTACAGAAACTCGAAAAACACTTTTTCGGTTTTCAGATCCAACACATTCCTAGAAATGAAAACTTTCTGACAGACCAGTTGGTACGGATGGCCTCCACGAGGTCACCTGTCTGCTTGGAGTTTTTCTCGAGCAACTCAATTCACCCTCGGAGGTTGAGCTTTCTGAGGACATAGATGTTTCACTACAGGTCGTACAAACCGATCCTAAGAACATGGATGCTCCACAGATCGTTGATGGTTGCCGCCGTCACGATCACAGTAGAGATTGAATGATATCGATCTACAATTATTTTCAGCGTGGCATTATTCCTAAAGATGATGTAGAGGCTGGTCGAATAGCTCGAAAAGCTAAATTATATACTCTGATCGAAAGTACCTTGTATAAACGAGGATCTCACGGAGTGTTGGTGAGATGCATATCTCAAACGGATGTCATTAAGTTGCTATCTGATATTCATGGAGGAGTTTGTGGAGCACATCATTCCTACATAACACTAGTCGGTAAAGCCTTCAGGCAAGGATACTACTGGCCAACTGCCCTTTATGATGCAAAAGAGGTCGTGACGAAGTGCGTACAATGTCAATTTCATAGTCGACAAGTACATCAGCCGGCACAAGCTTTGCAAACCATACATCTTTCTTGGCCTTTTGCAACTTGGGGGCTAGACATTCTAGGACCTTTTCCAAGAGCACCCGGGGGCTTCGAATTCTTTTTCGTCATGATTGACACGTTTACAAAATAAATAGAAGCCGAGCCAGTTGTTAAAACAACAACTGAAGCCGCCAAGAGGTTCCTCACCAAAAACGTGATCACACGATTTGGCATACCCAGTCGTATAATCACAGATAATGGTACCCAGTTCTCTAGCGGAAATTTTGAGGAATTCTACTACGATTTAGGTATCAAGATACACTTTGCTTCTGTTGCTCATCCGCAGAGCAATAGAGCAGTTGAGCAAGCTAATGGAATTGTAATGCAATGAATGAAATGCCGAGTATTCGACTAGTTAACCAAACGGTCAGGCGCTTGGGTTCAAGAACTTTATTCTGTGTTATGGGCCATTCGAACCACGACCAGTCGTGCGACTAGTGAAACTCTATTTTTTCTGGTTTACGATGCTGAAGCCATGCTTCCTCCAGAACTGAAAATAGGCTTTGATCGAACTGATTATTTCAATGAGAACGATCAGATAGAACGAAGACTCGACGACATCAATTTTCTCCAATAACGATGGAACCAAGCCCTCATACGATTGGCGGTTTGCCAACAAGCCATGCGAAGGTGCCATAGTCGTAAGGTGCAACCTCGCAGCCTAGCTGTAGGTGATCTGGTTCTACGCAAAATACAGAGCCAGGCTAATCGCAATAAACTTTCTCCCAAATGGCAAGGTCCATACACTGTGGTCGAAGTCACCAGACCTGGTTCGGTACGACTAGCTATGTCAAACGGGCGTGTTTTGTCTAACTCTTGGAATATTGACCAACTGCGTAAGTTCTTTGTATAAATGTGTTTCCATTTTTTTATTTTTTTTAATAAAGATGTATTTCCTTTTCTTTCTGACGAATGATATTGTTTATATATCTGTTATTCATTTACTGGTTATACACTATTGTTGTCTCATTGGTCGGAGAAGACCGAATTCTCTCCGATATCATTTCTTAAGGATCTCTATTACTCTATGGCTACGACATACAAGTTAAACGCCACAAGGGTCCTAGTCGTGACCATTCAGACAATGGCTCCCACGCGCGACCAACACTCTTTTCTTAAAGAAATATAAAAGTAATAGGAGCATCACACAAACAACTACAGATAGTACTTTACATGCTTAAGATTTCGGAGACAACATTTCTTAACTTCAACATTTTGTTCTACTCTAGTTTAGCTACTGGCCGGGACACGAAAAGCCTCCTGGGCGAAGTCTCTCCTTCTCTGCACGTGGTCCTGCCCACTGGAAGGAGCTTCCTAGCGACGGTCCATTTCCTACGATCTTCGCTGCTAGTCCGACTTGAGCATGAGCACATTTTACGAAGTGTTTTTCATGTCTGCAGTTCTTAGCGATAATTATGACCAGATTTGGATGATATATATAAACAAGTTCACTTGTCGTTTTCGCATACATTTGTTGCATGTTTCCTTATCATCAGTGTATGTCTTTTTTTTCATCTTCCAACCACACAAGGTACTACACAGTATTTCGATTATGAAAAAGATCTAAAACTGGTCGAACTCATACACTGGCTCTGACCACTTTGATTTCCTAGTGCTACTTAGATCATTTTTTGTAACATAATCAGTATATGCTTTGTACTATGGAAGTAGCTGTTGCCTATTTTCTTTGACTACTGCTTCTCTAATAAAGTTCTTCTACTAATACAAGCAGTCGAGGGCTAGGATATCTATGAGTGCTCAGCGAATTTAGGAAGACAAAATAAAGACTTCATTGATGATAAAAGGTAAGTTTTATTTACAAAAAGTTTAAATATTACAATCATTTACTTCTCGGAGCCACCAGACTGGTCGTTGCGCGTTGGAGATCCAACCTCCATTTCCTCCGCAACCTTACTTCTGAGAGGTGCCATTTCCTCAAAAAGTTTGACTGCTTCAGTTCCCGAACAGTTGAAGTCTTACTCAACAGCTTGGAGATTTATGGTAGGATCGGAGACCTTCAGTTTTGCCAAAGCAAAACTGACTCCATTCTTCACAGCTTCGAACAGGTTTGTGCATAGTTCTCCTGAGTTGTCTTGAGGACGCCCTTGAGGTCTTCGAGCTATTGGCTAAGGTAGTTGATCTTCTCTGTAGGATCTCATAAGTTGGGCAGCTGCGTTCCCGATCCCGCATCGAAGAGCATCTTATTGAAAGCCTTAACTTTCTCTTCAAGATTTTGCCCGAAAGCTTCTTCCTTGCCACGCTCGAACTCAAGAGCTTTCTCTTTTCTCCTTAATGCTTGAGTTTGCTTTGCACGAGTAATACCAACAAAATGAATACATATGACTAGAAAAAGGTAATATACTGGTCAAGTCTACGACCAGTTACATTCGCACTTCTTTTCAAAAGTATCAAGAACTTTCTTGTGCCTGGTCGTCAAGTATTCGATCGACCGGTCCTTGTTATGGTTTTCTTCTTTAAGCTTGGCAATTATGGCTTTTTTAGCCATAATTTCTTCTTTAAGCTTCTCCGAATCTATCAAACACGGTAAAAGCAGAAGGTAGTTAACGGAAAAAGAGCCAAATGGTAAAGAAGAAGACAAGAAGATACTAAGAGGGTACTTACTTTCTAATTCAGAGTTCTTTTCCTCCAAGAGCTTTATCCGCTGGGTCAGCCCTCCGACCACGGCGAAATTTTCCACCAATTGTTGCAAAAATATCAAACTCCTTTAAGTATTTTTTAAGGGAAAGGCTATTAAACGTTGTTGTGGAAGCTTACCTGAATTGCTAAATTGCTATATTCAGCAAAGATTGGGTCGGGACTCGCCCTTGCTTGGCGGTCCGAGATTCTCCCTAAGCCTCATTAAGATCTTCATCTTAGAGGATCCGCAGGCGATAAGGAAATGCGACTCGACGAGGAGAATTCCTAGCAAGGATCAGAGCCTACTGAGACTCTTCAGGAACCACCACCTCTACAGGTGGGGTTGGAACCATCACCTCCACAGGTGTGGTTGGAGCCACCATAGGTTCCTGAGCGGGTGCTACCACCTGCTCGGGGGCTGGCTCGACCTCTTTTCCCTTAGGAGTTTTCTCCTGAGGGGTGTCCTGGTCGGAATCGACCGAAATACCAGAGGATCTAAAAAAAGAGGAGAGGAGAATATTAAGACTCTAAAAACACTAGAGGTAAGTACTTACATAAGATCTTCTTTCATGTATACGTACTTGGTCGTTTTCTTGGTCTTTATTGCGAAGCGTGCAGAAGCAAAATCTATTGCGCTCGCCTTCCTTTTCTTCTTTTCAACCGACTTCACCGGTTCTACACCAGTAGGGCTGTTCGGACCTGTAGCATCCTCCAACTGAAGATCAGAAGACACGGTCTCGACCAGTTGATCGAGAACAAGATCTTTGACCATCGGGTTGGAGGGTGTGGATTCATCAACCTCCAAAGTAGTTGCTTCAGTAACAACAAGAAGGTCTTGAGCGACCACATTGGAGTCCACCACAACCGCCTAGTTGGCAATCAAAAGTTAGTTAGGCGACGAAAATCCTTCAACTGTGACATACGTTTTAGGTCGGTTACCTACCTCTATAAGGCCAACATTCTGTGTGGCCATAGGAATGGTCGGAACATCAATCGACTCATAACTTTCAGTGGCCTCGTTGATCCTCAGCCCGACCAACTACACATCAAAGAGGATTTACGATAAACCGATTTGAAAACATATAGAACCAGTATAGTAATTGTTGTCTTTCTGAGTGACCATCATATAGAACCAGCTTTTCTTCCATGACGACCACGAGAACTTTGAGTACATGGGAATGTACTCATCAGCTTTTCCGTCGTGGAGGCGCAAAGTGCAATCTCCCGGCATCCCGGTTGTCTTCCCCGACTTCGCCATCCTATAGTAGTACTTGAAGAGATCTAGATTTGCTGGAATCCCCAAGTATGCTTCGCAGAGGTAGACGAAGAGGCTAAGGTTGGCGATGGCATTGGTAGCAAGATTCACCAGTTCGACTCCGTAATTCTCCAAAACTTTGGGAAGAAAGCAATGAACTGGTAACCTAAATCCGCATTCGATATATGCAAGAAAAATAGGGATCTCCCCATCTTCGCCACTCGGAGAATACTCTCCGGCCGCTGATCTCCAAGAAATCAAATTCTTGTCGGGAAGCAATCCGATCTTCTACAGGTTCTGAAGCTTCTTCTCGCTCAAATCAGAAACCGACCAGTTGGTGATACAATCCGACATGGTTGGGTTTTGGGTAAGGGAAGAAAGGAGGTCGTAGAAGGTTGAAGACAGTAAGAGGTCGGAGGCAATTATTCGCTCAGGAGATGAAGAGAAAAGGCAGGAGGCGTAAAAACCCTAAAGCGCTGCGCTAAAGGGGTTTTATAGCCCCAATTCCTTAACTGCAATTGGGAGTTACCAACGGACAGAACTTTTTCTCCAACGGACAGCACAAAACTCTTCGAGTCCCAAGGAAATTTCTCAACTTTAAAATGAATACAGACCACCTCGTGTGTCACGGCATTAAATGAGGGTCTGCGTGATACGACTTCATTGGGAGAAAGTGTTCACATGACCAAAATTCATTTAAAGTTCGGGGCTAGCTGACGAGAATTAAAATCTCTATGTATTACTTTAATACATAATAAAAGACCATATGTCTTCATGGTCGTAACCCATAGGGCTCACGGCCCCCGTGGTCGTGAGGGTTCCAGAGGATACCTCGTGGGTACGCTGGTTGGATGAGGCCTTGCACCCAGTCCCCGACCAGATGACTGCTCGTAAAAGCAATGAACTGGCATCTGAATTAACTCCAGGTATATTCCTTACCGTGTGATAAATGAAACACATGATGTATTTGTTCCATACCACACGGGGTTTCATGGTCCTAAGACACTGACAACAATCACCCTACTGTTGAGTGTCTCATAGATACATAACCGCCGAACGATTGGTAGTTCGTCAACCGTTGCCTCGCTCCGACCAGTCGCGACACTTTCAACAGGCGCCACTTCTAGGAGTAACTGTCACTACTTCGTCAATTACTTAAAAGAGAACGCAAGCGGCAAGAGAGGAATCTAATTTCGGAAGATCAACAGACGATTGGATTTTCAACATCATAACAAGTATTACGCTCGGTGTAATTAGGATTAGTCTATAGCCTTGTTGAGGGCACCCCCTTAATAGCCAGTACGTATCAATAAAAGAGCAGTCACATTCTCTTCCAAGAACTCTTTACAATTTTTCTTTATTTATTTCGTAAGATCGACGACTCGATCGTCGACAATCCTCCATCCATAGCCATGCGTACGTACATGGACAGATCAGGCTTACAACTTCTTTATCACCTCACATACGGACATATTCGCATTCTTACAGCTTGCATAGTGAAGGATCGAGACATCGTCATCAAGAAAAGACAGAACAACTTACACTAGTATCTAGTAAACTATTTTTACTTCACAACTAGTCGTATTAAGAAATACAACAGTGTAAATCTTAAAAAGGAATACATCAGTGTATACGTCATCACATATATCAATAATTGTTCTACAACGTACAGTCGGGAATTAGTTTTTGGGCAGAAGGCAATGGGGAAAATTAAAATGTCAGGCATGAACATTGTTCTTACCCGCATATGTATGCATAATTGTACTTTGATGCATGCATGCACAACATAATTGTTCCAAAAAGGATAATTATAATGCCCGAACGGATGTGCTGCGGATCTAGACACTGATCGTCTTGGTCCAACTAATATTCTGAACATGTCTGTTTAGGTAGGCTTAATTTCTTCCACTGGTACCACTCAAATGCATTTTTTCTCAGGGACGACGCCAAAAAATTTAGCCGATGGATTTAGCCATCCTGGCGGTCGCCGGTGGCGTGGCGCTGGTCGGCGCCCTGTGGCCTGCGGGTGAGCTACTCGAGACAGACCTGCGGCGAGGTGGAGGGGCTGCTTGAGGGCGGAGAGGAGTGTTGGCGACTGGAGGGAGGCGGACACGGCGCATGACGGCGGAAGGAGTGGAGGAGCTGGGCGGAGAGGGGGAGGCGGAGGCTTGCGAGGCGGAGAGCACTGGCCGTCGCGAGCGGGATCGAGGGGAGGTGCGCGAGGAGGTGGTGGTGGAGGTGGCGGAGCGGGTCAAGCGGGACGAAGGAGAGGAGGAGCGGGAGGAGGTGACGGTAGGGGATGACGGGGAGGAGCGGGAAGAGGGAGGGGAGGCAGGAGGACGGCGAGAGGAGGCGGCGGTATGCGAAGATCGGGTCCGGCGAGACGAGCCCCGGGCTGGAGGCGGCTAGGGAGAGCACGCGCGGGTGGTGGGCAGCGTTGAGGCGCGGGAGGTAGGGGGCAAGGAGGGTAGAGATGGGCGACGGCCGGTGGGGTGGGAAGGCGGGACGCCGAGACGAGCGTGTCCGCCACGGTCGAGACAAGCGCGGAGTCGGGGTCTAAGTCGTTGGTGTCAGCTGCACCTAACGGTTGTACGCTGGCTCCGCCCCTGTTTTTTCTAGTCTATGGCCCATATTATTTGTCTTGTTCAGATCGGCTATGCATAAGCAGTGGCATAAACCTTGAATTATTCCCAGCCATGTGGGGGCCTGTAGGTAACACCGAGCAAACAATGAGCACCACATGAAGACACGGATTAGCTCTCCCTTAATTACGATCTGCTTGCTAAACAGGACAAACTGTTTGTTAGAATTTTTCCTCCCCGATGTGACCTGCCTGGCCTGTAGCAGCGTCTTTGCCGTCTTCTAGTCTTCTCTGATGGTGCAACCTCCTTGAAGCAAATATGCAAAGGACAAGTACAAAAAAACTTTCTTCCGGAGCAACTGCTCCCCTTTTCTCTTTTTTATTGCTCTGCTCAACTCTTGCTTACATTGCTTGCTTACAATCTATTGCTTATTTGCTTGCACTCGATGCTGCTTATAAAGGCTGTGAATACCGGACTTCACGTCGGACTCGGTAGCTATAGTAATCGGACTCGCTACAGTACTCAACCTCTGTATACGAAATAGACTCAGAAAAAAACAGAATCTCTAACAGAGGAAAAATCAAAACCTACCAAAAAAACAAGATTAAAATTCAACAATCACCCCCTTAATCTTGTTTCATCATCTTTGATCATGCTGATCTTCTCTCTCATCTGAACTTCCAAGTCTGCCTCTTTTACCTGCACTCCCGTGCGCCGTTCCTTCCTGGGCCAATACCGCCCTACCGCCGGTGCTTGCTCCATCCTGAGCCATGCACAAACCAACGTTTACCGCGCCTCGTACCTGGACTGAACTCGTCCTTCCTTGCACGCCCGTCTGGGCTGGAGCACCTGCTCCCACGACCACTGGGTCAAGCACTGCCTCCCACCGCCTTTGAATTCGCCATTACAGAGCCTCCGCTCCTCTCTCTTGGACCAAGTCTGTCCACTTCCCCGCATACATCTTAGCTGAGGCTACACCGCCTCTTCCTCCTACGTCAACTTTGTGTACACCGCGCCCTTCATGCGCGTAGGACTCACCGCCCCTCTACATAGCCTGTATGCCTTGTCACAAGACTGTCTGGATCTCCTCACGAGACTCACTTCTTTGCGCCTCCTACGCCAACTGCGTGCCACTCCTGGGTTCCGCCATATCCTTGGCCGATATTTAAGTTCCACTCTGGCTCCTCCAGACTGTCCTTCACACAAACTGACTTACAAATTTTTAGAGAAATTTTGTACAACAGATTTGGGGATCTTTTTACCTTCATCAACAGATCTTTGTTCTTGTCGTAGACACGCAAGAACTCATCCTGCAGCTCCACCCTGCACCCCCGTTCTGCCAACTGCCCGAGACTGAGTATGTTGTTGCACAAACTTGGTATAAAGTAAATATCAAGCAGCATCTTCCGATCACCGTTCTTGCATCGCAACAACATTGTACCTTTGCCTTTTATCTGTACTGTGGAGCCGTCGCCAAACTTGATTTTTCTCGAAATATTCTCGTCGAGAGAGACAATCTGATTGTACAATGCAGACAACTTACCGGCGAACTCGTCCACCGACTCGGTTTCTCCCATCTGGAGATTCTCGAACTCGGTATGCAAATTCTGAAGCCGCACCTCCTTCACACGATCAATTCCCTCGTGCATCTTTTGAAGCGTCACCACGCCTCACGTGCCGTCTCCTTGCCGATGAGCTGCCGCATCATGGAGTCTGGCACCGCCTGGTAGATGATGGCCAAAGCCGTCTGGTCTGCCTTGTCGTCCACCTCCTTATCCTTCGCCTTCGGATCGACTACACCCCAGACTCCCTGGACGCGCATATTTGCCTTCATCTTCATTGCCCACACCGGATAATTGTCAGTCGTCAGGACAAGATATAGGAGAGAAAACGGCCCATCCCGGGTCTTCGCGTTGTCACCCATGATCTTCAGATGACACTAAGATCAACAGTCTCTGATACCACTTGTTAGAATGTTTCCTCCCCGATGTGACCTGCCTGGCCTGTAGCAGCGTCTTTGCCGTCTTCTAGTCTTCTCTGATGATGCAAACTCCTTTAAGCAAATATGCAAAGAACAAGCACAAAAAAACTTTCTTCCGGAGCAACTACTCCCCTTTTCCCTTTTTTATTGCTCTGCTCAACTCTTGCTTACATTGCTTGCTTACAATCTATTGCTTATTTGCTTGCACTCGATGCTGCTTATAAAGGCTGTGAATACCGGACTTCACGTCGGACTCGGCAGCTACAGTAACCGGGCTTGCTACAGTACTCAACCTCCGTATACGAAACAAACTCAGAAAAAAAACAGAATCTCTAACAGAGGAAAAAATCAAAACCTACCAAAAAAACAAGATTAAAATTCAACACTGTTGTTGGTATCTTTCTTACCAGAGCATGAGCAATTAGCTAGTTTCATCGTCCTAAATCTCGCAACCCACAGGTAATAGGATCAAATCTCCGGTACCACGGCGGAAAATTTGCGCAAGATAACCTCACCGAGGGTATACGGTTAGCAGGATCTAAAGGTCTGATCGTGAGCAGCCAGAAAACTGAAGTGCCACACGGTTGGACTGTCGAATGCCCAACAGTGGTGAGGATTGAGGAGTATACTGACATCCATGTCGTGTTTCACGAGCAACCGAGCTGGTTCGGTATGTCTGAACCCAGTGGCGGAGGGAGGGGGAGACCAGCAGGAGCCAGGGCTTCCCCCAATCCTGCCAAGGGAATTTTTTTTGTCCATTGAACTGCTATACCAAAACAATGTGAAGAAGTGTATGGCCTCCACTAAGATAGATGTGTGACAGAACTGTACGGCCTCTCTACGAGTATGTATATTGTATACACATGTATTGCAACTGCTATGTTCTTTTTGACTGCGCGGATAACAAGCAAATCATGGCAAGTGGTACGTATAAAGATTACAGAAACTATTTGGTTATGTAATTGTGATCCAGAAGTGCATAATTTCTTCTTCTTTTTTCAAATTTACTAGTGTCAAAAACATTTAATCTTTACTATACTTTTAGTTAAGTGTATAGTATGAAAAATTAGTCGCATTTGTCCGGCTCCCCTATGTATATTTTCTGGCTTCACCCTTGTCTGAACCTACGCTGCAGGAAAACTAATGAATGTGATTTTGTCACTTGAGATGATAGTCTTTTCCCGATGGAAAATTCGTCCACCCGATTTTATTAATTTGCAAATTCTTTCTCAACTAGTGTCGTGGTAAAAAGACTACACAGTGGGTACGCGGGATACCCTTTTGTCTTAGGAGGGGGCCGAATGGAGAGGAGCCAAAACCAGAGCATGCATGAGTGTATTGCTAATGTGCGAATGAGGGAAGCCCCCCCCCCCCAACACACACACACACGCTCTTGGGGCTTTATTTATAGGGGTCAAGAAGGGACATTTATCTTCTTACTCTTGCATTGTATTGAGGGAGGGAGGGAGGGATATTTAGGTACATTGCCCTAAACACACTACATAGACCTAGTCCATACACCCAGCCTAATCTTGGGGTTTCCTGGGTATTGACGACGACCCTAGGGGGGCACCCCTTGGTGCCCTGCTATGACAACTCTTTCGTCTGCAAGGGCCGAGGTTGCGAGGGCAAGTCCTGAGGGGCGAGCGGACGCAGTTCTTTCACCTCGGGCCCCTCGGGAGTCAGGATATCCCAGGAAAAGGCGACCAGGGCCGCTATGCCGACCAGCGCGTCGGGGCAAAGTCAGTGTTGCACCTTGTTATACTTGATTACTTCTTCGGTACAACCGTTTGCGACAAAGTCGGCACTGCACCTTGTTATACTTGATTACTTCTTCAGTGTGACCGTTTGCGTTGGTCCTGTTGGGGGTCGGGTACTGCCCCCCCCCCCAAATCGGCCGTTCCTAGTAGATTGCGCCCGCACTTGGAGTGGTGTGAAGGGTTGATGTTGTCCACCTAAGAAGGCGGCTGTTTATATTTATATTTATTATTATTGTTGTTGTTGTTGTTGTTGTTATTATTATTATTATTATTATTATTATTATTATTATTATCACGCTTGGGGTCGCTTGAGAGCCCACAGCTAGCGGGGGCCATCCCCCATACTTTTTTGATTGGGCTCGCTTGGGAGCCCACAGCTAGCGAGGGGGAGACGAAGCCGAACACCGTCCCCCATACTTTTTTTGATTGGGCTCGCTTGGGAGCCCACAGCTAGCGAGGGGGAGGAGAAGCCGAACGCGTCCCCCATACTTTTTGATTGGGCTCGCTTGTGAGCCCACAGCTAGCGAGGGGGAGGCGAAGCCGAATGCCGTCCCTCGTACTTTTTGATTGGGCTCGCTTGGGAGCACCCAGCTAGCGAGGCGGGACATCCCCAATTCATGCGATGAAGCGCGATATGTGAGGCCTCTCCGCCGAGGCAAGGCCTTCGAGGCGGGAGACTTCCTAGTCACCGAAGAACGGCCGTCGAAACGACTAGAGTTTGCGCTATTGAGTGCGATGTCTCTCCGCTAAGGCGAGGCCTTCGAGGCGAGAGACTCACTAGTCGTTGAGGCACGACCGTCGGAACGACTAGGGCTTGCGCGATTCAGAGCAATGTGCAATGTCTCTCCGCCAAGGCGAGACTTTTGAGGCGGGAGACTTCCTAGTCACCGAGGCATGACCGTCGGAACGACTAGGGTTTGCGCAATTGAGCGCGATGTACGATGTCTCTCCGCCAAGGCGAGACCTTCGAGGCAGGAGACTCCCTAGTCGCCGAGGCACAGCCGTCGGAACGACTAGGGTTTGCGCGAGGGAGTGCGATATGCAGCGTCTCTCCGTCGAGGCGAGGCCTTTGAGGCGGGAGACTCCCTAGTCGTCGAGGCGTGGCCTTTGGAGTGGCCAGGGTTTTGCACGACGGAGCACGATATGTAGCGTTTCTTTGTCGAGGCGAGGCCTTCAAGGCGGGAGACTCTCTAGTCGTCGAGGCGTGGCCTTCGGAGTAGCCAGGGTTTTGCACAACCAAGCACGATATGCACCGTCTCTCCACTGAAGCGAGGCCTTCGAGGTAGGAGACTCCTTAGTCGCCGAGACGTGGCCTTCGGAGCGGCCAGGGTTTTGCACGACAGAGCGCGATATGCAGCGTCTCTCCGCCGAGGCGAGGCCTTTGAGGTGGGAGACTCCCTAGTCGTCGATGCGTGGCCTTCGGAGCGGCCTGGGTTTTGCGCGATGAAGCGCGATATGCACTATCTCTCCACCGAGGTGAGGCCTTCGAGGCGGGAGACTCCCTAGTCGCTGAGGCGTGGCCTTCGGAGCGGCCTGGGTTTTGCATGGCGAAGCGTGATGCGCATCATTTTATTTATACACTTCACACTCGCGGGAGTGAGTTAGTGTGCACTAGGGCTCAGAGCCATGTGTGGCGTCTTATTTGTACACTCCACACTCGCCTGAGTGAGTTAGTGTGCACTGAGGCTCGGGGCCATGCACAGTGTCTTATTTACACACTTCACACTCACGGGGAGTGAGTTAGTGTGCATTGGGGATCGAGCTATGCACGGCGTCTTTCGTATTGTTCCTGTTGTCTTCATTCAAATACTAACACGCACAAGACTAGCCTCTTTTTCATGTAAACAAGATATGGAATGATGTACCTCATACTAGGTAGCTAAAAACAATCCTCTTTTATGCATGCCTACAGCTGAGTCAAATGCTATTGTGGACTGCGCGAGTACTACTGAGGAACGGGGAAGTTCTCATATTTATATCATTAAGCTGCTATCACTGACTTGGTGTCCTCCTAACTGCTAACAAGAAGGTAGAACAATAGACATTCTTGGCAACAAAACTGAAAGTGATTATCGCATGCTGGCAGTACAAGGGGGGAATAAGCGAGGCTTCGTCGGCTACCCTAAGTTCAGATCAAGCTCTGGCATAACAGAATTCTAAGGTACAGAGAACATTGAACACTGCCTGTTCTGCGCTCAACACCATTCTTGTGGTACAAATGAAAACCGCACACTGCTGAAGAAGCAGAAAGTGGGGAGATCCGTGAATCAATGTAGGAAAAATATGGGATGTCTCACCAGTTCATGGAGGCGAGGTACGCGGGGCCGGTGACCCGAGGGACGTCAGGGGTGAGGCCAGAGGCCAATGGAGTGACGGTGAGTCGACGGGCCGAAGCTGGAGGCGGAGTTACGGAGGGGCCCCAAGGGTGCTCTGAAGGGGCCGGAGGTGGGGCTCACTGAGGAGGCCGGAGGTGGCCCGGCCGATGGTGACTAAAGCCGAAGGTGGAGCTCTAGTGGTGCCCTGAAGGCACTCCGAAGGAGCTGGAGGTGGGGCACGCCGGAGGCGGTCCAAGGGCGTTCTGAAGCCATTGGTGAGGCCGGAGGCCGGCAGAGATGCGACGAGTCGACGGGCCAAAGCTGGAGGCGGAGTTCCAGAGGTGCCCCGAGGGTGCTCTGAAGGTGCCGGAGGCGCTCTAAAGCCATGGGTGAGGCCGGAGGCCATCGGAGATGCGGCGAGTCGACGGGCCGAAGCCGGAGGCAGAGTTCCGGAGGCGCCCCAAGGGTGCTCCGAAGGGGCTGGAGGTGGGGCGCATCGGAGGCGGTCCGAAGGCGCTCCGAAGCCACGGGTGAGGCCGGAGGCCGTCGGAGATGCGGCGAATCGACGGGTCGAAGCCGGAGGCGGAGTTCAGGAGGCACCCTAAGGGTGCTCCGAAGGGGCCGGAGGTGGGGCGCACCGGAGGCGGTCCGATGGCGCTCCAAAGCCATGGGTGAGGCTGGAGGCCATCGGAGATGCGGCGAGTCGATGGGCCGGGCGGAGACAGGAGTTAAAGTGGCGCCCGAGGGTGCTTGAAGGCCGTGGGTGGGGCGTCTGAGGGCCGGGAGGCCCGACTGCGATGACTGAAACCAGAGGCGGAGCTCTAGTGGCACTCCGAAGGGGCCAGAGGCGGGGAGCGCAAGAGGCGGTCTGAGGGTGCTCCGGAGCCATGGGTGAGGCCGAAGGCGCGGAGATCTGAGTCGACGGGCCGGGCTTGAGGCGGAGTTCGAGGCGCCGAGGTGCTCGAAGGGCGGGAGAGGTGGGGCCGAGGGGGCAGTGGCCGCCCGGCAATGATCAAGCCGGGCGGAGCTCCAGGTGTGCCCCGAAGGCGCTCCGAAGGGATCGGAGGTAGGGCGTGCCAGAGGCGGTTCGAGGGCGCTCCGAAGCCATAGGTGAGGCCGGAGGCCGACGGAGATGTGGCGAGTCAGTGGCCGAGGCGAGTTCTGAGGCGCCACGAGGGCTCTCGAAGGGCAAAAGCGGGCGTGTCGGAGGCAATCCGAAGGCGCTTCGAAGCCACGGGTGAGTCCAGAGGCTGTCGGAGACGCGGCGAGTCAGGCCGGCTTGAGCGGAGTTCAGAGGTGCCGAGGTGCTCAGCGGGCCGGAGGCGGGCGCACTAGAGGCGGTCCGATGGTGCTCCGAAGCCATGGGTGAGGCCAGAGGCCGTCGGAGATCTGTGGTCGGCCGGCCAAGCCGGGGCAGAGCTCTGGAGGGACTCCACACGCCCGAGTCACGCAAGACGGAGGTGAGGCGACAGAGGTGGCGAGGTGGGGCGTCGCATGGAGGCGGCGGGGACTCTGGCGACACGGAGGTGTAGGCGGGAACTCCGGCAAGCCTGAGGTGGCGAGGTGGGGCTTGGCACGGAGGCGAGGCGGGGACTCGGGCAGGCCGCGGAGGTGTGGGCGAGGACTCGCGGCGGCAGTGGAGGCAGGATGGGGACTCCAAGCGGCACGGAGGTGTAGGCAGGGGACTCTGGGCGACGGAGGAGGTGGAGGCAGTGGGGACTCGGAGACGGCCGTGAAGCCAGCCACGGGCAGAAGGCGTAAGCAGTGGCGAAACTCCCGCTTGGAGAAGTGTATGCGCTGGGCGTGCTTTGGCAGGGGGAGCGAAGGTGGGGTTGGGTCTTCGGCCCGACCGAAGGCGCAGTGTGGGCTTCTGCCAGAATTAGGCTTCGGCCCAAGGTAGGCTTCGGCCCAAGGTAGGCTTTGGCTCATTTTATGCGTAACCTCTTGTCCGGTCCGCACGAACGGCGCCAACTGTCGTAGCCAAAAGACTAGACAGTACCCCGTACCCTTTTGTCTTGGGAGAGGACCGAAGGGAGAGAAGCCAAAATCAGAGCATGTACAAGTGTATTGCTGACATGCTCTTAGGGCTTTATTATAGGGGTCAAGAAGGAACATTTACCTTCTTGCCCTTGCATTGTATTGAGAAAGGGAGGAGTATCTAGGTACATTGCCCTGAACACACTACACAAATCTAGTCCATACACCCAGCCTAATCCTGGAGCCTCCTGGGTACTGATGAGACGGAGCATCTCTTAGTGCACTACTAAGACAACTAATTAAAAGAATGAAAATGACTGAGATTCGAGCGATCGAGGAGGAGACCACTAAATGTGTCGGCTGCACATGTGCCTCATCTGTGGTCTCAGTAATTTCTGATAATAAATCGACTTCGAAACATAAATTAGCGCGATGTCGCATTGACATTGATGGATGTGCCTCCACTGCATTATTCAGTGCATGGTCGGCGTGTGCCGGCACCTGCAAACACCAGGGAGAGGGCATCAGATTTGTTGCTCTTTCGCCTGGCATGGAGCCATGGACCATGCATGCTGATGTCAATGCCAGCATATATAATCAGTGGGTTCTTCTCATGCTTGAAGAAGCTGCTGGAAGCACCGTCCCATGATTTCTTCGAGAGCACGCAGGAGATCCTTAGGCTCCGTTTTGTATTGCAGTGGTTTATGAATTTATTATGATATTATTTAGTAGAATGATTGTCGGATATTTTGGCGTTGACTAGCTGCTTTAAAAAAAACTAAGTTGCAAACAAAGGTATTGTTCCGTTCCACATAATCGAATAAACGAGTGGAAATGTGAGAGAAACAACCATTGGATAACAAAATTCGTTTAATTTTAGTGTGATTTGCCAAACAGACTGTTACATTTCCCACAGCTGCTTTTCCACGTCAGCTTTTAAAATAAGCACCACACAACACACCAACTGCAAACTGAGGCCTAGACATATTTCGATGCCAAACCTCCGGTTGTGAATGCTTTAGGTGTGCTTTGAAATTGGTGAGTAGTTTTAGCGGGAGATCAAGAACAAGGAAAAGAAAAGGTGCCACTAGCGCTCGGACGTACGGTCTGAGTGTTAGTACTGTACGCTATCTTGGTAACTGCAACATCTCATGACATCAATTGTAATATCTCAAATCATCTGATGCAACAAAAAAAAATCCTATAACTGTAACATGCAATATTTTTTTAGGACAAATGCAAAACACCTGCAACAAAATTTATGAGGCCAACTTAATGAAATATTTTGATTTTATTTATGCAACATCCCGCGACATTCAAAAAATTTCTGGAAAAAATCTCATTCTCAATCGTATGTTACTGCAACATCTCATGACATCGGTTGCAACATCTCAAATCATCTGATGCAACCAAAAAAAAATTTATATAACTGCAACATGCAACATTTTTTAGGGCACATGCAACACCTGCAAACTCCACCGACGTCACCCTCACCATGGCCGCAGGCTAGGCCGGGCCGAGCCATGGCGCGCGGTTGAGCCACCATGGGCGCGGGCCAAGTCGGCGCAAGGGCACGGGTCAGAGGCGGCGGCGCCATGGAGAGGCGTGGTGGGGCGGCGAGATGCAGGGACACGGGCAGGGAGGCAAGGCCTAACCGAGAGGAGGCACTATAGGAAGATTTTTTTTGCCAAAGCAAAGCCACAGGAGAGAGCAAAGAAATAGAGAACGAGCAAAGAAAGGGGAAGAAGAAGCTCCAGGAGAGCACTTGGCTGTCGGTAGAATGGGAGAAGGGGAATAGGGAGAGCAAGGATAAGAAACGAGTGGAGGAAAGCCGAGTTAGATGAGGATCGTGAAGTGGGCTCAAAAGTGAAGTGAACAGAGAGAAAGTGTCCGATGTATGTCTGTGTACTATCAATACCTAAAAGAAAAGAATCCAAAAGAAAAGAATCAGAAGAGAGAAACTGGGCTAAGCCCAGGAAAAGCCCATGCCACTCACTGACTCAACCCTTCGTCTACCTATCCATCTCCTCGTTCGTCTCATCTCCTAAAACCCTCGCCTCCTCCCATCGCACCAAGAACTCGAGAGAAGCCAATCCGAAGGAGACCAACTGACGAACGAGTTGGAGAGAGAGAGAGAGAGTGAGTGAGAGAGGAAATGGTGGTCCGGATCCGGCTGGCGCGGTTCGGCTGCCGGAACAGGCCATTCTACCGGATAATGACCGCCGACAGCCGCTCCCCACGCGACGGCAAGCACCTCGAGGTCCTCGGCTACTACAACCCGCTCCCTGGTACCATCTAACTATCACTCCGCTTGTTTCTTGTATTCATATGCCGTTGTTTGGGATCCAATCATTCCTTGGTAATTTGTCGTCCAAGTGGAGCATTTATCTTGGAAATCTTGGACTAGTAGTTTAACTGCACGCTGTATTGATATGGGTATTCGTTATGGGATTATCCAGCGAGTAGTGAAAAGTTGGTTGTTTTGTGTTGCTGTTTGCAGGGCAGGATGGTGGCAAGAGGATGGGATTAAAATTCGACCGAGTGAAGTGAGTATACCTGCTATCGTTATCTTTTGCTAGGAGAGCTAATTATCAAACTAGCTGGTTAATGGCCATGGTCCAGTTATCAAACTGTTTGTTAATTGGGATGTATCCACCGTCAAAGCATTCTGCTTGGGCTAATTGTTACTTTTTTTATGTTTGGGGTATGAAGTAGGTTCTGACTGGTCTCTAGCGATAATGTTGTTTGAGACGTTGAGTTTTAGAAAGAAAGAAAAAATCAAAGTACAACCGATTCACCCATTCACTGTAACTCTGTAAGTACTTAAAAAGTTCCAAATCCAGGGCTGTTAAAATTTTATTTAAACCCGTCAACCTGAATCGCATAACCTTACTGAGAGTGATATGTGAGCAATTATATATTTTTTTGCTGTATTTCCAATACCAATAGTATGTGGTGCATAAAAAATGATTGGCTTAAAATGGAGTGCTTGCATGTCCTGTTGTGCCCGGCTCATGTATATGTGCACTTGTGCAGAAATGTGTAATTTTGCTCCATGTGAACCGATGCACTTGCAAATTGACATCAATCAAGCTTGAAAAAATTATCCTCATTTTACCTTCTCCATCTGGATGCTCAAATAATGTGTAGTACACTATAGCAAAGTATATTACCATTTACCCAGGTGAATTGTCCATTGAAACTGTGCTATTACACATAGATGTAACAGACATAACATGGCCTGTTATTCGTGTTGACTTATGGAGCACTATATTTGTATAACCTACCTTCAAGAGTCACAGCCAATATACGATCAAACATTCAGTTACTGGCACTCGACACAAACAACAATTTGGTATTGTTTCCGATAGTTGACTGCCAATCCGAATGGCAGTCCCTCATTACTATCCAGTTTTGTGAGCTGTTGCAACTTGTGAGTTCATTATTGATGCTTGTTCCTACAAGGTATTGGTTATGCTACTTGTATTAGTGTTTACAAAAGAAACATATTGTTTAGACAGTGCTTTATCTGTAGGACATGTTTTGGTCTATATGCATGACCATGATTTGGAACGAGTGGTGTCTTAAAATAGAATGAAGTTGTAAGAGTTTTACTGCAACTGTTATTATGTTATTAGTCTCTGATAACCTTGGAACTCATGTTTGATTTTGTCTTATAGCAAGATGATGCATTGTTGCTCATGTGTATTCTTTAGCATTCTTTGTTGACACTATCTAAAGTTCATCTTCTGGCACTATTGCACGCCCTGCTTCAGGTATTGGTTGTCAGTTGGGGCACAGCCATCAGATCCTGTTCAGCGCATCCTATTCCGGGCTGGAATTCTACCTCCACCCCCAGTGCTAGCTATGGCGCGCAAGGGCGGGCCTCGTGACAGATGCCTTATTGACCCGATGACTGGACGCCCCTTGGATCTTGAGGGCCTCACAGTTGTTGATGATCCTGATGCTCCAGAAGGTGATAATGGAGCACCAAGTGAGGAGGCGGTGTGACCGCGTAAGTGAGGCATGATAAATCTCTTGTTTTAGCATATGAAGTGATTCTACAAGATAAGAAACTTGTTTGTTGTCCTTCTGATGGGCTGTGACTGGTGTACTAATGCACGAACCTCTCTAGCCAAGTGACCTGTGAAACTTGTGCGTCCATAGCTTATAGCTCAACCATGACTTTGTGACCTTCATTGCATTGTACTCTAATATGCTTCATGTCATCTCGGTGGAGTGTGGACCAAAAAAATGCATAAATTGCTCTTTGTTGATAAATTCCATATGGTGTGTGTATGCGGAATTTACAAATTTGTGTTGTTTATATTTCTCTTGGAGTCTTGGTAATTTGTCATGTACTTGTTATTGGATTCTTCAAGGTGGAGTGAGAGGTAAGCAAAGGCTTATTCAGAGTACTAATTTTGATATATCTACTTTTATTGTGTCCTAGATACTATAGTAGCTGCATCATAATTTCTTTGAAGCATAAAGTTCTTTCTCCATGGATAGTGATTCTTTTTTGTGACACCCAATTGTAAGCTATGCTTTATCTGATCGATAGGAAAGATGTTTTTTGTTTTCTGGATCTACAAACGTAGCATCTGGACATCTGTTTAGATACCTATACTGTTGTTTATAGTTATACTGATGAATTGATTTGGTAACATTAAGTAGAATCAGTACGACTAGATGTGAGAAATTGATGCCTTTCTTGTAGATCTTGCTGCCGCATGACAAGTCTGCCCACCTGAAAGCAATTCTGGGAGAATTGTGCCCCAAATAGAATAATTCATCAGCCTCACAATGAGTGGCATATAAGGAATTATGCTGTTATTCAGTGGCACGTAGTTGATTTTCTCTTCTTTCATTGTAAGACTGGTCCATAAATGGAAAATTGTACCAGTTTTGGTTGGTTCTAGTTGAATGCTCTAATTTGAGATTGGTCCATGTGGATTGGAATTATCAATGCTAGTGCCTTGGAAGAGAGAGGAGATGGAATCATACAAGTGGTACTGGTAGTCAGGTACAGCACATGAACCAGTGCTCTTTAGTCTTTAGGTTATATGGTCCTTAAGGACAATAAAGATTAGTTAACACTGATAAAAGAAAGTATATCTGGTCAGGAATTAAGGTATATACACTCTACAAGTATTATTAGTAGGCTCCTAATAAGATTTTCACTTTTATCCCTTGCATTGTTACATAAGGTATTTCTTCTCTCTGAGGCTACCCCATCCATGCAAAATGCTAAGGCAAGCTCACCAAGAAACCCTTTATTTGACATGTGCAACTCAAAACATTTTTAAACCCTGCAACCATGTCTCCAATCTCTCCCCATTTCCCTCCAATCCTATCAATAACAGAACTGCAACATGGAAGCACCAAGAAGTTGCAGTACACCATGCTTGCTCTTTGTGCTAGCGCTAGTGGCCCATTGGTGCAGCATGTCAATGGCGACCTGCACCTTCACCATATCGAACTACTGCGCCCACCCCATATGGCCGGGGACGCTCGCCGGCGCCGGCACGCCGCAGCTGCCCACGACGGGGTTCAGGCTCGACCCGGGGCAGACAGTGCAGGTCCCAGCGCCGACGGGGTGGTCCGGCCGGATATGGGCGCGCACGGGCTGCGACTTCGACGCCGGCGGCGCGGGCGCGTGCCAGACCGGCGACTGCGGCGGGCGCATGGAGTGCGGCGGCACGGGCGGGACGCCGCCGACGACGCTGTTCGAGGTCACGCTGGGGAAGGCCGCCACCACCGACCAGGACTACTACGACGTGAGCCTCGTCGATGGGTATAACCTGCCCGTCGTCGCCGTCCCGCGGGCGCGGCAGGACGGCGGCTGCAACACCACCGGCTGCACGGCCGACCTCAATCGCTGTACATGTCACGTAACAAATGAAAGCAGCCATGCATGCATGTCGTACACTCGTACGTATGAGTGTTTGTTCTGACACATAGAATCGTGCGTGTGTGGCAGCATGTCCCAAGGAGCTGCAGGTGGACGGCGGCGGCGGCGGCACGGTGGCGTGCCGGAGCGCGTGCGAGGCTTTTGGGCAGGACAAGTACTGCTGCAGCGGCGCCTACGCGACGCCGGCGACGTGCCGCCCGACCGCCTACTCGTCCATCTTCAAGTCGGCGTGCCCGCGCGCGTACAGCTACGCCTACGACGACGGCACCAGCACCTTCACCTGCAACGCCGTCGACTACACCATCGCCTTCTGCCTCCCTCCGACCGGGTAATCAAGCTTTTTTCCCCTCACTTAGACTAATACGCATTCCAGCTAGTAATTAACAATGATCAGAATCACTGAAATGTGCTTCTGATGAACCAAGAACTCGTACTTTACACGTGCCAAAGTTCATTAGATACAAGTACAACTGCAATGAGATTGACATAGTGAGTTAGTGACTGTCTGATGGTTTGCACAGGTTGAACAATCCTGGCGTCACTCCAGTCGGCGCGCCGATCAATGGACAGATCGGCAATGGTGGTGACGCTAACAGCGCACCTCCTACTGACAACAATGGCGCTGGAAGTGCCTACCAGCCGCCTCCAACTGACGACAATGGTGCTGGAAGTGCTAACGGTACACCTCCTCCTACTGACAACAGCGGTGTTGGAAGTACCTATCAGTCGCCTCCGACTGACAACAATGGTGCTGGAGGTATCCATCAGCAGTCGTGGATGATGCCCTCGTCAGCAAACACGCGATACAATCAGCTATGGATTCTGCTACCTGCTGTGCTCCTGTTCCTTTTCTGATCACTCTCCATGGAAGGTCTGTGCTGTGCGTCGAGCATTCGCAGTTAATCGCTGCGGGGAGCAGAATGAAGGATCGGGTGCAGTGGGAATGTGGGATGCATTGGAGGCATGGCAGGAAGGAAAATGAGCTCAAGGGTGCAAGCAAGTAGAGATCTTGTAGTATTTTCTGACAGTAGTTCCAATTCCTCGTGTATAGCAGTTGTAAAATTCGTTTAGCTGTTAGATGCTACTTGTTCCATAAGATGGGAAATATGTAAATTTGTATCCTTTTATGTGGATTGTCAAAGATAAAGTATAGTACAAACCGTACATTTGTACATTTATTCCATGAAGGAAATATTATGCTCTGTTTTTTTAGGGTTCATATATTTTCGGAGACCACCTGTCTTGAAATTTTCACCACAGGTAAGGGTTAGATCTTCAGAGGGGTGTTTGGATATCCTGAACTAATCCCAAAAAGCCCCTCTCATCCTTTTTTCAGAGAACTCAGTTTTTGAAGAAATTGGAGGATCACAAACAAGGAAAAGAAGATACTATACTTGACAAAAATATCAGCTTCATTACATAACATTTGTTACATGAAATCTACTGTCATGAAGGGACAATGATACGAGCTGGAGGCACTGATTTCTCCAATGGCCAGCATTCCCAATTGCCATGTTTGTCCTGGGACAATGAAAAATGTTTGGGCATCCAAACCTCTCCTTTCTCATTCCTCTCCTTGTCAAGCTTCCTAGCTCTTTCCTCTACTCGTCGCTTCGCCTGACTAGCTTTCTCCCAATCCTTCTTCAGAATAGCATCACTAACTTCGCTCCAAACCACGGCAGATTCTGAAGGTGACAAGCCCTGTCACATGATCGACACAATCCATAAGTATTACTCTTTTGCTGCTTTGCAAGTTGCAACTATGAACTATGTTATACTGAAAGTGCGTAATCTATTTTTTTTTAATCTTCCTTCATACTCTCATCTGAAGTTTCAATATAGAATATGTGCAAATTTACTGTCCTTGTAAACTCAGTTATGACAAGCTAGGTAACAATTATATAAGTAAGAACGAGACAATGTCATATATATGTTCAGATCAAAGGAAATTGTACCTCTTGGTCTTTAACCACCGGTGTGTTGAGGTTAGCAATGGCGCACTTCGCATCATACAAAACCGAAACCTTCCCGCTATGTACATCCTTCAATGAAACAGTCCTATCCCAATGACCATCAATCTCGCAGATAGTCTCTTGTGACCCTGAATGGAACACCTTGCCCTTCACACATCTTGCATCTCCTCCCAATCCCAGGAAAGAGTAGCTTCTGTAGTAGCACACTTCTGCCTCAAGCCCAGAGTCCTTGCAAACGATCCTGACGGTTCCAGACCACTCGACAGAAGGAGCAGGCAGCAACCTTATGAGCAAATTCGGGCAGTCTACCTCATACTTCTCGTTGAATTTCAGAAGCCTGATTTGCCTTTTGCCTTTAACTGTTGCTTCTACACTAGTACCTTGAGTAAAAGAACAGTTGCAGCAGTTTACATAAGCTTTCGTGTTATTTCAAGAGCAATGTTATGCTGAAACTCGAGATATGGGCTGTGTGCATCTTTGATGCAGAGGCCGGGAAAGATGTTCTCTTCCATTATCTAAAAAATGCTGAAACTTGAGAATTCGTCGTTCTGGTGGTCTACCGTGAAATTTTGGAACTGGGTTTTGGCACCAAACAAGCTCGATGTTTCCGCTATCGTCAGTCGCATGAAGCGCAGAGACTGGGGGATGATGAGATACCTGAAAATGACAATGTTATATGATTACTCAGAATTGGATAGCTATAGTGTTGATCTCTTTTAAAGTTTTTTGTTGTCATACTTGTTGCCTAACACAAACAAGAATATGTTCTCAACTGTACATCAAGAAAGGCTAAAGGACAATTTTGCTTGTCAATTTGTTGAGCAACTGAAAATGAGTAATTTGCCAAGTTAGATACCTGCTCAAGAAGAACATTGAGTGATCCTCTGGAGACATGGTGTGTCTCTCCAAGAACGGGGTTGTACGGCGCGAAGCCAAAGATCGGAGGCCTCGTCGTCGAGATGCTCCACGCGACGACCGACGTGAACCGTTCGAGGCTGTCCTTCCCTTGGGCACATCTGCTCAGGTAATCGTCTCCAATGCAGTAGACTCCTTCCCCATACAACTGAAGCTGTGATTTAGGCAGGTTGAAAGTAGCAGGCAGCTGAAAAATTTCAGACAAAACGGCATGAATGTGCCATCCATCGTCATTTCGTCACATTGGAGACTGTATGATTAAACACTGTTGAAATATTAATGCAGTGATGGTGATTATCCATGTAGGCATGTAGCACATTTCCAGGACAGAAATTCTTCCTTGAAAAAGGATATTAGTGTGAAGTACAATTTACAGTACCTAACAATTAGGCGCCTGAAATGGGCTAATCAATCATTATGATCTCCACACAAGTTACCCCTAATAAACATATCTTGATAAATTGAAAACTCAGTATGGTCAGATGAGATGGAACAATTATTAAGAGTATTTGTGGTATTTCCTTATTGTTCTAGGGTTTAATCTTATGTGTCCCTTTTACTCTATATATAGCCTTTTGGGCTGTGCAATACAACAAATTATTCACATTTGCACCCCCCCCTTCATCTTACATGGTATCCGAGTACTAGGTTCTCTCCTAGCCTCCGCTCGTCCTCCACTGCCGCTGCCCCCGAGAAGAGCAATATCCATTCCTGGAGACGGACTCCTTCTAGTTGTAGTATTCTTCTCTAGTAGAAGCAGCAGCACAACAAGTGGCTTTCGGCGGAGAACAAAGAGGGAGAGGAGGCGAGGCTAGCAGGCTAGAGAAGAGGCCATGGGCAGCCGTCGCTGATCCACGCATTCGTGGCGCATGGCACAGTGGTGCTAGCGGAGTACACCGAGTTCACCGGCAACTTCACCACCATCGCCGCCTAGTGCCTCCAGAAGTTCCCCGCCGCCCCTTCCCTTCCCTTCTCCACCATCCTTGCCCGGATCAAGCCGCCGCCCCTGCCGACCCTGCCTCGAGGTGCTGCCCAGCTCCTCCACTGCTCTATCTCACCTGGATCTGGCCGCCGCCTCGCTAGACTGTCGCCGCCGTCCTCTTCCTGACCAGATCCACTCAGATCTGGCCAGATTGGCCCAAGCCACGCCGTCGGGCCGAGCTCCCCGACGCTCAGAGTTGCCACCGCTCGGATCCAGCGCCGCCCCTGCTGACACTACCTCGGGAAGCACTGCCTGCTGATCATCCTCCGGAGCACCTCAACGCCCCGCTCGCCCCTGCCTCGGGCAGCACAGCCAGTCGGCCATCCTCCGAAGCACCTCGACACCACGCTGCTCTGACGCCACATCCTGCTCTGCTCTGACATCCTCTCCTACTCCTCTACGTCGCCGCACAGCCATCCCCTGGGCCATCACGCCGCCGCCCCGATCCCCCCTCTCTCTCTGGTCGTCGCCGCCTCGGGTCTACTCTTCCCGAGCTGTGGCCGCCGCTGCCTCAGATCCTCCGCCGCGAGTCAAGCTAATCGATGGCTTCTTCTCCATCCCCTTCCCTTTCGCCTCTGTCCTCCCCTTCAGCAACATCCCAATTTTTGAGTCTTAAAAATCTTTTGATTAGTTAGTAGTTGAAAATTCACCCTTGAGTTTTATTTGAATTTTAATTCAAAAGCTTAACTTGGACTTTAGTATCAAAGCTATTTTATTTGGATTCTATGTGCTTGGATATAGTTTCTAGATTTTTCTAGAATTTTTCCGAGCTCATTTGTTGTTTTCTATTTGCTATTTGTATTTTCCGGTATTTTATAAAATAGAAAACCTATTTAAAATCTCAGACTAAGGATTGGGCCGAAACCCAAACCTATTCCTCCTCTGGTCCAGCCCGCTCGGCCTAGTCTTCTTTTCTGCGCCAGCCCACATAGCCGTTCGGGCGTTCGAGCACGCCGCGCCCTTGCACCTGCTGACACGTGGGTCCCTCGCCTTCGTTCTCCTTGAGTCGCCTTCGTCGCGCTCGAGCCTTCGACCGCCATTGCCATCTTCTAGAAGCCCGTCCGACAACGGGACCTCTCCAACTAAAATCTCTTGGATTTTAACGCCGAATCTTATCTCCTTCCTTTCTGCGTCCATATTTGCAACTAATCGTTCCCGAAACGGATTCTATCCCCTTCAAACTCAGGATTTCTTTCGTGTTCATCTTGGACTCGATCTGGGGATTCCTTATCCCGGCACGCCTGAGCCCCTATAAATAGCCCCCTAGGATCGTTAGCACCCCCACACGCCAAAGCCCCCACCCTCATCACCCCAAGAGCCTTAGCGCCGCCGTGATTTGAAGAACTAGGGTTTCGGCTGAAACTTGATTTCTTCGAATTGCGTCGCCGCAGTTGAAGCCCTGCCTCTGTGGACCGCACCATCATTGTCACCGTCACGCGAGCTACCTCCAGCGACCACCCACACCGCCGGAACCTCGCTAGAGCCTCCGTCCGACAAAACCCGAAGCTCTCCACCGCTCAACGCTCGCCGCCGGCCACCACCGTCATCTTTGACCACCCAGTGAGCACCCCATTGTGTTCGCAATAGCATTAGCTATTCGTTGGTACCACTCATCGCCGACAAAGCCACGCCGTTCACCGCCGATCGTGGGGACCCGAGCCAATCGCATGACTTCTACGACCAGAAGTCGTAATCTTCCCTACGACCAGGCAGTCGTAATCTTTCCTACGACCAGTAGTCGTAAGCCTTCTACGACCAGTAGTCGTGACTTCTACGACCAGCGGTTGTAAGTCTTTTACGACCGGTAGTCGTAAGTTTCCTACGACCAGGTAGTCATAGCCTCCTACAACCACGTGCACTCAAAACCTTCCGAGCAGATGGTCGAATTTCCTTCCGAGCATTCGTGGTCTTAAAACGTTGATCAGTACTCGATGTACCGTGTTCGATGTACAGTGCTCGATAAACAGTACTCGAAACTCTTTTTTGAGTATTTTCCTTTGTTTTGATCTTCCGAGAGTCATATCTTCTCAATTCGAACTCCGATTGAGCCCATTCAAATTTCCAAATTCATATAATTCGAGATCTATTTATCTGAGATTTTTATTTAATTTTTGGAGTTTATTTTATCTCTGTTATTTATTTGTTTTGTTTATTTGCTTCGTTTGCGAGTAGACGTTGATGCTTCGGGAAGCTTTGAAAAAGAAGGAGTGCATCAAGATCAAGACCAGTACCTAGATCTATTCCAAGGCAAGTTATACCTTTGATCATATTGAACCCAGTTTTCAAAAGTTATATTGATTCAAATTAATGCATTTACTTTAAGTATTTATTTAAATGATTTTGGGTTTAGTTATTAATCCAATATGTTATATCCGCCTTGTCTATTGTTATGTCATAATCTTTTGTCACCCTAGATTTGTTCATTATTTAGTTGGTATTGTCATAGCACCAAAGTGGGTTGGTTAGAGACGAGTAGATTGCTTAGACATGCCACGAGTAATCATTTCATGTGAGATGCAAATATAAATTTGACTAAGTGATTATAGAACTTTGTGTTAAAACTTTGTGCACTGTGTGTCATTACTCGTTGATAGCATGTGTTGCACTTAATCAACAGGGTGGGAAAAGATTTAGGCCGATGCGAGTGGATGGAATTGTGTGATATGGTAGAACTGTGTGATTGGAAAAATATGAAAATGATAGTTAGTTAGAAACTGGGCAGTCTTGCCTTGGTTAATTAAGGACTTTACTTTCCGCGCCATTGAACTGGGTCTTCCGTACAACCACATGCCTGGCATGGGACGAGCCTAACTTAGTAGGTTACGGAGTCTTGACATTGATTACTCAGGTTGTAGGTTAGGTACTCAGTGATGGGTAGAGGTGTGTACTACCAGTTAGTCGTATCGCGGGGCGGTTCGCCGTTTCCCTGTCCAACGGTGTGTGCTATACCAAAGCACTATGTTTGGATTGGTATGACGGTAAAGCACACCGAGAGTGTCAATATTTGAGATGAAGTTTCTGAAACGTTTTGTTATAATTAGTGCTTGCAACACTAGTTATATCGTGTGCGTAAAGTGTACAAGCTCTGCAGAATGTTAAACAAATCTATTCGAATAGCCGCGTCCGCGGTCATGGACATGCTCGGGGATTTCACTTGAGGGTTAAATTTTCATAAAACACTTGGGAAGGGAGCTGTGTGATCTAAGTCATATGGCTATGTGAATAACTTGTTTAGACTTCTTTGTGAAAACAATTGTTAAAATTAATATTGTTTATTTGTTTTACTTCATGTTTGAATTTATTATTCATATTTTTTTCTCGAACCGGAAGGAGAGCTGTCTGTCATTATATTAAGGAAGAAAAAAGATCGGCCCACAACCGGAGTTAAATAGCTCCAAAACAGAAACCCAAAAAAAGAAAAAAGAAAGAAAAGGAAAGCGAAAAACAAAAGAAACAAGACGCAACACCCTAACAAAACGAGGAATAGGCCCTCGGCCAACACGTCAAGCTAGTAGCTGAGACAGCCCCTTCACGCCTGCCATGGACCAAAGAGTAGCCTTGTCCCAAATCGCTAGCTCTAGCTGGTGCTCCTCCAGCTTTCGACCATCAAAGACGCATTCGTTTCTATGCTTCCAAATGTACCAAGCCGAAAGGATGATCAGAGAGTTTAGCCCACTGCGATGATCTTTTGGTGCTCGAGACTCTACTGTTTGCCACCAGTCACTAAAACAAAAGTCAACCGGCTGGGAAGTGAGCTGTTGCAAACCAGTTCTGGCCAGGACTTGGAACCAAATCTGTCGAGTGAAAACACAGGAAGTGAGCCATATTAAATCGCAAATTTTGCATTTCTGCAAAAGAACCACATAAGTCATTCATTTGGAATAAGCCATCATGTATAAATTGCATTCTGTTGTATGACTTGCGAGTACGGTTGTGTACTCATGCTTGCTGCAAGCATTCAACAGGAGTGGAGGAGTCTTCGCCTGCCTTTGAGGAGTTCTACGAAGGTGCTAATCGTTAGGTCTTGATCCCAGTTGGTTGCCTGTAGTGAATTGATGGGATTCTGCTGGAGTTTAGTTTTGTTCCACTGCTGCTATTTATTTCTTGTCAGCCCTGCGTGGCTTAATAAATGTAAACTCGACCATAAGGTCAAAATGATTATTTGCTATTCAAATTAATTGTTTATGCTATTATTTCGTCTTATGTTGATCGATATTCATCTATGTTGACACTGTGTGCACTAGCGTGATTCTGGACTAGTGCATTATACACAGAGTCCAGAATTGCATTTTTTGGTCCCGACACCTTCACCACCTACGGCTAGGCCCTCAAGGTGAGAAAGAAGGTGGTCGGGGCACTACGGGAGGTGATAAGAAAGAGGATGGAAGATAGAGGGGGAGGAAAGTGGAGTGAAGGGGGAGATTGAGGAGAAGAGGGAGAAGGAGGACATGATAGTGGAGCTTCTTGAAGCAGAGGATGGGAGGCTTCTCCGAGGCGGAGATGGTGGAATTTTGCTTGTCCCTGCTGTGGGCCGAGGTGGTTTTGCTGCTGCTAGTTATCCTTGAGTCGTTTCTTTCTTAGTGTAGTTTCTTTCGTTGGATCTACCAAGTCCGTAACACTCTATCTTTGAGTTTGTCTAAACCATGCAAGTCCATGAATTCATTGTCAGTCAACTGATTTCTTTGCTAGCCACAGTCCGTCTTATCGGATTGAGTGTGGCCCTCTTCTTTCCCTTTTGCATGGCAGCCGCCACCGCTTTTCTCTCCGAGCCGCTATAGATCATAGAAGTCGTTGTGATACCGCCGTTTCTCTCTAAGTAGCCACCCTGAGCTTCTAAGGCCGTCGCGCTTCTTCTGCACTGTGCCCCGTTGCACTTCTTGTGCACTACAAGGCCATCATCTCAGGCTTCGATCTGCGCCGTTATACTTCTTTCTACCCCTCTTTGGCTTGACTTGACAGCTCTCTCTCTTTATTTGTGTTGGCTCCATCATCTTCTTCATCGTGTTGCCGCAGTCGACTTTATGGGCTGCTGCACGACTCTGGATGAAAGGAGATCTTTTGATACTCGACACAATTTTTCAAAAGCTGCACGCTACGATGACATCTTCTAAACTCAGATTTTGGATTTTTCCTATTTTAGTGTCAGCCCTTTTCAAATGCAATGTTATTGCACACGCCTTACATTTGAGGGGGGTGTTAAGCGTATTTGTGGTATTTTCCTATTATTATAGGGTTTAGTCTTGTGTGTCTCTTATACTCTATATATAGCCCTTTAGGCTGTACAATACAGCAAACTATTCACATTAACATTCTCCCTCTCCATCTAACAACAATCACATCCAAATTTGTTCATGCTTTCCTATGCAAGAAGGCAACTCTTGAAGCTTGTTCTGTTGTTAGTTTACCCCCACCTACTCCTCCTCTCGCCCATAAGCAAATTAATTAATTGTCCTGATTAGTCCACTAGCTAGGCCCCTAAATTATGCTGGTTTCAGGGCGTTTAGTGCCACTAATTAACTTGAAGTAAGTAAACTAGTAATCCAACTTGGGCTCTCGAGGTTGGAGTTTCACATGCATGCACTTTGGAAGGCTGCTTCCCTAGGATCAAGAGTGGCTATCAAACCCATAGACACATATACATGAGAGCGAGTAGTGTAGTGTAGTATATTTACCTGGAAGTGTGAGAGGTCGATCTGGCGGACGTTTGAAGAGGCTCAAGACCGTTGCACGAGTTCGCTGGTGAAGCTCCGCCATGAGCCCCCTTCGAGGACAGCGGCGCCGTAAGAACGGCGGTGATGGCCACGGCCGACGCCTCGCTCTCCGACTCAACCTGCATCAATAAATTCAGATGATCCTTCAAAGTGGAATTTGACTTGGTTGTTTACAGAACAAAAAATAAATATAATCATTCAATAAGCTACTTTCTAGACAATTTTGGTTAATTTGTGTGGCGTCTTGCCATGTTCTTTGTACATAAGTTTAATTTGCTTAAATGTTAATATATGCACAGTAGGATCCTTTCCTTTCCTACCGTTTCTCCTCAAAAATATATTCAGATGATCAGCCACAGAGAATCCGGCGCGCGTGGGTGCGTTCCCCGTGATCACGGGCTCACGGGCCACGGCGACCATCAACGTTAATAGGTCTCGCGCGTTACATATATGCTCCTTGCTTGTTGCATCAGGTTTCGTTCAAACCTCTACGCTGTTTTTTTTACAACCCCAATACTAATCAGCACTAGTGTTCGGCTCAAGTGACAGTGTATGTCACTCTCATTATACCCACATATGATATGTGGGTATATAGTATATGATTTGTCTATTTCTTAGAGTACGATAGACGAATCGAATCTTCTTATGATTCTATTTAAGAATAGGTATGCCATACATGCATACACCCCCAGGATTCAGGTCCAATTGGTCAGAGCACTGCCCTGTCAAGGCGGAAGCTGCGGGTTCGAGCCTCTCTCGACATACGCGAGCAGTAATTTTTATCTGAAACCACAAGGTGGCCATGCTCGATCTGCGTGCCGGACACCTCTCGAGATCGAAAAACTATGACGAGATCTTGAAACAGAAGAAACAAAAATATATATATATCTGAAACCACGAGGTGGCCACGCTCGATCTGCGTGCCGGCGCCTCGATGACACTTCTCGAGATCGGAAAACTACGACGAGACGTTGAAACAGAAGAAACAAATTAGAGCGTGCATGCAGAAGAAACGAGCGGGCCGATCGGCGTCAGAAAGAAGGAAACAGAAGGAAACAACAATGGGGAATTGGCAACACGTACTGCATGTGAAAGTTGCAGATGGAACCTGTTGGAAACAGCTAAAAAGAAGAAGAGGGAAATTGTGAAAGGACGCGATCGATTTCAGTTTCAGAGGGGAGGTTCCAAGAAAAGTCTGGTCTGCGTGAATTGACCAAGCTAGGAATCAAATCCGTGGTGGGTAGATTCCAATTTCATATAAACCGTCGAACATCTTAGTAGTAGGTATAGGTGTGCTTAGACAGGTGCTGTATTTTTTTTTATCATTCAAGTAGGTATAGGTATACTTAGACGGGTGCTATATTTTTTTTATCATTCTTTCAGAACTTGTCTTGTAGTAAAAGGAAAATCCATGCTTGCTAATGGTGTCGCCGAACGGTCGGCTGGAGAGGGTCTAAAGGATGAGAAAAGGTCAGTGCCGGCTTAAGGTGGGATCCGGATCCTGTGTGTACTGTAGATGTCTACTATGTATGCAGTATTTTTGTGAACATGTCAACAACACTTCCTAGTGGTAACAGTAGAATATTTACTATAGTGAAGATACTGTAGCTATTGATACGACGGTAAAGATCAGTGCAGAGCATCCCAATCTCTTAAAATACTGCTACCTACAGCTGCTATGGCGGGCCAATTGGCCACCGGCACAAAGTTGGTAGCACTAGAATCACATATCCCTAACGCGGCCAAGGGAGGGAGATAGAGTTGGAAACCCATTTCGGCGGCTTTCCTCCTCCTCTGCAGCGAAAAGCAGAGGCCTTTCACTATCTATCCCAAACGTGCCGTCTTCCTCCTGCCCTTCACTCCACTTTAATGTCTGCACGCAGTCCAATCGATCCGCTTTGCCGGCCGGCGGCGTCGGTCGCGCATGACCGTGCCATGTGACGGCAGGAGTTGAATTTGTTGCGCGTGAATGGACAGTGTTACACGCAGTCTTAAGACTGAAGATTCATCAGCGGATAACAAGAAAACGAAAAGGAAGCATGGTGGGCATCAACGATATTCGTAAATCAACGACAAGATAAAAAAAGGCGAGGCAGGTGGGCATCAACGATATTCGCAACCCCGATCGAGGCGTCAGCCATGACGTGTACGCAGGCCGCGGCCCGCGCGCCACTTGCAGCTAGATCGTACCGCCCCCTCGCGTTAGCCTTACGTAGCCACGGCATCGCCGGCGCCGGCCGCCGGGCCGAACACCGATGGAGAGGAGAAAAACTGAACGCGTGCGGCGGTTTTCTAAGGCTATAAAGAAACTTATTCAGGTAAACATATGCTTGCAGGAATCCAAGAAGAGGCGCACGTACCATTGGACGAACGAATCTGATTCCAAGCTAGCTAGCGACCGTATAATCTCCTTCGATCTGCCTCTCTCTCTCTCTCTCTCTCTGATCTGGAGCTGGGAATGTATGTGCGGGTGAGGTTCAATACTCGAATTAGCTGAAACAATCTCCCTTCCTCTCCTCTCGTCTTCTTCGCCTTTCTTTAGCTGTTTTGGTGATGCGCGCCTCTATTTATACGCGCGCGCGCTCCCCCTCTCGTGGCCGGCCCCGCGCGTCCGTATCTGCCTTTGTTTCTTCCGGCCTGCCTTCCTTTCTAGACCTCTAGTACGTATATAGCCCAGCCGCGCGGCGACGTCGTCTGCTGCGTGTTTCGTTCGTGTGGATGCTATTCTTGGCAGGCCCAAACCACGTAGAAAGAATCTCCGGGGCAGGCCTCTACCCCTACCACTTAAGGCCTTGTTTGGGAGTATCATTCCCGCTTGGGATCCTGGGCCTATCCCGTGGTCCAAAATCACCGTGGGAAATTTCCCCGGGTCAATCGATCCGGCCATTTGGATGACAGAACGAGGTCGATCCCCCTAGTTTCCACGGGAAAAAAACCATCTCCTCCGCACACAGGGAACTTCTCCCCTGGTGAACATCTCGCATCGCGATCTCCTTCCTCTTCTTGCGATCGATGCTATCGCACACCTCCCTTCATCCACCGCCGTCACCTTGCTCCACCACTCCTACGCCTACCGATGCCACCAACCTCTGCCAGCCTTGCCTTCTTGATGGCCTCCCCCAGCTCCCTTGACATCAACTAGTTAAACCGCCCGAGCGCCGCCACCCTAGTGATGCCATCGCCTGACAAGTCGCCGCCTCACACGCCACTGCAGGTGATCCTAGGCCATGGTTGGGCGCCTCCTTGGTTTCCCTTGGTTCCCTGACCACGATCTGCTCTGATCCGAAGGCCCCCCACCCCCCTTCTAGCTCCGCCGTCACGGCTTCTCCTCCTCACGCTCTGCCGCCGAGACCACCAAATCTACAGGGAAAGATGGTAACTTTGTTTCCCTCTCTCTTCAATTCCCCCGTTCGGTTATATAGTGACGATCTCTGTCAGCATGATCTCCGTCTACGGGGGATGCGCGTCGTGGTACCGCTGCAGGGGCTGGTGATGCAGTTGAAACTAGATTTGGTGGGGAGATGGATGGAGGAGCACACAATGGAGGCGCTCATGGTGGGCAGAGGGGGTGAGGAGGAGGTGGTCCCAACGTGGCAGGTGGGAGGGGTGGTGAGAAGGGTGGAGGAGGACGGCTGCGGCGCGGTAGAGCCGGAGTCGGAGGTGGAGTCAGAGGAAAGGGTTGACTCTAGGATTTGGGGGAGATAGTGGAGGAGGTGCTTGAGGTGGGGAGGAGCTTTGATAGGGACAGGGGTGGCGGTGGAGGGTGGCGGCGATGGCGAGGAGGTCAACAACAGAGGATAGGACGAACTCATCAACGCCAACAGCCTACAGGGAACTGGAATTTGATAAGCATGTCATGGATAGGGATGGCAATTGTGCCCGTTTATCCGCGTGCCTGTGGGTAAATGCCCTAATGGAGCCAGTCATGTGCTATTTTCTGTCCATAGGCACGAAGATGGGGAAACTCTCTACTCGTCGGGTAAACAGACACAGGCATGGGTAAGCTCTACCCGTACCCATCTCGCCTGTTTACCCACACCTACACTGATAGGTGGGCCACCCCCACCCCCCCACACACACAAACACTGAAACCCTAGTCTTACTCAGTCACAGCCGCCAGCCCCATCCTCACCTCCTCGATCCTCCACACACCACCCTTCCACTCAAGCCACTCCTCCTCACGCCCCCCTCCCCAGATCCTCCTCCTCCATCCTCCTCCCAGCCAGCCGTTGCCCTTGTTCTCCTCCCAGCTAGCCGTCGCCCCCGTCCCTCCCCCTCACATGATCACGCTACCCTCCCCCCTAAGAACTCTAGATCCAGATCCAAATCTAGATCCGCCCCCCGTCCTCCTCCCAGCCAGCCGCCGCACCCTGTCCTCCTCCCAGCTGACGAGGAGGTGGAGGAGCAAGAGTGGGTAGACGTGTTGGAAATATGCCCTAGAGGCAATCATAGAGATGATTATATTTATTATGTTCATAATATTGGATGATATGTTATCTTGTTCCTAGAATAATGTTGTTAATATTGATTATCAAGTATGTGACTTGATTGTGAAACTCTATATTTCTGCGATAATTATTCTTATACGATCCCTGGTCAGAAACATATGAGGACACATATTAATAGACTAGCATATGTATTGGTTGATGACTATGTTTCACGGGTCATGGATATGGAGATATCAAACCAATAATATGGACACATGTTAGAGAACATGATGTTGGATTAGACCCACTTGAGACACTATTGAGATTGTTATGATTCTATGTGTCGTTAGTTGGTCTCAAGCAATGATGATGTATAATCCTTTGACCTGAGATCAACATGGTTTCCTACATATGTAATAGCACTCTTAGGGGTTGCCAAACGCTACACCGTAACTGGGTAGTTATAAAGGTAGCTTTCGGGTATGCTATGAAATATGCAGAAGAATGTGACTGGTCGGATATAGGATTTGCCCCTCCTAACATAATGGGAGAGATGTCTCTGGACCCCTCGTTGTGATCGGATAAAAAAGTGCATGGCCATGCCACCGATGAGTCGAAGTGTTCGACCACGTAAAATGTCCGATACTCGATCGAGAAAGCATTGAAGCGATCCATGGATGACACAACATCTCACCGGAGTTCAACCGGACATCGTGAGGCAAAGGAGTATACATGAGTAGGTCGCTTAGTTCGAATAGTTCTGATTGGTCGTATGGAGATACAAGTTGGTCGTAGATTGGTCGAGCGTAATCACAGAGTGGTGAAACCTAGTCGTAGGACTTCTGGTGGTCGTGACCAAATCTGAACTGGTCGTATAGAGATAGGACACAGTCGTAAGTGATGAGGACCTCGATTATAGATCATATTGCATTAAGGTTAAATGCGATATAATTTGTGTGTATTAGGAATCGCTATGTTACGCTAGAAGCGCCACGACTCGTGATCAGAAAGGGTTTCCGAGTCACAACCGATTTATGCATGAACCTACATGGTCACACACTTAACGGGTTGGAACAAACAAGTATGAATACGATTCGTCAAACGTGTTCGGATATGATCCGTCACGATCACTATATAAGGAGATGCATGAGGCTGTTTGGGTGATAAGTTTTTTACACCACCGAAACCCTAGCCGTCATCTTCCTAAGAGATCTACCGTGTGACTTGGTGCTAGCACACCTGTGCATGGTTGTTCCTTCCCTAGACGTGTGGATACCGTAGAGACGCTACTACGATTGTTGCGCTTGAGGACGATCTGCGATCTTCACAAGGAACTGCAGAGGTTGCTGGAGGAGACGATCGACTCGCGAGGACGCTGGACGATCGACTACGACCACTACATCGACGTGCGCTATGTTGGACCAGGCTGCTCCAACCCTTCTTTCGCTGCTCTACGCGTCTGGTGGTAAAATTTGACAAGCCGTGTCTATGGATTCCTTTTGTTTTCTTCAACCGAACAGCTTGAGGCTGCATTGCAGCTTGACAATACGGTACAATGCTTCAAGTTTTGCATTTTCTACTTATTTGAGTGCTTCCAACTTCCAATAGTTTGATATTAGAAGTTTAGAACAATAGTTATAATAAATTGCTATTTGGATTTGCTTCAGAGACTACAATAACCCTGGAATTTTAATTTCATTGAATCCTCCAACTAATGAAAGGAGGGGCGACGGGTACATGGACATGCCCACGGGCGACGGGTATGGGCGAGGTTCTTCAACCATCGTCCTTAGTGGGCATGCTCGTGGGAGGAAATCAGGGTCACAGGCATGGGTATGGGCGAGCACTGCCCGAGCTCGCCGTGCCCGATTGCCATCCCTAGTCATGGACTCATGAGTCAAAACAAGGAGATGCAGAAGATTAAACTAGGGAGTTTGTTTGCTTTTGCTTTGAGATAAGTGCTTGTTGATGTTTTACTATAGATCTTATTATATAAATGCTGGGGACACAATACTCGAGATCACACAGAAAGAGAGACAAGGCTTTTGTACACAGGTTCAGGTCTTCTCCGGAGAGAATGATAACCATACTTTTGTGTTGTGTATCAAGAGGCGCCTTAACGGTTGCCTGAATGCGTACATTAGTTACTGTTGTTGTCAGAGAGACATCCTCCTGCATGTTCACCATGCGGTTATGCCAGATGCAGAGAGAACTACGTACGGTTATATCAGAGACAAACAACACATGTATTAACTACCATGCGTGAATAAGTATAGTGTACAGAGTTCTTAGTCGATAAAGTCCATATGTATGTGGGTTTTGTCAACTATAAGATAGTCACAAGTAGACCGACCATAAGGTGGTTGCAAACCTTACAACCATAAGGTGGTTGTAACAGACCTTAAGACCACCTTGTGGTCGTAACAGTCTTTACGACCATAGGGTGGTTGTGATAGACCCTGGGCGGTGTAGATACAAACGACTAGGGGTATCTTCAAGGGCCATTAAAAATACCATTATCCATAATAAATATTACAGATAATTAGTTTCATTAATTGAGGATTATTGAATTCTCGTCGGTGCTATTACGTTTTACGTGACTAAATCCTAAAGAAGGGCCTTACACTACTACAAAAGGCTAATACTAGACACCTCATCACAAACGGTTGACCAAAATCGTCAGTATTAAATACAATCACAAACGGTTTTGATTTCACGACCGTTTGTGTTACTGGCTGTGCTAAAAACCATCTATGGAGAGGTAATATCACAGACGGTTCATGTTGAAAACCATATGTATAGTATCACAGACGGTTCTTAAAAAGAACCGTCTGTGATATTACTAAATATCACAGACGGTTTTTTCTTAAAACCATCTGTGATAATAAAAACAGATACCACATCATCCGATTGCTTGTTTAAACGCACCAATGTCGCTATGGCTACCAATGTATCTCTTCGTCTGTCGCACCGGCTTTAGTAGTTGTTTTATAAATAGACATCTGCTTCCGAAAGAGATTTCTCACAAACCTCATCTTTCTTCAAACTACTCTCGAAATGGCTTCCCCCTCTTCTTCCTCTCCAGCGCCAACGTCTTCTCTCGTGTCGGCCGTACTAGCCTACATTGTGCTTGTCTACTCACACCTCTCTGGTCACAACCTGGTCCAAGCTGCAGACAAGCCTTCCGTTCGCAATGTCATCCGTTCTTGGTCCCCCGATCTACCGAAGACTATAGCAGCCATCATCTGTCGACTGGAGCTCCTCCTCCAATGGACCAATGCGAGGGTCTCCGGCATCTGGCGAGTAAATCTCATCGTGGAGATCGTCCTCTGGAACTACTTGGTCTGCACCGAGGATGCAACCCGAAGAGTCGAGGACGACACCCGGATGGCAGGAGAGCGGGCCAACCTTGTCGAGATGGAGGAGACCAGGGTTGATGGTCTCTGGGCTATTATGGACTTGGTTACGAAGTTTGAACAGCTACAAGCGTGAATCGAGCATGCAAGAAAGCAGGTAGAGACGTTTGATCAAACAATCGCTGATCCTACCACCACTGAAGCCGAGGAGAAGGCTTATGAAGATTTGAAGGCTAAGATAGGATCGCTGATCCTTTTTTATCATCTGTGATGTAAAAAGGATCGATGGTCTTTTGTAAAGTCCCTTTGTCTTCAATTTTACTATTTATTACCCTAGAAAATGGTTATTTATTGGAACCGTACTTATCACAGATGGTTCTACTTTAGAACCGTTGTGATGTCCAACCATATTTATATCGGACTCTAGGGTTTACCTGCGTCCCCTACTCAAACGATTAAGTTTTTATAACTAGACCTCCCTCCTCCCCTGAGCCCGTCGTCGTCGTCCTCGACGCCGCCTCCTCCTCGAGCCTGGCGTGCCTCCTCCCCCGAGCCCGCCGCCTCCTCCTCGAGCTCGAGCCACCGCCTCTCCTGCCCCGAGCCAGGTGCGCCTCCTCCCTGAGCCTGGCGCGCCTCCTCCCCGAGCACGAGCCACCGCCTCCTCGAATTCGGCGCCCCTCCTCCCTTGAGCACGGCGTGCGTCCTCCCCAAGCCCACCTCCTCCCCTCCCTAGAGCCTTGAGCTGTGAGGTCTCTTGCTATTTCCTATATCTTTGACCAAATTATTTCAATCTGTTGTGCTAGCTGTTCCTGTAGCTCCTTCAGTTAATACTTCTTGTTGTTCCTGTAGCGGTTTCAATGTGTTCATATTCTATTATAGTCACTGATCTACATTTGTTAGAAGTATATTGATGAATCTTGCTCCTGTTGTCCAGCACAGATAAAGTTGATTAAATCTGCTTGAATCTGTCCAATTAGAATAGCAAGTATTACATTGAGCTCAAGGTCTAATATGTATGTGTTGGGCATATTATTCTGTTTAAATGACTTGAAGAATTTACATGTGTATATGTTAATTATGTCATTTAAATGTTGTTGGAATTATGCTTTAATTGTTGTCATTTATGCTGGAATTAACTTTGAAAGTTTGCTAAAATCGCATTATTTACAACAATTCAGAAAACCAATTGCCTCGCTGAGCCATGAAAACAGAACATACATGAGTAATCTTAATCCAAAATCAACTTTTATTACCCTAACAGTCATTTATACCAAGCATGCATATTTGCTGCAACTATGTCATTCATTTGAAATAGTAACCATGTAATAAGTAAGTATATAACTTTGCAAATTTATCCTCTTCTTATATATAACCGTGTAATTATATAATCTTTGTCTATGTAACTGTGTTCATGCCGGTCAAGTTCTCCCCCCTTGCGTCCCAGTGTCCTACCATTCCATTCATGATCTTTTGTCTATAAAATCTCCAAGTAGTGGTTGCTTGTGCCTTTAAAATCGGATTAATACTTTCTACTCCCGGGAGTAGTTACTCTCACCTCTTATATACCACCTAAAAGAACTTAACATACTCCTTTATTACTTTGAGTATACTCATATACTAAATATAAGATACTCCAATGCGAACCACATGAAAAATTTGCAAGAAAGTCCATAATTTTTAGCATATTTTGTAAATGCCTTCATATTCGCATATAAAAAGGAGTATGTCTAATACTCTCGGTTGCACAAGATACTCCCTACGTTGTGAGATCTGAAATATAGAGTAACTACTCCGGGAGTAAGAAAAAGGCTTTATATATATATATATATATATATATATATATATATATATATATATATATATATATATATATATATATATATATATATATATATATATGTGTGTGTGTGTGTGTAGCTAACTCAAGGCTGAATTGATTAGCTAGCTCGCTCCTTGGCGTTCATCCTAAACATGCAGGAGAAAGCACGACCTACTTCATCAAACATGGCACACTGGAGTGTGTGATTTGCTTCATGCCAATCCTCCAAGTGCTTTTGTGTGTGTGTGTGTAGGAAAATAGTATGGTACTCCTGGGAGTACGTACTCCCACCTCTCATATACCACTTAAATCGTATGACGATACCTCTTTATCTATTTGAGCATACTCCAATAATGATTATAAGATACCCCAAAGTGAGTTTCATGAAAAATTTCATTAAATTTCACTTTTTATAGCAAAATTTGTGTATATACTTCTTTTATATATGAAAAGGGCTATATAGCAAAAAAACAAAGGGCTCCAATGAATTTTTTTCAATTAAGTCGCATTGGAGTATCTTATAATTAATCTTTTAAGTATACCAAAAATGATAAAGAAATATAATATGTGTGTTTAAGTGGTATATTGGAAGTGGGAGTACATACTCTGTGAGTATTTAAACAGCAGCGTGTGTGTGTATGTATATGCACACACACACACACACACACACACACACATATATATATATATATATATATATATATATATATATATATATATATATATATATATAGCTATCATGAGCGGTTTCATCTACAAGCCGGTGTGTGATAGTCAACTATCATAGACGGTTATGAGTTAATAACCGTTTATGATAGTCTGCATCACAGACGATTCAAAAACCGTCTGTGATGACCTCATATCATTACTGACCTATCTCTACTACTTAAAAGAAGCAATTGGTGGCTGTCTGTCCTCCCTCAACGGTGGAGATGCCTCGATGGATCTCTTAACATCTGTTGGATCGGCGGCGAGTGATGTCTAGGTCCGGCTGAAGGTTACGAACCGCTCCCACGCTCCACGCCCAACGCCCCATGCCCACGCCCGCGCCCAAACCACCGCCCCGCGCCTCCCTCCCATCTGCCTCGTGCCTCCCTCGCCTGTCGCCCTCTCCCCCTCTTCCGCACGACCGACGCCGCCGTCCTCCCTCTTCCCCTCGCCTGACGTTGCCGGTCTCCATCGCTGGCCTCCTTCTTCCTTGCGCCTGATGCCACCGTCCTCCCTCTTCCCCACGCCCGACGTCGCCGTCCTCGCACTTCCCCCTACCTGACGCCGCCGTACTCCGTGGATCTCCGTCGGTCGCCGTCCTCAGATCCAGACCAAGGCACCAACGAGCGCCTCAGGCCCCTCCTCATCCTTGTTGGCCCCCCTATGCCGCCGTGTGTGAGTCATGTGGGGGCGGCAGGCGATAGCCTAAGCGGTGGCGTGGGACGAGGAGTCCCCACAGGTGAACGGTGTGGTGGTGGTGCTGGAGGTAGGGGGAGGGGGAGGCCGTGATGGAGAGGAAGAAGAAGAAGCAGAAGTCCTCCACGGCTGGCTCGTCGAGGTCACCGAGGAGTACAGGCTCGTCTCCGACACGCTCTACCTCACCGTCTCCTACATTGACCGATTCCTTTCCGCCAACGCCATCAACCACCAGAAGCTCCAGCTGCTCGTCATCTTCTCCATGCTCATTGCCTCGTAAGCACCCATTTCATCCCGCATTACATCGCAAAATGTTCGATTTGTTCAAGAAATGAGCTTGAGTTTGGATTCGTGGGGTGGATCCAGGAAGTGTGAGGAGATCAACCACCCAAATGTGGAGGACTTCTGCTACATCACTGACAACACCTACATGAAGCAGGTGGTGGGTGTCGTGCCTGGCTTATCTTGTGGAAGATCTTGCAACCGGTTGATGCTAAAATGCTAATTTGAGTTGTGTTCTTGTTGCTTGTGGGGATGTGCAGGTTGTTAAGATGGAGAGTGATATACAAAATCTTCTCAAGTTTGAGATGGGCAATCCTACCACCAATACATTCCTAAGGTAAATCACAAACTAAATTAGTCTAAATTGTTACTCCCATCCTTGTTTCTCAGCATGGATTTGTTGCTAAATATTATGTCTTTGTGTTTCCTTCCATGTTTTTAGGATGTTCATTAGATCTAGCCAAGAAGATAAGAAGGTAATAACACACAATTATGATTTATTACAGTTGAGTTCTGCTGCTGTTTAGATTGCTTGCTGCCTGTGTACAACAATAGTTGATTTGTACTTCATTTATGCAATGTCACATTGATTGTTTGGCTAAACAGCAAAAATAGTTGATTTTTGGATTTTGGTTGTTTTATATGTTGCACTGTGATTGACGATGTACTTGCATTACAGTCTGCATGTGTTGTCTATTCAAGGATGATACTTTATCTCTTTCATGACACTTGCCTTTTCACATTGCCGTTTTAGGTACAGGTGGCACATACATCGCTGGAGATGACGAACATAGAAGGGAACAAGAAGAGCAGTGGCAATCTTTCTGGTAAGAAACTAATGCACTTATTAAGTAGATAACTTCTAATACTAATGTAGTAGTGTGCTCCACCCCATGAACATTTCATGCATCCAGCCAAAATTAAAAATATTTACAATAAACGTATTCCTATCTTGTGTGTTTTAAAATTTTGAGCAAAATCATCAAGATTTTTTAGATCCTTCTTAGTCATGGGACTAATATATGGCAGGACAAAATATTGCATCATTCTACTAGTTATCAATGTGTTGGACCCACGACCAAATACAGAAGTCCATGGTAGCGACAAATAATAAAGGCAGTGCATGCATCACACCTATACTAGCATTCAAATGTTTTTGAAAAACATTTGGTCTGGAAAGTGGAAACAATGCCATGTGTATTTAGAAAGAAATTTATAGACAAGTAGTTTTGGTAGAAAACATCTTAGGAGTTGTTCTTCATGGAGGCAAGAATAGAAGCACAACTGTTTTGAGGGCTTGAAGCACAACTAGTTGTCTTCCTGTCGTTCAACCACGTTTTCTCCCAAAGTTTTGAGTTCTCTTGTTGACTCTTTTGGGGGGTACAATCGATGCTTTCTGGTCGAGATTGGGTGCTTAGGTTGGCAATCACAGGAATGATTTTCGTGTCATGTGTATGGAACATACATAGAATGTACATACTCAATCATCTAACTAGTTGACATCTTTATCACTCTCAGATAGTAAGCTTTTGAGCACATTTAGTATAATGCAGTAGAAGAACTAAATGTAAATATTAGGTGTGGTAAGATGTCAACCATTAAATCATTAAATGGATAGATGGTCATTGCATAACATGTGAGTCATATGTTACTTATTCTTCTTAATTTGCTATATTTTGTAGTTACTTTACCTTCAAAATTATTGGTTGCTACAGTTTTATGATTGATGCTCCTGATTTCTTTTTCAGGTGTATTCTCTCCCTTTGGATTATAGTTGATGTTCTTTATTACAGCAGAATACAACAAATCATTCTAACATTTGGAGATTATGGTAAGATTTCTATCTTATTATTTTGATTATGACTTGGTCAAGCTGGATGTACCTCATTATTTTAAGGATCCATGTTGTTCTTTTTAGCCTAATTAGTTTGGATGTACCTCATTCAATTTTCAATACTAAAGAAGTGAAATTTAAATGAAATTAGAGGCAGATGAGTGTGAATGACCAACAATGAAAGTTACTCAACTTTTTTAGATCTAGGATGATCTCATCCTACTAAGATCATTAACCTTGCACAATTCACTTGAATCAATACAATCTTATTTTGATGTAACATTTTTTATGCTCAGTTGGCACTTGGCATTCATACATTTTCTTTTCTGCTTTCACTCGGGTGGAACTCGTGATTTATTTTTGTTGGTACATGGCAGCTTCTTTGGATATACATATCCTTTAGTATTAATATTTGGAAGTTGTTAATGAAATAGGAACTGACTAAAGTTTACTATTTCCAATATATTTATCTTTGGTCCATTTTTTATTCGGCTATCTTTGTAATTTTATTTTGGCACCGGCGATAAACACAAATTATTTACAATAGACAGCGCTTGTGGCTGCATGCATCTCAACAATTGGTCTAGCTGTCAATGCGATTGTAGAAATTAATGTAGCCAACTAGCCATAAAGATATGCACATCTTTAATTCAATAGAAAGAAGTTTCCCATTGGTTTTATTTTGTTTTGGTCAAGAAAAATGAGCCTTTTCACATTGTTGTTTCAGGTATAGGTGGCACATACATCGCTGGAGATGACGAACATAGAAGGCAACAAGAAGAGCAGTGGCAATCTTTTTGGTAAGAAACTAATGCACCTATTAAGTAGATAACTCCTAATACAAGGATCAGGTTAATGTGGTGTTCAATATATGTGCACAAATTATTGAATAGGTGTTTCTGCCTCGGATACCTCTTTGCCCATCTGACGACGATATGTTCCAGTTGTCCAAATTCTCCCCTAATGGTCTCATCGTCCTTTTCTTTTTCTTTGTTTTTTTTTACTTGGCGGAGGTAATCGGTTGGAAAACATACAAGTAGTATCAATGAGGCGCATGCTGCCCCAAGCAATATATATTTTGATGTTTTTGTGATAATAAACTGTGTAAATAACAAATTTACTTTGTAAACAAAATATTTTTTAATTATTATGTCATGATTCATGCTGACCGAAAGAAGCAATACATCTCCATGTTTTTTATGACTAATTGTCCGTTTTCGTCATATTTAAATGTTTGACGTACTAAATTTATTTTGCATGGTTGTTTAGTCAAACCTGCAATAAGGAAACCTTCTTGGCTCTGCTACAAGACATGAAAGTTTTAACTTATGAATAACAATAGAGAGATTGGTGAGCTGTAACAATATATTCTATGTAAAAATTGATTTTCCGTTGCAATGCACGGGCACCTGACTAGTAAACACAGACGACTCATGAAACCGTTTGTGATGACGTTTTTAAACTATATATGATGACATTTTCTATAGCAGTGTTAAGTGGTAGGGGTAGAGGCCTTGCCCCGGAGATTTTTTTCCCTCAAACTACTACTATTTGTATATTTCTTTCTTTCTTTCTGTCTAGCTGGGGCCGATGGAAAGTCCCATCCATATGGAAGCCTCCTGGCTCCATTCTGCTTGCATGCGCTGGAAATCAAATCGAATCGAATCGAATCCATGTTTAATTCTTGCGCATGCTTGCATGTAAAACGAATCTCTGTTTAAATTCTTGTGTGTAAAACGAACCTCTCCATTTGATTTTGCTCGTTTGTTTCATGATCGGTCATCCTTTCCTGACTCTCCCATGTACTCTGATTGGATTTCGCTCGAAATTTTCCAAGCCGACCTTACGCTCTGGTTCCTTTCCAAAGGGCGGCGGCTCTTTTGTTGATTTTGATGACATGCTGCGGTCAATGGAGGAGCCAGGAAATAGATATAGAGGGAATGTAACAAATACAAGTACTTTTTATGCTATACACTAAACAAGAAATTCAATGCACTTTGAAAGATGTTGTATACGTGCCTTAAATTTTAAACATATACATTTTGATAAGGGTTGTATACATGCTTAAAATTATTTTAGACTAGAAGTTCAGGGGAGTAGAACACTTATGACAAGATGAGAGAGCTGTGGCCCTCGCCGGTCTCCCCCTCTCTCCGCCATTGATTGCGGTGTATCAATACCGCTGCGGTGGTATCAATACCGCACTAGCATGTTTGGATTTTTTTTGCGGATACGACATTTTTTCATCCTGTATTTGCGGATCGAACCACAGTCGCGGTGTATTTGCAGATATGGCACCATTGGCACACGCTGGCCGTGCGCCAGCGGCGCTGCCGTCGACGTGTGGCCGCCAACGGAGGCCACACTCGCCACGTCAGCCATCGGCGCATGGTGGCCATGCGCTGGCCATTAGGAGGTTAATTAGTTAGGGGTTAGGGTTAATTAGTTAGTTAGTGTTAGACTGGAATTTGCAGGAATTTTAAAATATAGCAAATCAGTCCAAAAATTATGAAATTTTTCGTGGAGCCTTCTGACACCGTGTACTTAATTGTGTAAATTTTTCATAATTTTATTCGTTTGGAATTGTTATCGCTATTTCGTATAAGTGTCATGTTCGTAAGAATCAATAAATGTAGAAAATGAGCTCCAAAAATTATGAATTTTATTTTGAAGGGTCCCCATGATGAACTTGATTAATGTAATATTTTGGCAATTTTATCGTGTTCGCAGTCTTGTCTCAAAAATTTAGGATTTAGGTCGCGAAAATTTCAATTTTAGGTTTCAGAAATTAGGGTTTTATGATTTCATGTGACTTGGAATGTATAAAAAAAGCTACATTACAACTCCATTGGAGATGTCGATATACAATATGGCACTGGAGTACACATGTAACAACAAAAAAACACGTACAAATATAGCAAAACAAAATATGAATACAAATATACTCGATCAAATATGATACGTTTAGTGTCCATTGGCGCATGACCTCCATGCGCCAACCAAAACAGTGCGGCAATTAGTGTTAGGGGTTAATTAGTTAGTTAGGTTAGTTAGTGTTATGCTGAAATTCGGAGGAATTTTAAAATATAGCAAATAAGTCCAAACAATTATGAATTTTTTTTGTGGAGCCTCCCGACATCGTGTGCTTGTTTTTGTAAATTTTCTATAATTTTATTCATTCAGAATTGTTGTCGTAACACCCTCCCGATTCGCACCCCCTCTGCCCTCCCTCGCCTCGCTACACCGCGGCCACCTGCATCGCGGAGAATTAAAAAACCTCGCGGTGGCCATCTTTCCCACCGTCCCTCCTCCCTCCCCTGCACATTTGTCGCCTCGTCCAGAAATTCCGACACCAACGTCGTGACTCCTCGTCCGCTCGGCTACAAATACCGAACTCTGGCACTTGCTCTTCGCTCATCTCATTTGCGTTTTGATTTTCGTTCTTGCGCTCATCGTTGAGAATTCAGAGAACGTAACATAATTAATTTTATTGGGAGGTTAATTGTTTTCTTGCTTCTCGTCGCTCGGCACTCAGCCTTGATTGATTACTTTCCCTCGAAGGGCAGATAATTTGTCATATACTTTTGTCGTTATTACCGTAGTCGTAATTAGTCAGCCTTAGTCAGTTAGTCGTAATTAGATAGTTTAGGGGCAATTAATTAGTCGTAATTATTTAGTTCACTAGGAATGAATTAGTTTAGTGATAATTAATTAGTTGTAATTAGTTTAGTAGTCATCATTACGACATATTAAGTAAGTGGAAATGAAGTACTGGTAGTTTTTTTTAATGGTAATAATCAATCATAATTAGTTAGTTTAGAGATAATTAATTAGTCGTACTAGTAATGAATTAGTTTAGTGGTAATGAATTAGTTGTAATTAGTTTAGTAGTCATCATTACGGTATATTAAGTAAGTGGAAATGAAGTACTGGTAATTTTTTTGGTGGTAATTAATCAATCGTAATTAGTTAGTTTAGAGGTAATTAATTAGTCATAATTAGTTAGTTCACTAGTAATGAATTAGTTGCAATTAGTTTAGTAGTCATCATTACTGACATATTGAATAAGTGGTAATGAAATCTTGGTAGTTTTTAGTGGTAATTAATGAGTCGTGTCAGTTGTTTGCGAAATGATTAGTGGAAATGAACTACCGATAATTTATGTAGTAGTAATTAATCGATCGTAATTAGTTAAGTAGGAATTAGATAGGTATAACTCATTCGTAATTATTTAGTGGTTGTTGTGCCTTTAGGTATTTTCGAACATGCAAGACTTGTTTGTGTTTTACGGCGATGGTCTCGTATAGGCCGGACCCGATGAGTTGGACATGTTGAGATGTTAGTACAAGGTGGTCCGGACGGAGGGGCTCCACGTGATGAATATTCACGAGCTGCGAAGCTGCATCCAGAGGGAGTTTGTCACGAAGCCAACGACGAAGAAAGTTATGATCGAGGCGATCACCCGTATGAATTATGTGTGGGAGCTCGTCAAGGTGAATGGAAGCATAGCATGGAGGTAGTACATGGAGATTGTCTCCCAGCCCGAGGAGGCCATTCACGGGAAGCCTATGGTGTATGTGAATTTTGTACGTAGGGCGCCGGGAAACCCTAATGATACCGAGGCCTCTACAAGCGGGCAAGTGCAGCCCGAGCCTGAAGATGGCAGCATGGAATGTGCTGCCTCGGAGGGAAGTCATGTGCCTAATTTTGTGCCAAATGAGGGGGTGGAAACATGGTGGTCAGCCCGCATCGACTGCCACGAGTATCTACTGAATGAGCCTCTCAAGTTGGAGTCCGACGAGGACACCGACCCAAGCTTGAATGGTACCGACGAGGATGCACACCAAATCGGTGGTCCTTACGTGGCATCGAGACTTGATAATATCGCAGTGCGTTCGCTCGTACTGCTGCAAGAAGAAGGCTCCCAGTGGGGGTTTGAAGTCGACACCCTCTTAGTTGGGCAGCGCTTCCCGAACAAGGTGGCCGTGCAATAAGCTATAGCACGGTACGCCTTGTTCATCACCGTATGTACCGAAAGTGCACGGTCCAACCCAGAAAGTCTGTGATAAAGTCGTAGTAGAAGGCTGCCTGCAAGGTCGGCGCTCACCGAAACAAAGATCTTCGGCTCGGTCTTCACGGTCAAGGAGCTGATCGACCACACTTGCGAGCTCAGTGAGCCCCTGCGGCAGCATCGGAACATGACTTCCGCATATGTTGCAAACCTCATCACGCACCTAGTTGAGGCGGATGTGTTTGTCCCCCCCAAGATGATGATGTCGAAAGTCGTCAATCAGGTTGGCTATCTAGTTAGCTACAGCAAGATCTGACAAGCCAAGCAGAAGGTCATCAAAACTATGTACGGGACATACGAAGAGGCGTACAACCTTGTGCTGAGATTGCTTCACCAGATTGCCAGATCAAATCCCGGCACGTACATAAACAAGCTTGACCGTGAAGATGTTGGAAAAGGGCCCAACCGCTTCATCCTGGACCAGGTGTTCTGGGCTTTTGCTCAGGCCATTGGGGGCTTCAAGTTCTACCGTCCCGTGCAAACGATGGATGACACTTTCCTCACGGGGAGGTACAAGGGCACCATCCTCACCACGGTGGCGGCCGATGCGAATGACCAGCTTCTCCCGATGACATTTGCCATTGTAGAGAGCGAGAACACATCTAGTAGGCTGTGGTTCTTGGAGAACGTGAAATAGACGGTGGTGGGAGACCGGCCCAACGTCTATCTAATCATAGACCGCAATGCTGGGTTATTGGCGGCCATCAACACCATGCAGCATGGGACAGATCCGTCTCACCAGTGGAACGACGTGCAATCCAGGTGGTGCATGAAGCATCTTGTATCTAACTTATTCACGTGGTTTCGCAGTCAAGAACTCATGAAGACGTTCAAGGCATTGTGTCTACAGAACTAGAGACGAAAGTTTGAGTCTATTTGGAGAGACCTCGAATACCGGACTACGAGGCATACAAGGGAGTCCACTCCGGACGGGGAGCAACCCAGTAGTGCCATAAGCTTCTCCGAGTGGATTAATGTTCACGCTCTTGAATTGGAGAAATGGTCCCTCCTCTATGACACAGATGGTGCGAGGCACGGGATTATGACGACCAACATGTCCGAGGTATACAACAGTGTCCTCAAAGGTGTGTGGTGCCTCCCTATCACCGTGATCGTCCAGGAGACATGGACATGTACTGTTGGTTATTTCGTCAATAGAGCCACCGCAGCCAAGCGACAGATGGACGAAGGCAAGCAGTGGTCCGAGAACATGCAGAGGCACATGGACCGGAAGATGGAGAAGGCCCGAATGCATGACATCCGGGTGATTGACGGCCTAAAGCGAAATACGAGATCGAGCCGGCGGATATCGTCAATAGTCATGCAGGGGAAAGAAGCGAGCATTCACCTTGGGTGATGTGGCGACATGCACCTGCAACAAGCCGAAGCTCCTCCACAAGTTATGCTCGCAGGTGTAGAAGGCGTGTGCGCACATGAGGCAGATGTCTACACCGTACATCTTCGAGTACTACAACATGCAGCACCTATTTGGTACATGGAGTGAGGAGTTTCACTCGTACGGCTTGGAAATGAACTACAAGGATCTTTGGCTGGACATGGTGCAATGGGGTCCCAACAGGGACTTGAAGAGAATAGAGAAGGGATGACGACAGACGCGACACTTCTGGAATGATATGGATGCTAGTCAACGTACCAGTATTAGCCGCACAATCAAATGCAGGATATGCAAGACCCCTGGGCTCTCAATGAAGGATTGTCCCAATAGACTCAGCTCGTCCGGTCGTCATTCAGTGTCATAATGTAATGTTTTTCGCCTTGTTTGTTATGTACAGCGTAAAATTCTATGATACCCAGCTATGGACTCTTCGGCAAACTTCTACGCGAGGGTGTTGCAAAAGTGCAACTGGCTTGCGCAGAAGAGAACATCTACAATACCCAGATTTTTCAATGAAATATGCTCGAGTACCATCCGTTTTTCGATCCGCGACATGTGTGTGGTGGTAGACAGAGATCATTGATCCACACACCCGACACCGCCGCCGGGTGTACTACGTCTGGGCACCACCTCGTAAGCATTTCTTTCGACGCATCAATTTTCCTCTCCCTCGTTGAATTCCTTAAATTTTAACTTCATCCCCACGTAATGGCGGCGAGATGCGTTGCCACTTCTTCCAGTGGATCGGCGGCGGAGATGTCTGACAGGCATTCATCGATGAAGTACATGCTGAACTACTCGATGCGGGCCGAGACCTTTGTGCGGTGGAAACCTTACATACCGGACCCTGTTGAGGAGGCACCGAAGGAGCCCAGTACTCGCCCGGGCGTAATCTATATCGACGACGTGAGTTATGAAGAATTTGCATCCTTATTACGTTTTTCACTGTACGGTGCACTTACATCATAGAATCGCAGGACATCGACGAGTTCGACATACCAGCCTGACGTGGAGAGTCCCGCGATAAGGGGAAGGGAAAGGCTCATGCGGCTAAGTCTGGCCGCCATAGCGTATCCGGTCGTCCGGACGTAATTCATATCGACGACGTGAGTTATAAAGAATTTACATCATTGTTACGTTTTTCACTGTACGGTGCACTTACATCATGGAATCACATCACATGGACGACTTCGACACACCAGTCCAACGTGGAGAGTCTGGCGACAAGGGGAAGGGGAAGGCTCCTTCGACCGAGACTGGCCGACGTCGAAGCGTATCAGGTCGACCGGGCGCACTCCGTATCGAAGATGTGAGTTATATACAATTTGCATCCTTGTTACATTTCTTCCTGTACGATCCACTTATATCATGAAATCGTAGTACATGGACAACTTTTACACTCACCGCCACCGTGGGTAGCCCCGAGACAAGGGGCACTCGCTATGGTGCCGCGGAGACTAGTTGCACACATCGTTAAATAGGACACTCTTTGTCAAATTATCAGTTTGCCGTGGATGATCTGTATTGTACCGCATGCTACATAAGATTGTGCATGAACCAACTGAGGGAAATGTGTGGCGTGCAGATCATATAATGATGTACCTTAGCCTTCGAAACGCACACGAGTCGGAGGTTACGGTACATCGTTATATGATCTGCATGCCACGTATTTCCCGCAGTTGGTTCATGCACACCCTTATCTAACTGTCGACAATGCGATGATAAAAACATCATCCACACTAAAGCGATAAATAAACAAAAAGTATCCTATTTGATCGAGTTACATGTGATAATACCCTCCTCCTTCATCTCGGTTCATGCACAAGCTTATCTAGACTTTGGTATATCTGTGTTATGCGATTATGTTTGGGTATATTTGTATTCATATTTTGTTTTGCTATATTTATGCAGCGTATTTTGGTTGTTACGTCGTACTCGGTATACATATTGTATATCGACATTTCCAATGGAGTTGCAATGTAACCTTTTTAATACATTCCAAGTCACATGAAATCATGAAACCCTAATTTCCGAAACCTAAAATTGAAATTTTCGCGACCTAAATCCTAACTTTTCGAGACAATACTAAAACATATATAAAATTGCCGAAACATTACACAATCAAGTCCATTGCGTTAGGACCCTTCAAAATAAAATTCATAATATTTTGAGCTCATTTTCTACAATTATTGATTCATACAAACATGACATTTATACGAAATAGCGAGAACAATTCTTAATGAATAAAATTATGAAAAATTTACAAAAGTAAGTACATAGTGTCGGGAGGCTCCACAAAAAAATCCATAATTTTTTGGACTCATTTGCTATATTTTAAAATTTCTTAAAATTTCAGCCTAAAACTAACTAACCTAACTAATTAACTAACCTAACTAACCTAACTATGCACTAATTAACTAGTTAATGCCCTAATTAGTGTTGTGTGGCTGGCACATAGTGGGATGCGCACGGCCACCATGCGCCGATGGTGGCGTGGCGAGGGTGGCGGGCAATGACGGCGCTGCGTCGGCATTGGTGGCGTTGGCACACGGTGGCCGTGCGCCGACGCCAGGTGTCGTGATTTCCGGCATTGGCACATGGTCACCATGCGCCAGCATTGCCAGATTTGCAAATACAACGCCGCCGTGGCCAAATCCGCAAATACGCAACGAAAAAACGTCGTATCTGCAAAAAATTCCATGTTTGGTTTGCTATCAAACATCGTCACAGCTAGTTGTGGCAAATTGGTGGCCACTCATGGTCATGTATGAGGCTAAAAAACTATGGTATATCAAAATTGTGGAAATGAACCACCCATTTATCACAAAAAGTCTGACGAAGCTTAGCAGATCGTGGGAGTGAACCAAACGTGCCCTAATTTATTTCTCATCGTCACACACACATGGCAGTTCAATGATCAATGTTGCAGTTTCGTGTATACGGTCGGTTGGCGGCTTTTAAGGGTGTGTTTGGTTGGTGGGACGAGGTTGAATGAGATAGAACGGTACAGGTAGGATGGGATCATCCTGTATGGGATGATACAGTTAGTCTATTTGGTTGGCTATATGAGATGATACAAGATTTTGTTTGGTTGGTTGTATAGGATGGTTCTGGATGGTTCAAGCTGTTGTTTGGTTTGGTGGATGAAGTTGGATATGGTAACCCTCTCACTAGAGGTGGTGAGTTCACTGTTCACAATTGCGAGAATTGAGTTTAGAAATTGATTTGAATTTAAATTCAAGTTTAGAAATTGTTTTGCACATAATTAACTTTTATATTTTTTGCCAAGCCGAATTTGAGGCAAGGAAATTATTTGAACTTTCAAAATTTAACAACATTTAATGATATTTAACGACATTTGACGATAATTGACAAAATTTAACGATATTTAACGACATTTGACGATTGTTGATGATATTTAACGACATTTGACGATAATTGACAACATTTAACAATATTTATCGATATTTGACGATATTTAACGACATTTGATGGCATCTGACGATATTTGATGACATTTGATGATATTTAATGACATTTGACGATATTTGACGACATTTATCGACATTTGACGATAATTGACGACATTTAACTATATTTGACAACATTTGACGATAATTGACGACATTTAACGATATTTGATGACATTTGACAACATTTGACGATATTTAACGATATTTGACAATAGTTGACGACATTTGACGATATTTAACGATATTTGACGATATTTAACGATATTTGATGATATTTAACGATATTTGACAATATTTGACGATATTTAACCATATTTATCGACATTTGACGATATTTGACGACATTTGATGATATTTGACGATATTTAACGATATATAATGATATTTTAACGATATGTAATGATATTTGACGATATTTGACGACATTTGACGATATTTTATGACATTTGACGATATTTGACGATATTTAATGATATTTGACGATAATTGATGACATTTAACGATATTTATGGATATTTGACGATATTTGACAATATTTAACGATATTTGATGATAGTTGACGATATTTGACGATATTTGATGACATTTGATGATATTTAACAATATTTATCGACATTTGACGATATTTGACGATATTTGATGATATTTAACAAATAATTATTACAATAAGTGACAATTCATGCCCCTCCACTTTTTTCTGGGCTTGGGACCGGCATCGGCAGTGTTAGGCACCCCCACCCTCACACGTACCCCCAAAAATAAAGAAGTAACAATTCACAGCAAGACTCAGTAAGTTTTGTTTTCTAGTGGTTTCATCAGTGATGCAAGTAACTAAAGTTGCAATACAACTCATAATCATTGTTTAAAGGATTAAACTTCTTCTGAACAAGAAGTAAAACACTACTGTTAAACAATATCAAACACTACTCCAGATCATTCATCATTTTCAAATGCAATGACAAGTCTAGATCATTCAAGCAATTCATCAAGTATCAGGTCACCCAAGCAATTCATCAAGTATCAGGTCAATGTCCAATATGCAATTCATATATGATCCATCAAACATCAGGTCATCCAAGCTTTCTCCTTTTAAGCCTCCTCTTGTCCATCTACATATCAAGATAGTGCTAACTATGTTACACATTTAACAGTGCAGACTATGCAAGCAAACATTGTCATGAATATGCAATACATTCACATAAAAGGAAAGCATAGTAGGTACTACTCAAGGAAGCCTCCATTATATCCATCACATATGAATGAAGCATGCACTACTCAAATCCTAAAAACTAGCACAAACTACTGAACGAAGTCTCTAGTATATGCAACATATATGTATCCAGTATGTAGTCATGCATCATACGCACACCCTGAGGAGCATGTTTGATCAATTCGGACAACTTGCACAATAACTCAACACAATAAGCATCAAGATTGCCCAATTTCACTGCACATGTAGATGCACAAGCAATTTTATAACAGCCAACAAATTAATAAGAAATCAGATATGCCGATGCATAGCAAAGAAAATTTCACATTTGTTGGACACGCCGAACCACCGGGGATCTAACCATTTCTCCCATCAAAATATCTGTACCAGCTGGATCTACCAAAAAAACACCAACTGGACAGAAAAATTTGAGATCTGGAGCCATACCTTTGGTTCGCGCTATGGGGGAGAGGAAGACCCGGATGGGAAGAAGAAGGGGATGTCGAATCACTGGGAAGAAGAAGGGGAGGAAACGCGGCACCTCGTGAGTCTCCAAGCGGGTGGTAGAGAGAGGAGAGGCGCCGCCTTCTGGATCTGCCAGTTCCGACGGCGCAGACGGCAATGATCAGCGCAAGAGGGAAGGGGATGGCGCGAGAGGGAAATGCAGGGGCACTGCGAAGGGGGAGAGTGAGGGCAAGCAACACGTTGGACGGCTTCGTTCGGAACGGCGTGGTTCGGCGTTTTCGTTGGAATGAGACAGTGCAGCATCTCCAGGGAATATACCCTTTTGTCGAACGACCACGTCCGGGACCAACCGATCCCATTCGGTGAACCAAACGATTGATCGTCGCCGTTTCCCGAACCATCTCATACGTGAATGGGGTCGTTCGGCCATCCAAACGCAACCTAATTAGCTATGCATGAACGAGGCATGCGTACTGCTGTGTCATTCAGCTGATCTAATTACTCTATATATGCACGGAACAGAAGGGAAGGTGCGCGTTTTCTGAACTGATGCAGAATAATTAGATCGTTGCGAGGCACCTTTTCTTTTTCATTGCATAGCCGCCCTACCGCGTTGCCGGCGTTAGAAGCTAAACGTGCTAATAGTGTATATTTTCTAAACTGACCTATCTTTTAGAAACAAGTAGCTACATATATGCAAGTCGAACAATCAGAAACTATTATTGATTAACTTCGGCCCATAGCATACTCTTACTACTTTATACTATGTGCATTCTTTTCTTGGTTTAAGATTACATCATAACTAGATCTTTTGTTTGTCCTTAACAGAATTATAGATACAACGAGGAAAGTTTTGATTTCTATTGTTTTTGTAGTTGGTCTATAAGTGGATTTACATTTAAGGGATGTTTTGACGAAGGAATTGCTTTGGGAATTTGTATTCATCTAGATCCTTCCTATCCAAACAGGCCCTATGCAAAGTTCTGATCAGTGATTGCGATAAGCTATGTCCTCGCCTCCAGAGAATACGCATGCTTGCAAGATAGCTCCTGCTATTTTATTTTCCATCTTTGGAGCATTAGTTTAATGTTTTGTTTTTTATGTGCTAGACGACAATCTACCACCTGTACGTCGTTCGGTTTTGCCCTTCTATATTGTGTTTATTGACTGGTTGAAGCTGTTCAGATGCAGTTATTGGAGTTATTCATGTTGTTTTGATTCATGCTTCCCATTAGTCTAGGCCTTTTTTCTTAGGTTCGTTGTTGGGAGATCAGATCGCACGAATAAATATTACTGCAAAATTGGAGTTATCCATGTTGATTAGGTTTGAGCCACAAAGATCCGATGCATTAAGCACGATGCACCCATTAAGCACAATCCATCTGTTTTCAGATATGTTCTTGGGTGCATTAAGCACATGCATTGGAGTCTCCCCTAAATTAGCCCTTATTCAATTAGTGTCTGGTTCAGTTCTTGAAATTGCATAAGAACTATCTGATATGTTCATAAATCAATGATATGTTGCAGACCCAAAAACTGCAAATTGGATACGGCTCATTTATTTTGGAACATTTATTTTTTAGTTGTTTTATCTAACATCAATGTTTTTTTAATTAGGAAAAGTGATGTAGAGAAGAATGCAGGATGGGTAAAAAAATCCATGGACAAAGGCAGACGCGACCTTTCTTATGTGGGAATTTGCTAGGTACACAGGAGGAATCATAATAACACCTACTGTTTTCCCTTTGTCATGTACTTAAGAGGCATTTGCGGTTCAAGTTGTATGCATAAATTTTTGGATGATGTAGTGGTACTTACCGTTTCTATATTTCCTACACACACATATATATACATATACATATACATCTATATATATATACGTATACATATATATATATATACATATACACACACACATATATATGTATATATACATATACATATATATACATATACATATATACATATATATATATATACATATATATATATATGGCAACATATCCTATGCACATGACCAATTTGATGCACATATGGACATAGGAGATCCAGGCCATCCAATCCAAAATCAACGGCATGGATCGCTCCCACCTCCCACCTCCGGCATTTTTTTTTGCAAAAAAGCCCCCGTGCGAAATGATGTCTCCTTCGTTCGGCCCCCCGCGCCCTCGCCAGCTCACCCCCATGTGCAGCCATAGCCCACACCAAGCTAGGTTTCGCGCCCGCCGCCGCTTCGCCGCCCCTGTCACCGCCGCTCCGGTGACACTCACGACCATTACCCTCCTGGCTCCCTCCCCATCGAGCCACTCCTCCTTCAATCTCCCCTCATAGGAGCTAGGGTTGGGGGCCGAGCATGCCCATTCAATCTCTCCTGCTTGCCGCCTGTCGGACCCCTGCGACGCCGCCCCCGTACCACCCATGGGAGCCGTGGCGAGCTGCGCCTGCATCCATGGCGAGGAGGCCCTCATGACGCCCTCTGCGCCGCCCGTCGGACCCCTGCGACGCGCCCCGCTCTACCGGCTATCTGAAATGAACCCACCTGACTCTGCTGGTTCTACAAATAAGAAATCCATCCATCATCCGATCTATATATGTAATTCTAGTTAAACTAACTTCTCTTTCTGACAGTTGTATAAATCTGTTCTTGCTTCCCCATCAGCTTTGTTGCTATGAACAAGCCTACTGAAGGCAAACTATTCGCCGTGCTCTTAGCAAAAGGTAAATCGTCCATAATTGATGTAATTTTGGAGCGAACTCAAATTAAGATCTTCTTGATCTCTCTTTGCAAATTTTACAAAAAAATGTTCTCTTCTTCTTTTATTACTGAGAGTAATCAACAATGACCTAGGATCAATCATTCCAAGAAATTCTGAAGGTGGTTTTGGAAGGGTTGTTTTCCATTGGTCGGGCACAAGTCTCGGATTACATTTTGAATGAGAAAAGTTTATATTTATTTCCTTTATAGTAATCCAAAATGGCGAGTCTCGAAATATCCATTTTGTGACTTGATTGGCGGTGATGTCGATGCTTACAGTATTAGATTGCATCTTTGGAAAGGAAGCGGTATGCAAGCAGAGGTATCCAAAATGGCGAGGTCTCCTCGCTGCCGCTTCCCCATTCTCAAGCTGCTCCTTAACGTACCAAGTCCGGACGACACTTGGTGCAGCAGGGCGTGTGTGGCGTGGATGGGCGGGATGGCATGGCGGCGGATGGACCTTGGTGGCGCTGGCGGCCGGATGGGCAAAGCATTAGCCCTTGCGGATTTGTGAATTGGTTGGAAGCATTTTGGTGGAAAGTGACAAATGGTGTATCTTAGTGTAATGGAACCAATGTCTTGAAGTGAGCATTTTGGCTATGTAATGGAACCGATGGTGCTATTCTTGTAATTTGAGTTTGATTATGTAAAGACTAGTTAAGTAATGGCAATCTATGTGATGTTGATGAGTTGATGAAACAACGAGGTTTAATTTAGGTAATTTATTACAAAAGCATGCATTTTTACATATGTTGGGTTGCGATTGTCAATATTGATATGGTTCAAGTACGGTGTTTGTGTCGTGCCCATGAAGACTTGTTAGATGGGTGTTTGCAATTAAACATCACATATGAGTTGTGTAATGAGAAAAACCTTTTGGTAAGTGATTTTTATATGTCAGGTTTCAACTGCACCTTTCGGAGATGTTCTATTTCCCTTAGATTGTCAAAATAATTGTGTTGATGAAACACTCAGCATGTTTCAGAACAGCACATCAGTGGATTTTCAACTTGAGATTACAACTTTCAAGCACATCAGTATGAATGATTTGCATGCTTTATCTGAAATGTCGAATTAGAATTGAAATCCAAATGTATGTGCATGTTTTTAGATTGGAGGCAATGGAAGCAAAGAAGGCTCAATAATCCAAGATCGACACTTTAGTGAACCGAAACAAATTGAAATCAAGGAACTTTGATAGATTAAGTGAACTTTGCAAATACCTGATGCTGTAGCATCAAATTAAGGAACATCTGACATATTCTCCCTTAATGTCAGATTTTTTTGATTGACATTGTTTCGAATTTCTGTACACAGAATGAGAATCAATCACATCACCATTCAAAAATGCCAGTTAACACATCACCATCATGTAAATCAGACATTGAATAAATTTTGAATAAATCAAGATTCATTGAATAAATTTTGCATTTTTGATTTAACTGGATAATGTACACCAAATGCCAGGTAACACATCACCATCATGTAAATCAAGATTCATTGAATAAATTTTGCATTCTTGATTTAACTGGATTCACTAGAGATATCATGAAAATACATTCTAAAAAACTTGCTACTCTCTAAATCAGTCTACTTCTTTTTATTCCAAAAGGAGAAAAAAGAATTCTTGCAAGCTAGGTGCATGAGAGTTTAGCATCCACTTGATTCCTGAACAAAATGGCAGCACATTTATCTTGAGAGTATCCACGGACCGCCTGATAACAACATACAGCCTGGTCAAGAACAGAATAGTATATTTTGCATACTTCTGATTACATCAAGATAACGACATACACCCAGGTCTGATTGCATACAAGGTCTATTACAAGAACAGAATTCATTCAGGCATCTGGTCATTCACAGAACATTGAAGCAATGGATATGCACTTCAGATTCCAGATTTCAGACTGCATTCAAAAATTTGTGCATGCTATGTTCTGTGAATGACCATTGCTTCAATGACATGCACGGTGTTGAAATGTTGCCAGCCATTGTTCAGTTCATACATCAATTTAAAACCTTAGATTTCATAGACATATACATCAAAGAAATCACATTTTATTCATTTCAAAATTCAAGTTTACAACGCCTGAATCTTACAGAGAGAAAAAAAACAAATGGAAGAGGTAGCTCAAGCATGAAGAGAATTAGTACTGCATCTCAATATCTCATACATCAAACCAAAAAGGAAGCCATGGGCCTCCAGCTGTAGTGTTAGAACTTGTAATATCATATACAGTGTTAGAAACGGGCATGCATCAGAATGAAGCGGGGAGAATCGAAGCTCTGAGGAATGGAATGGAGGGCATGAGGCGCAGGCGTGGCGGAGAGGTAGTGGATGAAGATCGGGCGCTCTCGGCGGCCATGGCGTCCTTGTTGCGATCACCTCAGCTCCTCCTCCGTCGCCGTTGGTGCAGGCGAGCTTGTCCTGAGCAGCTCCTCCACCTCCGCCCGACATGGCGCCGTCGCACCATGGCGTCCTCAAGGAAGGCGGAGCGGCCGTCATGGGGAGGTGGAGCGGCAGCGCAGAAGTGGAGGACCGGCACCGCCACGATCGCCATGGCCGTCAAGGTTCGGGCAGATTGGGAAAGGATGTCGCCAGGAACGGAAAATTGTTCGTCTGCGAGTGGGGAGAGCATAAAAGACGATCGCCACGCGCTCGCTGGCCAGCTTGACGCGCTCGCTCGATCACGCCTTTGCTCTCGTGACGGACGGCCGAGATCCTCTATGTGCATATGTGCAGCAAATGGTGCATGTGCAGGAGATATGCCGCCTATATATATATATATATACATATACATATATACATATACATATATACATATATACATACATACATATATATACAACACACACACACACACACATACACACATATACATATACACACATATACATATACATATACATATACATATACATATACATATACATATATACACACACACACATACATACATACATACATACATACATACATACATACATACATACATACATACATACATACATACATACATACATACATACATACATACATACATACATACATATATATATATATATACACACACACACACACACACACATACATATATATATATATATATATATATATATATATATATATATATATATATATATATGTGTGTGTGTGTGTGTGTGTGTGTGTGTGTGTGTGTGTGTGTGTGTGTTTGGTTTGTTTGTAGCTTAGTGAGTGCGTTTTGTAGACTTTTTTTTTGTGAAATCTGGGATTGCTCATTTTGTCCTATTGAGTTGCGTTGTACAGAACCTTTTGGCTCAAAGATGTTTGGCCAAATGTACGGCCCTCAACATATCTTAATAATGATTGAAGATTGTAATCTTGCTTTATAAATGAAGCATACTTGCATTGGTCTAACATTAGCATGGGTTCACCATGTGTATGGCAGTCTTTGTGTGTTGTTTCGTGGTACTGTATCGGTTGCTTATTTTGGAAGTGTTATGTCAACGTTGTATACGTTTTTTTGTTAGCCTTTATATGTAGCTTGTAGGAGACATGTAATTTATGTGTATGCTCCCATCTTAGTTTATGTAAGATTGCCTGGTACAATGCGTCTTCGTTCGTCCTTCCAAATCTGCTTGCCCATTAGAGCACTATATAAATATATTAGATATGATTTATGTGGTTTTAATTGGCAAGTGTGAACATCTGTCACTCCTGATTCGAATGATACCATATTCTACTTTTCACACGTGATTATACGGGCACAGCGTAGTGCGTCTCCCTACCTAGTTTAGATGGATTCATGGTGACACCTACTACCTATTGTCAAGAGTTGCGCTCAACTAATGTGGTATCAGCACTAGCGCCAGAACTAATACCAGTAATTTCTCAGCCATCCGTGACGTCACAAACAACATTGCCACGCCACAAGGTAAGCCCAGTGCTGAGCCAAAAGAGATATGTTTTGCCACGCCACTGCCACATCACCACGAGTGTGTATTTGCCATGTGGCTAAAATGGTTGATTTGGAAATAAAGTTGATGGCATGTTATTAATAAAATATTTTTAAAAATTGATTATTTAATAAAAAAATCTATCTTAGGCTTGGATGCACAAACAGTCAAAGCCCCTACCCCTATATTTATAGGTCGAGAAGGTTTGTCTTAAAAACTAAATAAACAATATGAGATTAAATCATGCTAATGAACCTTAGGCTCACGAGCGTCCTGGCCCTAAATCATGCTAATGAACCTTAGGCTCACGAGTGTCTGGCAGTATACTGGTTAAGACCCACGCTCAGGACTTGAATTTTGGTCTGAAAGCCCGACGAAATACAATTAAAATAAAAAAACCTTTTTATTCTTAAAAAAATAAATATTATTTTTATATTCCAAAAAAGAATTTAAATAAATATTTTTAAGATGGAAAATGTATTTTTTGGGCCGGGCTGGGCTCAGGCCTGCTCGATCGAAAAGCCCAGACCGACGTTTGAACAGATTAACCTTACGAGCGTTTGAGTTTTAGTCGGTCGTGTAGAGAAGCGTCCACACATGAATCAGTACACAACAGTTTTCGCTTTGTGACTACTAGCAATCTGGTAAGGGCGGGCATTCGGATTTTTCGGCTAACTTAATCGGTTTATTCAGTTAATTTTTTTTTTGTTTTTCATAGGTGCCCACCGAATTAACCAAACTAAAATAACAAATCGAACCTAATTAGCCGAAATAATTTGGTTCGCTTAATTCGGTGCACCCAAGAAATTACACAGCACTAGACTTCAACTGGAATCAAATAAAGCAGCTAGTGTATAGCATAATGACTAATGAGAGATACGAGCACAGAATACTTGATAGCTTCAGTACTAAACTATCAATAGTTGCTCAAAGTCTCAAATTCTTACATTCCAGAAGTTAAACATGAAACAAACATAACCAGACCACAAATCGAGCAATACACTAATTGGTAGGTGATTGAAGAAAAAGAATCGAACAAGAACGGTGAGGAAACAAGCAAGAACAGCTTGCAGCTGTCACCCTCGCCCTTCAAGAACAGCTTACGTCAAAAAAGTCTGGCGGTTTGCGGTTGGCGCGGTGGCGGGCTGCGGCCAACGACAGGCACTGTAGCGGCCTGGATTGTGTGGGGGCGACTCGGCAGCTAAGGTTGCTGGCCTGTGGCGGCTAGGGATTGGATTTGTGTGGTGTTGGCTTGTGAGTGTGTGGCTGCTGCGAATGAGGGGACAGGGGTAGTGGGCGCGCGGGCTATGTACAATGCAAATGGTTAGATACATGTTTAGCAAATAAAAACTGAGTTTTTTAGTCATGTAGAATAGATAAGGTGTTTATTTTGTAGTATTAATGTTTAAGTAGTCATCGGTGCTTAACGAGTGTTTATGTATATAACTATATCTAATGGGAAACGCTACACTACATATGTTTGATACACCGGACGCCAACCACACTCCACTTCGCTTCATTATCCCGTCGCTCATCCACCAACTCCTCTTATCCCCTTTATCCCCACCATCGCTCTACCGCTCCACTCGCTTTCTCCGTCGTCTCCTCCACCAGTATGCCCGCCTCCCTCTGCTCCGTCGTCCCCACGCACCGCTGCCGCCGTCTCCACGCTGCTTGCTTGCCCGGCCCGACTCTATCTGGTGCCAACCGACTTGGCCTCTGGCCGCCGGCCGCCTCGGCTCGCGCCCGGATCTGGTAGCGGAGCGTCTACCCCAAGCTTATGGCGTCCGGATCCGGCAGTAGCGTGTCTCTCCCGAGCTCCAAGCGTCCGGATCTGATGGCATGACACGTTCTCAGGCCTTCCTGCGGCCGGATCTGGTGGTGGTGACCTACGAGGACGCTTGCACCGGCCTCCCAATGACTGGATCCGGTGGCTCCATTCTCTTCGTCCTCGGTCGGATCCGTCTCTGTCGTCCCCAAGTGTGGCGGCAAGACCAACTCGTCCGCCGCTGCCGTCCTTGCCTCTCCCCAAGCGTCGTTCCCTCCTCCCCTCCGGCTGCTCTGTGCATCCACAGTCCGGTGAGGTATTGTTGCAACCATGAAAAAAATTGTTGCACACGAGGGGAAAATTTGTTGCATTCGACGGAAAAAAATGTTGCATACAAAATTCTGAGATGTTGTATTTTTTTTTGATATGTTGGCATATCCAGATGTGTTTGTGTGCCTGAGTTTTGATTCTAAGAATTTTTATTTGCTTGATTATGAGATTTTGAGGTAATGTTGTATATGAGTGTTTGATATGTTGCAACAATAGGAAGAAAATATTGCACTGCTCTTACTAAGATGTTGCATCCGGACCGGACCGTACGGTGGGAGCCTTCCCACCGTACGTCTGAGCCTAAGTTGTTCTCATATCTAATTAATAGATACACAACATCTTAGCACCTATAAAAAGGATGTTTGCATTGGAGAAAATGAATTTTACATGGATACTTGATGACATGACTATATTCTCTCTCTTTAAACACTCATGTATAGGAATATTGGATTGTACATGCCCTTAGGTCTTGGAAGGAGTGATCAGGTGCTCAGGTGTTGGCGTATATTACTTTGGTAATTTGGTCCGTTCGGTCTCGTAGAGTTGTAAATTGAAACAAAAAAAAACGAACTGACCATCGAAAACCGAATAAACCGATAGTTTCGATTAATTCGGTTTTGGTAAAAAAAAAAACATGTCCACACCTACGATCTAGCATCGGAGGTTGTCACAAAATGGCTACCGCGATCAATGACCAATAGCTTACCCAAATGATATGGAACGACGATCAGCAAAAGCGATGGCTGTGGAAAAAGAAGAGCACAGTAGCATCTTAGAAGCCGTAAACCAATGGTACGGCCGGTATTCCACGGTTCCTAGCCTACCAAAACAGAATTTTTTGGCCGTATTGGCACATTTTCGTCGTGTATTTATAAAAATGACTACTCCTTTTTTTTTGTGCAAATACAGCCACTTGTCGCACGGCCACTGTGCGGCATCCCCTCCCTAACCGCCACGTGCCCCGCTGCCGCCGTGCAGAAACGTTGCCGCACGACCACCGTGCAGGAACGCCTCGGCCACGTGTCCTCCCGCCCGGCCATAGATCCCGCTACGCGGCAGCATCCGAATGAGGCCCTTAAACCATGCCAGGTGTTGTGCAGACAAACATCCGAATGAGGTTTCTCTCTCCATTTGCTTTTCTTTTCCACCAAAAGCAAGTAATCTTGTCATCCCGTCACCTCCTTCTATTCGTTGTCTCCCCCATATGATCCTTGTCTGCCGTATGCAAATTAAAATCAATCGTGCGCTGGGAAGGATGCCCTCCCGGCTATAAATTAGCGAGCGAATGAGCGCGATTTCATTTCGCATTCGCTCGCTCACTCTCTTGCTCTGTCGATTATATTTTTGGAGACATTTCAGCGTTATTGGCCGTCGTCATTCGCAGGTAATTTGTATCTCCGTCATTTAATTCTTGAGACCTCGTTAATTAGTTACCAAATAATTAGTCCTAATTTTATGGTAGATGTGTACTTAAGTAATTGTAATTTTGTAGGCATTTACTTAGTTTAACGTTGTTAGTCCCATGTAATTAGCGTTCTGAGATTTTCGTAGGAAAACATTTTTTACTTTAGGAGTCCCATGTAATTGTCAGTACGTATGCTATCAATGTAATTAGCGTACGTTCTGATATTTTCATACATTGTATATGTTGTAGGCTATCAATGCATGGACAAAGTAATGTATCTAAGACCATGGGTAAAGAAACTTAAGAACACCTTCACTAATACTGCTATACATGGATAATAAAGTTTGATCTCACGAGTGGCTTTGTACTTTTGAGCAAGAAACATATCTAAGATCTAAGCGGAGGAATTTAGTCTATGGTCCGCTAGCCATCAGATAAATTAATTAATGTACATTAATTTATAGTGTTCATTTGGTCGTAATTTTAAATTTGCACCATTTTATCGTCATTAAATAGCCATATTTAATTTTGTACCAACGAATTAGTGTACATTAATTTGTAGTGTGAGTTTCGTTGTAACATTTAATTTGCATTATTCTATGGTTATTATCAATCTCCTCACTAATAATCCGTCTATTCCATGTGTTGCAAACCATGTCTCTACCGGCGCTTCTAGAACACTTCTACGATGAGGACCACCGGTGCAAGCTGTGGATCGCCGGTGACACGGATGGTCCTCCGCTCCTCCTGCTTCGGTCGGGGAGGGGTTACTGAGAGATGTATGATCGCTACATCCCGATCCTCCGGGACACGAGCTCGTTGCCTCTTGCGAGGCTGGTCTTCATCAGACGCCAGTTCACCCTAGACGCAGTTCCTACATGATGGGCGTGCGGCAACATTCCTGTACGGCCACTGTGAGATAACGAGGAGAGCGGTCATTTCTGTAAACACGAGGTGAAAATGTGCCAATACGCCAAAAATTGAAAGAGAACGAAGCTGCAGATGTAACCATCAACAAGTGCCCTCTACACGTCGTAAAGAGTGGCCCCAACAATGCCCGGCCCAACACAACTCTCTCAGGCCACCCCTACTCGGCTACTTTATCGAGCGCACGACTTGGCCCATGCAAAACTGGGCTGCGCTGGTCTGGGCCTCAGTGTCTCACCGTCGCGAGTCCCAACGCTCGTGGCGATCGCCGATCCTTATCCACGTTTTGAAACCGCATCCCATCGACGCGTCGCGTCATCAGCACAAGGATCGCAGTGCGCAAATCGCAACCGCTGCGCGAGCCCGACCGAGTACCGACCACCCCACCAAGGCAAGGCGGCCACCGATCCGGAATCCTCTAGGCTCTGACTCTACAAATAAGCCTCCTTGCCGGCCGGAGCGGCCATTGAAGCCGCCATTTCAGGCGTTGCGCGACCAGATCCGAGGCCCTGGTGAGCCGGAGGAGGAGGGGAGGATGACGGGAGGGGGAGGGGCCGCGTCGCAGGCGTACGGGGAGGCGTGGTACTGGGACGAGCGGTACCGCAAGGAGGCTGGGCCCTTCGACTGGTACCAGAAGTACCCCGCCCTCGCGCCGCTGCTCCGGCTCTACGTGCGCCCGCAGCAACGCCTCCTCCTCGTCGGCTGCGGCAACTCTGGTGAGCACCCCGTTCCCGTAGGGGAGGGAACTCTTGGCTCCTTGGCTGGTGGGTGGTGGTGACCGTTCTGGTTCTTCTCTTGGTTCTACGCTGTAGTAGTGCTTTTTTAAGATCGCTGTAGTAGTGTTTAGCGAAACCATTGATAGAATTGGGCGTTGGCTTATGTGATTTCGAGATGGTTTGGGATTCCTGGGAGATTATTGATTGGATCAACGTGGAATGCAATGTAGCCGTCCGTGCTCTGTTTATTCCTCAATTTTTGTAGAATGAATTGAATTGAATGCTACTATATTCAAAGGCTTTGATTACACGGGGTTTGTTTATTGGTATGCCATACGTGTGAATAAATGCAATAGCATAATCAAAGCAATTAGTAACATTTCGGTACATCATGGGAAAGGTTCCACATGCCTACATATTATGCTGCATCGTTCTTCATTGCCTGAAACAATCACAGTATCTGGCTAAAAGCATATGCAAAATGTGGTACATTATGGGTTCCTGTCCCTTGTCACTATCAGAGTGTTTGGCTAAAAAAGCATGAGCAAAAATGACATGCGTAACTGTGTATGGGCTCCGCTTGCTTGTCACTAGTCAGTGTCACAGCATATGGCAGCAAAAGAGAGCAACTTTTGGTATGCAGTTGCGAGACGATAGGTGCTGGTGCACCTTGTAATTATGGAAGATAGTTACTTGATTCAACGAATTTCAGATTAATTACTGTCGACATACAACCGGATTCCTCTAAGCAAACTGTAATAATATTTAGATCATAACATTAAATTTTAAGCAAAAAACACCCCTGATTTGTTTGAGCCCTTTATTTGACTCAAATCACTTGACAATGGTCAAGGTGGAATTGAAATGACAATAGGTGGAATGTGACTCATGAGCTTAAACATCATGGACTCTTAATTTCATGAAATACCATTTTCAGCCTCATCTTCTTAGGCATGGAAAGGGTTGTGTCCCACAATGTTTTCAAGCGCATCTTTTGTGCTGAGTACTTATTGTGTTGACACTTGACAGTAGGGCATAGGCTAATGAAAATAAATATATTTTATCCTTACCCCTTTCGAACTTGCAATGCATAAATGATAAATATCTGTGCATCTATTTTTACCATTCGTACTGATTGTATTGTTGATAATTGGGAACTGAGATGTTTTCAACCATTAACATTCAATCAAGAATTCTATATACAGTTTCGTACTGAGCACTCTCTGACTTTAGATGCCAATTGCTAGATTGTTGTCTATGTGTTCATTCTTGGTTTAGTTGACATTACTTATGTTTTTAATCTACCTTTGGGTGTTGCACAGTTTTCGGTGAAGACATGGTTGATGATGGTTATCGGGACATTGTCAACATCGATATATCGTCGGTGGTGATCGAACAAATGAAGAAGAAATACCATGATAAGCCTCAGCTGAAATGTATACTCTTTGTTTTCAACCCTCTATTATTGAATCCCTTTGGAGTATATACCTCCTAATATGATATTATTTTCCTGCTATTTACACAGATACGAAGATGGATGTAAGGAACATGTCAGATTTTGAGTCTGGTTCATTTGATGCTGTCATAGACAAAGGTACCATTACCAATGTAATACGAGCCACCATTACCAATTGCTAACATCTCTACATGCATACGCAACATGGCATTGGGTTTTAACCCATTTTGTTGTTTGCAGGAACACTAGATTCTATTATGGTGAGTCAATTGCTGCCAGGATACTCTGATATTCTTCCTGCACGATACTCAGAATCATGTTTCTTGTATTGCAGTGCGGCCAAAATTCACAAGAGAATGCAACTAAGATGCTAGAGGAGGTGAACAGGTAAATAGTACACTGATATTTGTTTGTGACATGTCTGTTCATTTGACTATAGCTTCTATTTCTTTCTTCTATCTGCAGAATTCTCAGGGATAAGGGGGTCTACATTCTGGTAAATGATCTAGTATTTTATTCTCATGGTAACCATGTGTTTTCCTTCTAGTGTCTATAACATTTTTTGAGTCCCACATGTTATGTATATGTGTATTGTGTATATGGCCCATGAGGTCCATTAGCTCTAGGGTTTGTATATATGTTACACTATTCATCCAATAGAATCAATGAGGTTGAGTTATAACATGGTATCAGAGCTCACGCCGTATACGCCTTCCGTAGAGTGGCCCCTTGCCTTCGTGCATCTTCTCTCATTCTTGAAGGCGGCGTGGTCTGGCTCTCTCGCTTCATATACGGAGGTGTGCACTGGAGGTTCTCGACGACTCTCCTCATTTGGAGGTTGGAGGTTCCTCGGCGTCGGCTCTCCCGCTAGTCCGCATATTTGGAGAATCCGCGCGCTGGAGTCTTCCGTGTTGGCTCGCTTGCGCTGAGGTCCTCTCGCCACGCCTTGAGGTCCCATTTGCCGCGCTGGAGGTTTCTTACGACGTCATTTCGGCGGAGGCCTTGCTCGCCGCCTCCTCTCTTCTTCGTCGGAGAAACCACCGAGATGCCCTCTGGATCAAATCGTCGAACACCTTGAAGCGCTCTCGAGCTCGACCACGTCTTGCATGCCTCTTTCCATTGCCTTTCTGGTAGCGGATCCAAGACGACATTGCGCTGGCCTCCGCGACCACGGCAAGGAGCTCATCGCACGCCGGCCGCTGCGTGCGTCGCCGCCGCCTCCTCCGCGCAATCTCGTCGGCGCGCCTCCTCCTTCGTGTCCGCCGAGGCTAACTGGCAAGCCGCCGCCGCCTCCGCCTCCTCGGCGGCCATGGCGGGCGGCTCGGTGGAGCCTCGTGAGCTCCTCCTCCACCACCTCCGTTGTGCCCGGCGTCATCCCCACCACCATCTGCGTAGCCTTGTTCCCTCGTTTGCTTTGCTACTACTAATATCACCACTCTGCTCTGCTTCGGTTATACTACTACTATTGCTACCTTCGGTCGATTGAGGGCATCTCCAATAGTTAGAGATAACCTTGTCTCTTGTTAGAAAGATAAGACTAGGTTTGCTATTCACAACTCTGCATCTTATTCATTAATGAAGGAGATATATATAGACAAGGATACATGGGCCTCATGGGTTACATGGGCCACATGGGCCAAGAGAGAGAGAGAGAAATGCAGAATATACAATACTCTTAACACCCTCCTTCAAACTCAAGGTGGATCTGATGCACTGAGTTTGAGTAGATGAAGTCGATGATGTTCTCTAGTCGAGCTTTAGTGAAGAAATCGCAACTTAGACTCGAGGAATATACTTGAGAGTGATGGTCAGCTCACGACAATGAGATCGCGTGAAGGATGCATCAACACCAATGTGTTTTGTCGACTCATGCTTGACCGGATCATTGGCAATTTGAATGGCACTTGTATTGTCACAAAGAGGGTAGGATTGTCACAAGGGACACCAAGATCGGTCAAGAGTCATCGAAGCCAAATGATCTCGATGTTGTAGCGGCAAGTGCTCGAAGCTCTGCCTCTGCACTAGGCGTGACATCGATTTGCTTCTTGGACTTCGGGCAATAAGCGAAGTACCAAGAGAGATACAATAGCCCGATGTGGATCGGCGATCGGCAGGTCGCTCGCCCAAGTAGAGTCGAGTAAGCGTGGAGTCGAGGTGACTCGGTAACATAAACGAGCGTCTGGGACGCATTCTCTCAAGTATCTCGATTACGAAGAACATGACTATAGTGAAGCGGGGTGGGAGCACCGACAAACTGGTGAGCACATGAGCGGCATGAGCAATGTCGGCTGTTCTTGTGAGATAGACAAGGCTCCCAACAAGGCGGCGATAGCGAGAAGAAAATCGTCGGTACACCGCTCGTAGGTCGAGGCCGCAAGTGAAGCTCCATGGGTGTGGCGGCGATCTGAGTATCGATCATCCCGAGGCGAGCAAGCGAGATCTGAACATAGCGATCTTTGAGAGAGATAGTAGCCATCACCATCGAGAATGAACCTCAATTCCTAGAAAATAGCTCAATGGTCCCAAATCGGACATCATAAATTGTTCACTCAATTTCTTCTTGACAAAAGCCACGTGGTCCATGTCATCTCCGTGATCGACATATCATCTACATACGAGAAGAAGCAAAATACGACCTCGAGAAGTGTGAACAAACAAAGGCGGGGTTATGCTCGCTCGAAGTGAAACCGAGAATTCGAATCACGCAGGCTGAACGCTCGAACCAAGCACGAGGAGCCTGCTTGAGACCATATAGAGCACGCCTAAGGTGACAAACATAGACTGTAGGAGCCTCAACACCTGGAGGTGGCTGTATATAGACCTCCTCATGTAGATCACCATGAAGAAAAGCATTCTTGACATCCATCGAGATATAGTCCATAATGCGTATTCTTTGCAATCGCAATAAAATGCAATTTGTGGTCATATGAGCAAGCTGGAGCAAAAGTCTCATCATAATCTCGACCATAAACTGCTGAAAACCTCTTGCAACAAGACGAGCCTTGTATCGCTCTCTTGACCCATCCGATTTGTTCTTTATTTTGTACACCCACTTGCAAGTGATAGAAGCGACTCAGACGGTGGCGGAACAAGATCCCAAGTGCCGTGCACTCTAATCTTTGTGAGCTCCTCTGTCATAGCCAATCGTCACTCAGTACACCGACGACCTCTGATAGGTACTCGGCTCGATCTCACTGCGCTGCGAGAAAAACCCCATCTCTCGGTGCACGAATAGAAGAACGATCACGTGGGGCATATCGTGATGTAGTAGAACGATCGTCGAGTCGATGGTCTTGTGGGAGGATCAAGCGAAGGAGAGGAGGACGAGAGAATCAAGTGGAGGAGAGGAGGGCCGAGGATCGAAGGAACTCTCTGTCGGCGACTATAGTGGAAGGAAGAGTGGAAGTGTTAAAGCTGGTGGAGGTGGTGGAGAAGGTACACGAGAAGGTGAAATCGGTGGAGAAGGTGTATCTCGGAGAATGAATGGGAGGTAGACACAAAAAGGAAGTGGAATTGTGGAAGAAGAAGTGGGATGTGGAGAAGGATGATGAAAGAAAGGGCGTCCTCATCAAAAGTCACATCACGAGAGGTGCGAATCGACGTCTTTGAGGATCATAGCGATAACCCTTATGCTCGGGACTATAACCCGTAAAAACACACTCAAGCGGTGAGGGCTCGGCTTTGTGCGCTCACGAGGTGCTAGAAGGACATAGCAAACACAACCAAAAGCGAAGATGAGCATAGTGAAGGTGTGCTCTGACAGGACCTCGCGGGACACTTGCCTGAAGCTTAGAAGAGGTGGCGGTTAATAAGATAGATCGCTGTAGAGACCGCTTCCCCAGTGAGAGGGACAAAGGAGGAAATGAGAAGAGTCGCGGCGGTCTCGATGATGTGGCGGTGCTTGCGCTCGGCAACACCATTCGAGCATGAGCATCGGGACACGAGAGCCGAGAAAGAGTACCTCGAAGAAAGAAATCGAGCGAAAGGTGAGGAAAGATACTCTCCTCCAGTCGAGCGGAAAACACGAATGGAAGAAAGAAAGCGTGTATGAACCATCTTAACAAAAGGCGATAAATGGAAATCAAGCGAGAGCGATGTTTCATAAAATAGATCCAAGTATATCGAGAGTGATCATCAACAAATATGACATAATAACTATGACCACCCTTTGAAACAAAAAAGGAGATGGACCCGTACATCTAAATGCACCAAATCAAAAGGATCAAGACCGAGAGGTACTCTTTGGAATATGGAAGTTGTAGTTGTTTTCCCAACTTACAACCGATAATGAAAACTGGACTCAACAAAGGTGACATGACCTAAGGAACCTGGTGAACTAAAGTGGCGAGGCGAGCTCCACAAAGATAACCAAGTCGATGATGCCACTTCTTTGAAGGAAGACCCAACAGAGACTGAGATGAAGACATAGCGAGAAGACACCAAGGCCTTGACGTCTTGGTGGAAGGAAGATGTAAGGTGTCCAAGACATAGAGGCGGGAGAGTCTCTATGGCGATGGCCGTAACCAATCACTCTTACGCTCGGCGATCTGAATGAAACAAGAAGAATCATCAAATCTAATGAAGCAGTTCATATCGGTTAGTTGACCAGCGAAAGAAGATTCATAGATAGGTGAGGAACAAAAGACACATCGAGAACAGAGAAGCAAGATGTAGAGAGAATGCCCCGATGGGTAATAGAGCAAGGTGTACCATCGGCGGTGTGAACATAAGTAGCATCGATCCGCAGACCTCGAGCAACAAAAGTCGAGAGTCGGATGTGACATGAAGCGAAGCACACGAATCCGAACCCAAGGATGAGCGGCGCTAGAAGCGAAGGTGCAAGCGATGTCATAGCGGAACATCGATCCGAAGTCACGATAGATGTGGATGTGTCGTGGCGGATCGCTCGATGAAGTGCTCTGGAAGGCCCGATAAGTGCTCCACGACGGCGGTCAAATGGTACATCTAGCACGATAGGCAATAAAACGATCTGGATGTAACTTGAAACATTTGTCAACAAGATGACCGATCCTCTTTGCAATGGGAACAAACCAACACTCTGTGGGTGTCGCTCTGGTAGATCGGGCCATTGTGAGAGACTCGAGCGGCATGTGGTGAGGATCTGAGGCGAGCATAAGGGAATGAAGACAGCGTCTCTCTGCAATCAAACTAGAGGCGTCGCGATCAAAGTCGGTGGAGTGGGATAGTTGAGCAACCGAGAGTGCTGAACAGCTCAAACTCAATCGAAGCCCCATCCTGGCGATACATGGCGTCTGTGAGCATACTCATCTTTAGCAAACACAAGATCGACGAACTTGGCGACCGGTGTCATAGACTCTAGAGGGCCGGTGATGTGAGTGAAAGCATTGTAATACTCCTCATTTGTTGATCAGTCTGCTGAAGACTATGAATGTTCTTGAGCAATGTGAAGCGAAGAGCACCATTGGGTGAACATATCTCTTCTCAAAGTATGTCCACATTTGCTTGGTCAAGTATGATACTCAAGACTCATCCGCAGAGAAACATCAACACTCATCACAATCTTGGTCATGACACGATCATCCTCTTCTCGCCAAACCTTTAATACCTCAACATCAACGGTCTTGGATCGGGAGGATCATCGGTCAAGAGAGGCCAAACCATAACCCCGAGAGTAGTCTTGGTGAGAATGCCTATGCGGTAGTTCAACCCATCGAGCTTGATGTCCGTGAACACAAGAGATGAACTACCACCAAACATTGAGTCGGATCTAGCCATACCTCAAGAGTACTAATCACAAGTAACAGCGAACAGCGAAGAGCAGATCAACGATGGCGATACCAATCACGGCAATACTAATCACAAAGCAGAGCAACACAATACTAAAAAGGTGCGAGCGGTGTCTGGTGAAAGCCTGAAAGGATACCAGAGGACCAGAGGTCGAGCGTCGTGCAGGCGCAATGGCCGGAACTTCGCTTCGCGTGAACACAAGCGGTGGCGGCACCTCAGCGAAGCGGAGGAAGCGACGCTGGAACTTCGCGCTTCGGCTTGTGAATCCTGATGAGGCGGCAGGCGGTGAAGATGAGGCGGCAGAAGATAGCGGAGAGCTCCGGATCCTTGAGAGATCCGCGAGGCGGCCGGTCCGTGGGAGATCTGCGGCGGCGGAAGCGATCGCCATCGAGGAGGATCCGTCGGATTCTTGTGTCTTTGTCGGGCGAGGCGGCGGATCCAGTGAGGATCTGGCGAGAGGTGGTGAGCAGCAAGAACGCGTCGGGCGAGGCGCGAAGATCCCGCGATGCGTGGCCGTCCGTGGGAGATACAACGAGACGGGCGGCGGGTCCGAGGAGGCGATCCGTGGCCGTCGGAGAACGGCTCGAGCCGTCGGCGGCGAAGCGTGTGGCGAAGATGGCGGCGGTGGAACCAAGAAACAATGCTAGGGTTAGGGTTGGATGGCTCTGATACCATGTTAGAAAGATAAGACTAGGTTTGCTATTCACAACTCTGCATCTTATTCATTAATGAAGGAGATATATATAGACAAGGATACATGGGCCTCATGGGCTACATGGGCCACATGGGCCAAGAGAGAGAGAGAGAGAGAGAAATGCAGAATATACAATACTCTTAACATCTCTAACGTATACTACATCATCTTTAGAGACAATATCTCTAATAGATAGTCTCTAGCACACTCCACAATATTTTTATTTTATAATTTTTCTTTGAAACAGGCCTACATGTCAACTAGAGTAAATTAATGTATCATGTCTTGTTTCGCGTGCACAACAGTCTTTTCAGGAAGAGACGACCTGTGCTCTCTCCCCTCACCTTCTCTCCTCCACATAGGATTTTGTTGACGTGGCATAGCTAAGAGACGACAATAAATGCACTATTGGAGATGCCCTGATATCACTACTCTGCTCTGCTTCGGTTTGTGGACGAGGCACTGTTTCTCTGCAGTGCCTCAGTTTTTGGTTGCAGAGTTAGTGTAATGGCTGAGGGAATTTCTGCTTCTCCTCATTCTCTTGGTATGGGAGGTGCTATTTTGGCCTCGGATATCAAACTGGATGGACAAATTATCGTCAGTGGTCATCATCGGTCCGCATGCTTCTTCGGTCCATTGGTCTTCTCTCATATATTACAGTGGAGCCTCCGACTGAGAATACTGATGTGAAGGAGGTTGTTGCATGGCGAAGTGCTGATGATCGTGTTATGGGTATCTTATGTCACAGTGCTGAAATTTCAATCAGATGTGGGAGTATCTTAAGCAGCGTTATGAGTAGACCAGTGCGGCGCGCCGATTTTCTCTTGTACAAACTCTTCTTGATTTACGTCAGCAGGAAATGTCTATTGAGGAGTACTATAGTTCTTTCACTCGCATTTCACGACAGCTGACCTCCATGGTTCCTCTTTCCAATGCTGGATGTACTGGTTGTGTAGGCAAGGCGGGTCATGATACGCAAAATTTAATGTTCACCTTTGTTATGCGCCTTCGCCCAGAGTTTCTATTCAAGCTCAACTACTAGGACGTGCTGTTCTTCCAACCATAGAGGAGGCCCTTGCTGTGTTGATTGCTGAGGAGACTCGACTTCACTCTCTGTCTTTCGGATCGACACTACCTCAATCTGTTCTTGCGGCACCTCGTCAGGAGGTTTATCAGCCTAGTTCACTTCCTGATGCTATATCCAACCAGACTTTATGCTCTCACTGCAAGAAGCCTGGTCATCCTGTTCAGAGGTGCTACCGACTCCATCCAGAGCTGCGACCTGCATCTCACCGTCGTCGTTGTGGTGTGGTTGCTGCCACCACTCCTGCATCTGTTGGGGATTCTGCTCTTGTTACTCAGTTGGGCGGCTTGATCCCGACTTGGACTCAAGTTGGCGGTCTTCATCGATGCCCTCCCTAGTGGTGCGCTAGTCTTCTTTGTAGCCTCATCTTCTGTGTCAGGTACTAGTCTTTCATGGCTTTTGTACTCTGGAGCTTCTTTTCATATAACATCGGATAAGTCTCATCTTGCATCATGTCGACCTGTTATGGATGGTTCCTGTGTACAGACAGTCGATGGCACCTCATGTTTAGTTACTCTCATCAGGGAACTCTCTCTACTTCTCATTTTATTGTTCTCGATGTGTCATTTGTACCTCGGCTTTCTATGAACCTTATATGCATTGGTCGACTTGGCGATATGCACTACTTTGTTGGGTTTGATGACTCTACTTGATATGTGCAGGATCGTCGGACAGGAGTCCTTATTGGTACTGGCCATCGCCTTAGATATTCTCAGGCTCTCTATTTCCTTGATTGTTTGAGTCTTCCATCTTCTTCCACTCATGCATCTTCAGTTATTGCGTCAGCCTCTGTTAGTTTTCCTCAGTGGCATCATCGGCTTGGTCATTTGTGTGGATCTCGTCTTTCTACATTAGCTCATCAGGGTGTCCTAGGTCGTGTCATTATGACACTAGTTATGATTGTAAGGGTTGCAAGCTTGGTAAATAGCTGCAACTCCCATATCCTACCAGTACATCTCGGTCTAGTCGTCCTTTTGAGTTAGTTTATTCTGATGTTTGGGGTCCTGCTCCTTTTGCTTTCAATGGTGGCCATGTCTATTATGTAATCTTTATTGATGACTATTCTCGATATACTTGGATTTATTTTATGAAACATCGTTCTCAACTCTTGTCCATTTATTAGTCTTTTGCTCGTATGGTTCACACTCAGTTGTCCACTCCTATTCAGACCTTTTGTCTCGATTCTAGGAGTACTTGTCGCATGCTTTCGTCAATTTCTCTCTGCTGAGGGAACCCTTTCTCAGCTTTCCTGTCCTGGCGTCCATGTTCAGAATGGTGTTGCTGAACGTAAACACCGTCATCTTATTGAGATTGCCCGTACTCTTTTACTTGCATCTCATGTTCCACGACATTTTTGGGCTGATGCAGTTTCTACGTCGGTCTATCTCATTAATATGCAGCCATCTTCTCGCCTTCAGGGAAAGTGTCCTGGAGAGCTCTTGTTTTCCACTCCCCGGTTTTTTGTTGTACCTGTTATGTTCTGCTTCCGCCTCGTGAGCGCACCAAGTTAACAACTCAGTCTGTTGAGTGTGTTTTTCTTGGATATAGTCTTGAGCATAAGGGCTATCGTTGTTATGATCCTTCTGCTCGGCGTGCGCATTTCTCATGATGTTTCTTTTGTTGAGGATCGTCCCTACTTTTATTCTTCTACCACTCGGTCCTCCTCTCCCGCTGAGTCTCTCTCTTTTCTTTATCTTCCACCTATTGTTTCGTCTGATACACCTCTTTCTGTGGAGTCCTCTTCTCCATCCTCAGTCAGATCATTGTTTCCTCTTCACTATACTCGGCGGTCTAGGGTTCCTCCTGATACTCAGCCGTCCAATGTTTCCCTGAGTGGCAGTTAGATAGGGTTCATCCCGAGTGGTAGTTAGCTATGGCTGAAGAGTTAGCTGCTTTGGATCGTACTAGTACGTGGGATCTTGTTCCTTTACCTGACACCGCCTCAGGGTGTTGTGGCTCTTGCTGGTCATATTTGTCGTCTTCGTCATGCTCTTTATAGCCTCAAACAGGCTCTTCGTGCTTGGTTTGAGCGGTTCAGTTCAGTTGTGTTAGCTGCTAGTTTCTTCCCTAGTAATCATGATCCTGCATTGTTTATTCATACATCTCCACGTGGTCGTACTATGCTTTTACTCTATGTTGATGACATGTTGACTACTGAAGATGACAAGGAGTACATTGCTTTTGTTAAGCAACGGCTCAGTGAGCAGTTTTTGATGTTGGATTTGGGTCCTCTACGTTATTTTCTGGGGATTGAGTTTACTCGCATAGATGATGGCTACTATCTATCTCAGCAGTGCTATATTCAGGATCTGCTTGCTCGTTCTGGTCTCACTGACAGTTGGACAGCTGCTACTCCTATGGAGCTTCATCTTCAGCTTCGTCCTACTGATGGCACTTTGCATGAAGATCCTTCTTGTTATCGTCATATTGTTAGGAGTTTTGTCTATCTTGCAGTAACACGTCCTGATATTGCTCATTCTGTTCATGTGCTCAGTCAGTTTGTTTCTGCTCCCACGTCTGTTCACTATGCTCACCTGCTACGTGTGTTGCGCTATCTATGAGGGACTGTTGATTGTCGTCTCTTTTACTCTCGGTTGAATTAGCTTCAGCTTTATGCTTACTCTGACTCGACTTAGGCGAGTGATCCTATTTATCGACGATCTGTCTCTGGCTATTGCATATTTCTTAGGTCTAGTGCTGAGGCTGAGCTTCGAGCGTTGGCCACTACTACTTCAGAGATTGTTTGGCTTCGTTGGCTTTTAGCTGATCTTGGTGTATCATGCGGTACTCCTGCATCTCTTCTGTGTACAACAATAGTGCTATACAAATTGCTACTGATCCAGTGAAGCAAGAGCTGACTAAGCATATTGGTGTAGATGCATCTTTCACACGTTCTCATTATCAACAGAAGACTATTGCTCTTCAGTATGTGCCCTCTGAAATTCAAGTCGCTGATTTCACCAAGGCTCAAACTCGAGAGCAACATCACTTCCATCTCTCCAAACTCAATGTTTCAGATCTGCCTGACCCATGTTGAGTTTGAAGGGGGGTGTTATGTATATATGTATTGTGTATATGCGTATATGGCCCATGTATGGCCCATGAGGTCCATTAGCTATAGGGTTTGTATATATACTACACTATTCATCCAATAGAATAAATGAGGTTGAGTTATAACACCACAATGCTACAGATCACTTATGGGGATCCAAGTTATCGATTGCGTCTCCTGAAGGACCTGCAGCTTTGGACAATAAAGCTTCATGTCATAGGTTAGTGAGTTTTACCACGAGTTCAACTTAACCATGTCCCCTTGTCCTTTTTGATCTATTCTTCGATTTTGCCTAGCTAAAAATAACAATTTGTTGTCATAAGTGAGTGCTGTAAAGATTTTACCTATTATTCATTCTCGTTGTGTTAAAACTCTTCTGTTTACGACTTTGCATCGACACTGGGACTTTTGCAGATAGATGGGAGAGAACTTCGAATCAGACATGGGAGCTGACGAAGCCATTGCCTTTAGATGATGATAGCACATCAGTTGTTGGACTTATTGGCCCAAAACCTGACGTTCACTATATTTATGTCTGTATAAAGGTTAGTCGTCAGCAATCTTGTCACAATCATCTAAACTTGTTCATTGAACTCTTCATATTACCAGTTGCTGGTATCCTTATTCTGTTGATGAATCGTTGCAGGGCAACGAGGGTGCAAGGGCGGACTCGAAGGCCGAAGTCAAGGAAGAAGCCAACTGATTCCGCCTTATGACCCTTTGGATCATCGTGTATAACCAGTGTAGCGAATAATTTAGGGCAAGCATTGTAACTTTAATTGTTGTTGCTTCGTGAATTCACCGTATGTTATTGGCAATAGTTTAGTAAAATTATAGCTGTCGTTGCCTCTTTGACCAGAAAAGGTAACTGGTAATCTGGTGACTACCCATAAAATTTGGACTAGAAACAGATGTCAATTTCCTATCTTACCAATTTGGCTCAAATTATGTCTCCATGTTCCAAAAAAATAATGCAGCGTTTGGAAAGTGGGAATCTCGAAGAAAACGAAATATCTACTGTTATATGAGAATCCTTGCTGTCGAGTTTGTTTCGGCATTTTGGTCACTCAGCCTTTTATTTCTGGAAAAAGAAGGAAGGAAAGAGAGCATGTGACCTAATCATCCAGCTTTTCTGCTTTAACCCGGGAAACTTAGGGCTTGTTTGGTTGGTGCTCTGGAGAAGTTGCCTGGGTATTATACCTGCCTATGACTTGTCTGGTGTTTTATGCTAAATTGCCTGATCAGGCACATGTGAAAGACAGTTGTGTGTTTAGTTGGTGTCCTGGATCTGTGCCTGAGTAGATATCAGAGCCAGGCAGTGTTTGGTTCATAATATGCCTGAGGTTGGAGTGCCACATGGGTTGTTGACGTGAACTGCCACCCGCGCAGTAGGGCGGAGCTGGCACTGAGGTGGTGCTGATTTGGCACCACCTAGGCGCTGCCATGTTGGACTGGAGTGGTGGCGCTCGGGCGGTGGAGCTTCGCCGCCAAGGGGCGGGTCTTGGCGGTGGCGGGACAAAGAAGAGGTAGAGGAACACGGCGGCTAGGGCTCATCTTTCGTCGTGGCGGTGCTAAGGATGGCCGTGGCGGAGGAGAGACAGCGGTGGTGGCGGCGGTTGAAAGCGGCGATGGTGTTCTGTGGGCTCTAGAGGAAGGAGGCGCGCACGGATGGACCACGAGCTTGCGATCTGGGAGGTGTGGCGAATCTGGCGGATGAGGCCTAGCTAGAGAGGCAGGCGGCGAGGAGCTCGATGGCGGCAAAAACTCGAATCGGTAGGGCTAGTAGGCGAGAGAGAGAGGGTAGAGGGGAAAGTGAGGCGGCCATGGCGCACTTGATCTGCGCTTTAAATAGGTATGGGGAGGGTCGAGAGAGGAGTATTAAGACGAGACGGCCATGGGGTACCAGATCGTCAAGGAAGAAGATGACTAGGAGGAGGCGGAGGTTGATGAGGAGGGCCCACCCGGTCGGTGAGACGTGGCGCGAGAGCGAAGAAAAGGTCGATGTTTGGGGTCGTCCGATTTGATCAGGCGGTCCAAAATGAAATCAACGTTCGGATCGTCGAGCTTTTCAACGAGATCCGCCGCTCAATTGAGATCAGACGGTCCACGATGGTTTAAACGTTCGGACTGTCCGAACCCTCATCTTGATCGGGCCGTCCGTTTTTGATCGGACGGTTCACAATGATTTGAGCGCGCTCGCGACCTCAAATCATTGCGAACGCCAGGCCTCCTAATTCCCAGGTCTCCAACCAAACGAGCATCAGGCAGACTCCAGGAGGCGCCCCGGCCAGGCCAAGCTATACCAGGTCCCAAATCAAACAGACCCTTAGTACCAAAAAATCCCTTGGTGGAGTAGATCGCCGTCCAATTCCAATCCTCATTCATGGCAGGTGATCTATCGCACCTTAGGTGACTTACCGATCCGTAGATCACCCATCCATGTCTGATACGTGGTCTACTGCGATTCTAGGACGCAGTAGGTCACCGCGACCGACGCGGTACGTCACCTTCTGTCATTTTTGAGTGCGGCACACCGGTACCATTCTTTTCGATTCGTTTACGGGGAGCTGTTTTTGCCGAGAAAAGTGCCATTTTAGAGAGAGAAAAACCTCGTTTCGCCGACTTCTCTCTCCACTCCATCGGTCGACGCCGTCTTTGGCTGCTCCCTCTCTGTATCTCTCATCCCATACATCCGATGGAGGCTCTCGCGGGTACCACCACCTCCTCCCTCCTCCCGGCCTTCACCGCCCACCACCACCAGCCGCCGTCCCGCCTAGCCCTCCGCGCCCGCCCGTGCGGGCCCCTCCGTGCGGCCGCCGCGCCCGACGGCGGCAAGGACGATGCCCAGGCTGGTGCCACACCGAACGGGTCTCCCGTCATCAAGGTAACAGTTCTTGTACGCTTACGGGAGGCAGGACGAAGAGATGGAGGTTTTGTTTTGGTATTGGTTGTGAGACTGTATCAGTGGGTGGGTGCGGCAGTCTGGACTCTGAAATATTGGATGTATTCGAAAGAGGTTGGCTTTCTTGTGTTTAGGGGAGTTATGTTAAATGCTGGATTGTATGCGAGGTATGGGGCGTAGCTAGACCTGGATTATTCCATTTTATTCTTACGAAGTGTACTAGGTTTCAAAGCTTGGTGTGTCTGAAATCGGTTGAGGAGATCTTCAGATGGCATGAAAAGAAGGCTCTTTTCTACCAAGCAATTGAAAAAATACCGAGCGATGAAGTTAGTTAAGAATCATGTCTCCGGATTTAGGTTCGCAAAGATATTATTCATCTCCCTGTTGCTAAAAAAACAGTAAAAAAGGCGTTTCATTTTAGTTTCATCTGCATTTTAATCAGTCATACATGTTTTTTTGTACCGAAACAGTCATACATGTTTGATTCGTACTAACTGATACGTAACAGTCGAAGAGTGATTCAAGTCTGAATGGAGTTCTTGGGCCGATCACAACTGATAAGTCACACACGCCCTTATCAGCCCATACCACCCCCGATTCAAGTGGATCCAGAGCTGGCCTGTTTAGAACACCTATATCTGGTGGTGTGCAGAGCGCAACTTTTGCCCATGATCTACCTCCACCGGCTTTGGCTGTTCGCAATTTGATGGAACAGGTACCTTCTGTTAGCTAGCCCCCTGAGCTTCTTTTGGGTCTTCTGGATGAAGTCTTATATTCTTGTCGTATTTATATGAATGTGCTTACCAGGCGCGGTTTGCTCATCTGTGCACTGTCATGTCTGGCATGCATCATCGGCGTACTGGATACCCATTTGGTTCACTTGTTGACTTTTCTAATGATTCAATGGGCCGTAAGTTAGCTACTTGCTTACTTTTGGATGGAAATGACACACTGTGTTAGATCCCCATAGTTGATTGTTTGGTTTTGATGTGTTGTGCAGACCCAATATTTTCGCTGTCACCCTTAGCAATCCACACTAGAAACTTGCTCTCTGACCCAAGATGCACACTTGTTGTCCAGGTATGAAGTTCCTCAACATGTTTAATATGTTTTGCTGGAGCATAAATATTTCTTATTAATAATAGCATGCGCTCCTTCACAGGTACCTGGATGGAGCGGGTTGTCGAACGCACGCGTTACAATATTTGGTGATGTATACCCTTTACCAGCTGAACAACAGGTTCATATTTAGCTGCCTTTGTTGTTTGATATTGCAATCAGCTAGGTAAATACTTTTCTGTAGGTAACTGGCATGTTAATCATTAAGAATTAGGCTCTAAGTCCTATTGCGAAGCTACTATTGTGTGAAAGCCATATGTGGACTGAGATTTCACAACAATGAATTCTCCAAGTTAGTAATTTTTGTTGAAGTTAGTTTTCAATCTTATTTTTTTTGGCTGCACTTTTCTCATGGCACGGGCTTAAAGAGAATAGTTGCTTTCTCATGGCTGTTGCAGAACACATGATTGGAATGCCTGATCTGTCTTTAATAGTGAATGCAGATTTATTCTTCCATTCGTGGTTTTAAAGGTTTTATAAACTGACAGTGATTACATGCATCCATCAGGAATGGGCTCATAAGCAATACGTCGCAAAACATCAACAATGGGCATCTCAACAGTGGGGAAATTTTTACTATTACAGGATGCAGAACATAAGGTCTGTGACTTCATTTGACGGGTTATGCTCTTCTATCATTTCATGTTGGCTGATCCATTTATCATTTATTGCACACATGTACAAATGGAAAATTTTTCTTCTCCTTTTCATTGCAGTGCAATATTTGCTTGATATAAATGCATATGTAAGTTAGGATTTGTGACAAACTATCCTCAATAATTACAGTGATATATACTTTATTGGAGGCTTTGGCACTGTTGCATGGGTAGATGTGAAAGAGTATGAAGCTATTCAACCTGACAAGATAGCAGTTGATGGTGGTGAACAAAGCTTAAAGGTAACAATACCGAATCTCCGATACCTTGTTTATGGTATAACATTATCAGCAGATTAGCATGTTAGCTATGTGCCCCAGTACTTATAATAGGTGAGTAGAGCAAAACCTCAACAGTTTCTGATGGATGCTCTACATGTAGGAGTTGAATGTGATTTTCTCTAAACCACTTAGGGAGTTCTTGTCATCCGAAGGGGAGGTTGATGATGCTGCTCTTATATCAGTAGACAGCAAAGGGATAGACATACGGGTTCGCCAGGGTGCACAGGTAAAATATATAAAGAATTGCCTACCATCACCATCAAGGCTATTTCTCTCGAGGAAGAAACTTTCTTTTCTCCACAGTCCACATCCTTCAGTTTGTCATTTCTTCTGTGCAGTTCAACATTCAGAGGCTTGCATTTGATGTGCCCCACAAGGTGGAGACTCTAGAGGAAGCCAAGAGAGCACTCCATAAGATAATCAAGACAAGCAGCAAGTAAAGTGAAGATTGCGCTAGCTTGCATTTTTACTCAGTTCCACTGCACTACAAGCTTGTGTTTCGATCTGACAGAGAATTAAGTATCATGTAATGTAGCATGCATAAGTGCGATGGCAATCTTTTTAATAATGAGAATCTCTCTCCCCCTGTGGCCAAGAGTGTGTATATATGCTCGTGTTGCTATAACAGTAATGATGCTGATGCTGCTTGTGGAAACTGGACTTCTTTTGTTGGTGGAGCTATTGGTTTATTCCCGCATCTCAGCATGTAATTTTGAGCTTGAAGCATTAGCATGTCTCGATTCAGCTAGCAGCATGATTGTGTAATAACAGCGCCTAATGGATTTGACGCTAATTTCAATTGTGTGGCATATGTCTTATAATGTCCAATAATGTTGATCGTCTAATGGATTTGACGCTAATTTCAATTGTGTGGCGTATGTCTTATAATGTCCAATAATGTTGATCGTCTAATGGATTTGACGCTAATTTCAATTGTGTGGCGTATGTCTTATAATGTCCAATAATGTTGATCGGTTTGCGGCACTCCTGTATCTGCATTTGAAATGCTCTGCGTCTTTAAGCACGTGCATGAACGCATGCGCTGTTCGTGCGCTAGTACTTTTTGGCTGGTGAGACTGTAGACACACGGCTCTCGTGAAGGTGGCACATCGTTGCCTCGTTGTGGTTTACCCACCTAGCGCTAACTATCTGAGCAGGTGGGTCCCACCGACCAGCTTCCCAGAGGCGAGTCAAACAGACCCCACATGACAGCATTTCCTCGTTTCCCTACACATCCCGGCTCGACTCACTCACCCGTCCCTCCTCGATTCGCAGTTTCGCTTTCGCACCACCCTCCCCTTATTTCCTCCTCCTTCCCCTTCCATTCCCGACCCGAGAGATCCTTCAGATCAGCAGCCTAGGGCCTCGCTCCCATGGCCGAGGTCGCCGACGCGCCCGCCGAGCGACGCCGGGGCCTCCCCTCCCCTCCTCCCCGTCCGGCGGCGGCGACCGCAAGCGCGGCCGCTCCTCGCCCGCGCTCCCGCCGCCGCCCCCGGGCCCCCTCCGCCGGGGCCGCACAGCAAGCGGTACCGGAGGGACGACGGCGGAGGGTTCGACCGACGCCGCCTCGGGGGAGGAGGGTTCGAGCAGGACGACAGGAGGTAAGAGCCTTTGGGAATTTCGGTGCGGGGTGGGGGGAGAGTTCGGCTTGGTACCTGAAACGACCCAATAGGAGCTTACTAGGGTTTTTGCCTGTTTCTGTCAGTCGGATTCGGTCTTTGCTGATTGGAAATCGTGGTCTTAGATTGGTTTTGCCGTCATGACGACGTGAGGAACTACTTGTTGCGGACTTGCAGCGTGCAATAGGCGCTGCTGATGCCGGATGCTTGCCATTTGCTTTAATAGTGGTTTTAGAATTGGGGCTGAGTGAGTGAAGAGCTTGAGGTTGATTGTAGTTTCACAATTGTTGGGCCTTTTGGTTAGAAGAACATGGCTTGATCAAACTGACATTGCGGGCGATGTTTTGTAATTCCTATGTTTAGCTCCAGAATCGTAATAACACCGTTAAAAACCTGAGGTTCCTACGCTGACTGTGTTTACTAGTTCAGCCGAAGGCACTGTTAATAATTTGGATATTCGAAGGCTCCAATTTTTTTTTAATATGAAGGCATGAAGAAAAAAGATTCGTTGATGTGTTGCAACTTGCAACTAATAGTTCTTAAGGGTGTACGGTAGCTCTTCACAATACTTGATGTGCTGGTTTGATTTGGATAGTTTGCTCTTTGTTGTAACTATGAGCAGAAATGAAGGAAATCACCTGATGGTTTGGGTGTCTGCTGATCTCTTGTTTTTGTGCTTGCACATTGTTTTGAGGGCCACTGCAGCTTTTGAAGTTTGTTGAGATTTGTTTCCTAGGTATGGGAATGATCATGGTGGCATAGGAGGAAGAGGCGGATATGGTGATGAGAGAGGCCAGGGTCGATACAATCGTGCACCAGGTATGCATTGGTGGATGAGGGGTTGTCCGGTATCCATTAGTTGTCATTTGGTATGGATGCTAGTAGTTTTAAGTCCCACATGGGATTGAAAAGTAGTCTGGTTCTACCTCATTTGCCACGTTTGTAATACGATTGTCTTGATCGTTGTTGAGACTGTCAAGCATGCAACATATTATGTAGTCGTCAGACTTTATCCTGAATCATAGCGAAGTCAAGTCATGTTTTTAAATTTTTATCTTAAAAGTGTAGCACACTATAAAGAGAAATTGCTAAAAATAATAGCATATGGTTACATAAATTATTTCATGTCTACTTGAGTTGCTTCTTGATAGAATTGCTTGTTAATTATGTGCATTTTGTTGTTGTTCCAACATGTTCTATAGATTGGCTTGATTCTGGACGTGGTGGATGGAATGAAGGCTCGGGGAACTCTCATAGGTACGCTTGTCATTCTGGATTTTCATGTCTTTTTCAGTGTTCCCCTAGGCGCTAATCGACGGCAGACCAACGCCTAGTGCCTAATCGCCGCCTAGGCGGGGCTAGGCGGCCGCCTAGGCAGGATAATTCGGTTAGGCGGGAGGGCTGCGCCTAGCGCCTAGGTGGCCTAGGTGGGCGCCTAGGGGAACACTCGTCTTTTTATGACGTGCTTTCTAATTTACTTAGTGACAAATGGTTACATGCTTTGCATTCTGCATTATACAAATTTCAGAACTTCTGGTTGGTCCATTGTCGAATTTTATGAGCAACTGAGCTTGCCATAGCTTTCAAGTGGCAAGCTTTGAATATAAGACATGTACTTGGAAGTTTCTTGCGCAAACATCATAATGCAAAAGATTATTGTACTCTACAGGACCTGAACTAAATACTCATGAAAAAGGAAAACACCAGTCCACATTCCCATATATTGAGTGATCAAAGAAGCAGCCATCATGGCAAACTACCTCAAGTATACACTTAAGAATTTTGTTTTTCAATCATTGTGTGAATTAAACAGTAAAAAGCGACAATCATCACTGACCTTTTGAACAATTATGTACGATTTTCATATTATTGTTTACATCTGCCGAGCAGCACGGCGTAGCTGACCAACACAGGGACCTTTGAAGAAAATGGTTACTGTTCATAATTTACTGTTGCGTGCTCAAAATAAAAAGGCAAATGCAATATTTGACATATCTTGAGATACCTCCTTTAGAATCTGAGCAAATGCATTGGGGGAACAACACAATTTTACCTTTTTAAATATCGAAAACTGCATGGTCACATAATGTTTCTTATTATCTATTTAACTTCTTGATTCTTCAATTGTTTGTGCTTGGAATGTGGAAGTTTGATTCTCAATGATGTCTTCATTGCCTAAACATATTGTATGGCTTTGATTTTGAGGTTGTTTGTGTTAGAGATATATGTATAGTGTGTTATTCCCCATTGTTATGAGGGGTTATTTGCATGTTCACCACCTGTACTTTGTGTATATATATTGGCCCTTTGGCCCCTTGGAAATACAAGTTGCTATTCCTAACATGGTATCAGAGCCAATTAGGTTTTCCTTCTCCAGGATCAAGAACTCGTCCTCCTCACCCTAGCCAGCCGTGGCGCTTCTCTCCTCTCGCTAAGGCCATCACCACCACCGCCATCACTCATGGGTTGTTGGGTTTCGGTCATACCAGCGCGCTTCGTCGCTCGCTCACTTGAAAGCCTTCTTCCTCAACAGAAGATCGAGGAGGCCGACTACAGGGGGGGCGGGGGTTAATAGGCGTTTTAAAAACTTCTTTGGCTAGAACTGATTTCTAATGCGGAAACTAATACAAATACGGTTTTGCACAATTAAAGCCTAGAACAACTAGGTTCAACTAAGTGCACCAACAATATGAGATTATATAAATGATGGCAATCATACACATACAATTAAGCAATTTAAATACAAGTAATGTAAATTGCACAATGTAAAGTACAAGTAATCAAACCACAATGACACGACGATGTTTTCCCGTGGTGATCGGAGACTTGCCGGTCTCCCTTAATCCACATTGAGGCAAGCCCAAACCAATTGGACCGGCTCCACGAATTGAGCACCCGCCTCCGAGGTAAGTCCAACCACTTGGACCGGTTCCAAACCGAACCAACACCTCGCTCCACTAGGGTTGCTCTTTCCTCCACTCCGGAGATGGCGAGCACCACACCACTCACAAACCGTTCGGGTCTTCTCACAATCTTCTTTGAGAAGCTCACTGGCGCAACGACGCCTCCACGCCATCTAGGTGTCGGCAAACATCAAGAGTAACAAGTCTCCAACGCTCACTTGAACCAATCAAGTGTCTAAGCTCAAATGGATACGAAATCCACTAACTAAGGCAACACATGCACTTAGGGTTTGCTCTCTAACCTCACTAAGTGCAACACATGCATAAAAGAGAATGAGAGGTTTGCTCTTTGCTCAATGGAAGGTCTAGGGGCACCAGCAACCTTCCCTTATACGGCCAAGGTAGGTATTTATAGCCCACACACAAAAACTAGCCGTTGGGGCAAGATTCCAGAAAAATCAGCCGAGGCCTGGTCGATCGACAAGATACGCCTTGGTCAGATCAGCACCCTCCAACGGTCGAAAAATAGCCGTTGGAGGACCTTCGGTCTGACCGCCAACCAATGGCTGGTCAGACCGGCCACCAAGATGACACACACGGCCGGTCGACAAGCAATAGAATCTCTGAAATGTCGCTCTCTGGAAAATGTTGGCTGCACGCTTGACCCGCAAGGTCGGTCGGCCACCAAGATTTTATACGGTCACGGCCGATCATTTATGAGCGTCGACCGATACATAGAGAAAAGCACTTTGCATTTCTTTTTCAATCTCAACTTTGCAAAACACATTTGCAAATGATATGAAATGCAAACAAGGCATGTAGGCAAGATTCTTAACAAGTTGCAAAACACATTTGCCAACTTTTAGAATCAATGCCTCAAATTGCATTCGCTTCAACTCAATTTGCAAAACACATTTGACAAATTGACGCGCGATGCAAACAAGGATTTAAGTGAGATTCTCAACAAGTTGCAAAACACATTTGCCAACTTATAGAATCACACTACAAGGAATAAGTTACATGTACTTATACCATTTGCAAAACACATTCGCAAACTTAAGTCACATGCTACAAGGGTTATCCATGAGCCACAACTATTTGCAAAACACATTCGCAAATATTGGCAACATGTTAAGATGAGCTAGAGCAAACACAATGAGCTATCAACACATGACTAACTCAAGCTACTAGTAAAAGACCCTTCTTAATAGTACGGTAACCTATACTAGCAATCCGGTCTTCCAACCAAACACCAAGACCGGCAAAAGACTAGGAACAAATCCTTAGTCCTAGCTAGTCATACCTTTGCCTTGCGCAACCACTTGAAGCTTGATGCACATCTTTGCTTCAAGTCCGGGTCATGATTTGATATGCATCAACTCATGATGCATCATTTACTCCAAGCTTTTGACTTATCATCAACACATGATGATCTTCTAAAGTCTTCAACTATAGAACTCAACATATTCATCCAACTCATGGAAAGTGTTAGTTCTATAATATGATTATCATTAATTACCACGCCATACCATTAACTCATAATGGTGGGACAAGATACCATAATCTTTCCCTCTTTGGTAATTGATGATAATCACTTCAATTGCTAGTAATTGAATATAGAATGGTATGAATATATAACCACTACACAAGTTATATATACTCAAAGGATATATGAGCACACAAGTCTCATATACACACATGAATATATTAACTACACAAGTTAAATATATTCAAGGATATGTGAGTGCACATGAACTACACAAGTTATATTATACTCACATATAAGTATACTTAGACTACACAAGTCTTATATACTCATATGAATATATTAACTATGCAAGTTAAATATATTCACAGGATATGTTTCAAAGTAAAGATCCCAAATATGTGGAAACAGGAATATGGATCAATACTAATGAAACCTCAAAATATAGAATGAACTCCTCCTATATGTGTGCATACATGAATATGTAGTAAGAACATATGCACATATTTAGGTTAATTCTTTTGGTGAAGTTCAACCTATATTTTGGATCCGAGGAATGCAACAGGGTATAATAATACAAAGTAGAATGCATACCTCTTTTATTCTTTATATCCAAACGAAACTAATCATGAGATATAACAATAAGAGAGTTAGTCTCACAAATAGATTTGTTATTATAAATACATACCTGTTTGGATTTTCCTTTTGTTTATCCAATAAATTTGATTTGTCATTAATCACATACATGTCTTTATGATTATCACCTTTATATCCAATTTAGACTAAACAATAAGTATATCAATAAACATGTTAGTCTCACAAATGCATTTGTCATTAATCACCAAAACACTCCAGTAACATATAATGGCGGGTCTAGATTCTTCACTTGTAGGATCATTCTGGCTGGCCCTCGCCAGCCTCCGGTCATGTGGAGTCTCCAGCCTCGCCTCACGGCCTCAGGCCTCGCGCGCCTGTCCCGCCTCATGGCCTCGTGGCCGCCGCGCGCTCATCGCCGCTTCCACGGCTGGCCGTGGCGCCGCGCCTCGTGCGCCGCCCATCGGCCTCATATGGCGCCCGCCATTGCCTCGTCGCCCATTCCGTCCGAGCCGCCGCTTCTCATGGGATCTGCTGCGGCGCCTCTCGTGCCTTGCTTCCGATCGTCTTGAGTCTCTCTTGCGCCACCGGCCCGTGGCGTCTCTCGCCGGACACGCCGGCCTTTGGGGAGGAGCTTATCGCCGACGCCACGGCCGCTTTTCTCTCCGGACACGCCGGCCTTTGAAAGTTTATCATCGGCGCTTCTTGCTTTCGCTCGCCTCGCCCTTTCGTCTGTTGCCGCTCGGTAGGGATCGGAACCTAAAGTTCTCCTCCATGCGTGCGTGTTGTTATAGGTTTATAATGGCCCGACCATCGTTTGGATATCCCCAAAAAAACATAGTTTAAGCTCCAAGGCGCTGCCATTGCGCTTGTTAGATTTCGTTGTCTTGTCGCTTGCGTGCCGAGTCGGCCGCCGCTTACCAATGACCATTCCATCTCTTTGTGATCCCATTCTCGAACGGAGCTCGAGTGGCGCTTTGTTCGATGCCACTCCTCCGTGTTTCGCCGCCGTCTAACGCTACATCGACGCCTACCTCTCTAGCGGCCGCCACGGTGGTGGTGGCCGCCTTCATCTGGCGGTCTGTCCTCATCGCTTCCTATCGCAACAAGGTCGGCCACGTTGAGTCCTAATGCTATAAGAAGCAGCGGCATCTTTCACGCCGTTCTTCTACTAGCACTGGCACTGGTGCTTCTACATCGACGTCTGCATCGATTCCTTCAGCAGTTTCTCTCACTAAGTAGGAGATTGCCAGCCTTCGACGCCTGCTTGCCGCTTGAGTTCTCCTCGACAGATCTGTAGTTTACGCATCGACTCTTGAATCGCGAGACCACCCCTACACATCGAGCACCTCCCCGTGGATTCTTGATTCTAGAGTATCTTTTCACATGACTTCTGATTCTTCCACTTTGTCTTTCATTACACCTCTTGATTCTCCTGTCAGTGTTCTTACTGCTGATGGTACATCTCTTTCTGTCTCTGGTCGAGGATCTCTTAACACCTCATCTTTTCATGTTCCTTCATTTGCTTATGTTCTCGCCTTACCATGCGTTTCTTTTCTTTGGGACATCGACCTTGGTTATCGGGTCATTCTCGACTCGACTCTTGTTGTATTTAGGACCGCCACACGGAGCTCGGTTGGTTCGGCCCTCGGCGCTTTGACTCACATGGCGTCTCGAGCTTGATCGCTTCACCTTCCTTCCGCCGCTTCATCGCCGTCGGCCTCCGCTTCGCTACTCGTCTACAGCTCTTTCAAAGAATGGCATCATTGTCTTGGTCATCTGTGTGGATCTCGTCTGCGTCTTTAGTTAAATCGTGGTCTTCGGGTGCATCTCAGAGACGGTCGAGACGCGTGTCTTTAGATTGTCGTACGTAAGTTAGGTAAAATGATTCACTTCCTTATCCACATAGTGAGTCCGTGTCTCAAAGATCCATTTGATCTTGTTCATTCAGATGTTTGGGGTCCAGCTCCCTTCGTTTCGAAAGGGGGTCATCGATATTATATCATATTTATAGATGATTTTGTTATGTATATGTGTATTGTGTGGCCCATGAGGCCCATAAACTCTAGGGTTTGTATATATACTCACTATTCATCCATCCAACAGAATTTGAGAGAGATGTTTTGTATCATGGTATCAGAGCACACACGCCGCTTATACGCCGCCGAAAGCGATCTTTGCCTTTGTGCATCTTCTCCGATTCTTGATAGGCGGTGTGGGCTCGCTCTCTCCGCCGTCGTCTGGAGGCGTGCTCCTGTTTCTTCCTCGACGCCGCTCTCCCTCGCTGGAGTTTCCCACTGCTCGTCGTAGTTGTGAGAATCCATGACCGAGTCTTCCCAACGCCGGCGCTTGGCGCTTGAGGTCCTCCGCCGCGCCTTGAGGCTCGATCGGCTGCGCTGGAGGTCCGGTTGCCGCGCACCGAGGTCTGCTGCTTCGCCTTGAGGCAACGCGCCACCTCGCCGGCTCGAGCCTCCGGCCGCTGTAGTCTCCGCGTGCTCTCTCTAGCGCAGCTAGCCACCTCGAGGCGCGTCGACCTCGACCGCTCCCGGCCACCTTCGGCTGCCTCGAGTCTCCGGCCGCCTGGAATCCTCTACGTGCTTCTCCGGCCGCGGCGCTCCACCTCGAGAGGCGCCGTCGACCTCGACCCGCCTCTTCGGTTCACTCCGTCCATCAGGCACCGTCATATAATCATATGGTGTGTGAGGAGTGATGACCGAGGACCCAATTAGTCATATGGTGTGCTATACAGATTGATATCACTGCTTTGCACTGCCTCGGGTTTTTGATTGCAGGGTTGGTGTAATGGCTGAGGGTATTTATGCTTCTCCTCATTCTCTTGGTATGGGAGGTGCTCTTTTGGCCTCAGATATCAAGCTAGATGGACAAAATTATCGTGAGTGGTCGTCATCGGTCCGCATGCTTCTTCGGTCCATTGGTCTTCTCTCATATATTACGGCAGAGCCTCCGACAGAGAAGACTGATGTGAAGGAGGCTGCTGCATGGCGAAGTGCTGATGATCGTGTTATGGGTATCCTGTGTCATAGTGCTGAGACTTCAATCAGGATGGATTTCATTGATCTTCCAAGTTCTCGCAAGATGTGGGAGTATCTTCAAAGAACGTTATGAGCGGACCGGTCGACGTCAAATTTTCTTTCTACGACTCTTTATGATCTACGCCGAGGACATGTCTATCGAGGAGTACTACGCTTCTTTCACTCGCATTTCACGACAAATGACCTCCATGGTTCCACCTTCTGTCTTTGGATGTCCGGCCGCATGCGAGCAAGGCGGGTCATGATGCACTAATTTGATGTTCACCTTTGTTATGCGTCTTCGCCTAGAGTTTGAGTCTATTCGAGCTCAACTCTTTGGGATGCTACCGTTCTTCCAACCATAGAGGAGGCCCTTGTGCGTTGATTCCGAGGAGACTTGACTTCTCTTCGTCCTTTGGATTGACATCACCTCGACCGTTTTGCGCCACCTCGTCAGAGGTTTACCAAAGATGTTCCACTTTTCGATGTTACATCCAATCGGGTTTTATGCCCTCACCGCAAGAAGCCCGGTCATCCTGCTCGGCGGGCTCTACCGACTTCATCCGAGCTACGACCAGATCTCATCGTCGCCGCCGCGTGGTGTGGTTGCCGCCACCACTCCGTGATCTGCTGAGGATTCTCGCTCTTGCCACTCGGTTGGGTCAACGCCTCGGCTTCAGCTCTTCAGACTAAGTTCAAGAAATGTCTTCATCGATGCCTCTCCCGTGGATCTGGCGGTCTTCTTTGTCAGAGCCTCTTCTTCCATGTCGTACTAGTCTTCCATGGGTTTTGGACTCGAGCTTCTTTTCATATGACATCGGATAAGTCTCACCTTGCATCATGTCGACTGTTATGGATGGTTCCTGTGGTACAGACGGTGATGGTACCATGTTCACCACCATCGGGGCACTCTCTACTTCTCATTTTATTGTTCCCGATGTGTCTTTTGTATCTCAACTTTCTATGAATCTTATGTCATTGGTCACTTTGTCGATATGCACTACTTTGTTGGGTTTGATGACTCTACTTGCTATGTGCGGGATCGCTTGACAGAGTTCTTGTTGGTATCGCCATCGCCTTAGAGATTCTCGTGGTCTCTACTTCCTTGATCGTTTGAGTCTTCCATCTTTCTCCGCTCATGCATCTTCAGTTTTTGCGTCAGCCTCTGTTAGTTTTCCTCAGTGGCATCATCGGCTTGGTCATTTGTGTGGATCCCGTCTTTCTACATTAGCTCGTCATGGTGTTCTAGGTCGTGTCATTGTTGACACTAGTTATGATTGTAAGGGTTGCAAACTTGGTAAACAGTTGCAACTCCCATATCCTACCAGTACATCTCGGTCTAGTCGTCCTTTTGAGTTAGTTCATTCTGATGTTTGGGGTCCTACTCTTTTTGCTTCCAAAGGTGGTCATCTCTATTATGTAATCTTTATTGATGACTATTCTCGATATATTTGGGTTTATTTTATGAAACATCGTTCTCAACTCTTGTCCATTTATCAGTCTTTTGCTCGTATGGTTCACTCTCAGTTTTCCACTCCTATTCAGACTTTTCGTTCTTATTCGGGAGGAGTACTTGTCGATGCTTTTCGTCAATTTCTCTCTCTGAGGAACCCTTCTCGCCTTTTTCTGTCTGGTGCCCATGCTCGTAATGGTGTTCTTTGAACGAACACTGGTCATCTTATTGAGATCTTTCGTACTCTTTTACTTGCATCTCATGTTCCACGACATTTTTGGGTTGATGCGGTTTCTACTGTCTCATTAATATGCAGCCATCTTCTCGCCTTCAGGGAAAGTGTCCTGGAGAGCTCTTGTTTTCCATTCCCCCACGGTATGACCATCTTTGGGTTTTTGGTTGTACGCTATGTTTCGCTTCACGTCGCCGTGAGCGCCAAGTTAACAAATTTCGACTGTTGAGTGTGTTTTTCTTGGATATAGTCTTGAGCATAAGGGCTATCGTTGTTATGATCCTCCGCTTTCCAGATCAAGATTTCTCGTGATGTTTCTTTTGTTGAGGATCGTCCCTACTTTCACTCTTCTACCACTCGGTCCTCTCCTCCCGCTGAGTCTTTCTCTTTTCTTTACCTTCCACCCATTGTTTCATCTGATACACCTCCTTCTGTGGAGTCCTCTCTTCCATCCTCAGTCAGATCACCGTTTCCACTTCACTATACTCGTCGGTCTAGGGCCCCTCCTGACACTCAGCCTTCTACTGGTTTCTCCTCTGATGGCATGGCTAGTATTGATGATACTCTTTCTGATGATTCTCCACCGGCACCGTCATCTCGGTATGAGCTTCGTGATCGTACTACTATTGTTTGCTCTGACGAGATATGGTTTTCTTTCTCATCTTTGTTGTGCTCGAGCCTCACACCTATCAGAGGTCATTGTTCATCCCGAGTGGCGCTTAGCTATGGTCGAGGAGTTAGTCGCTGGACCGCATTTAGTACATGGGATCCGGTTCCTTTACCGCTCATGATGTTCCTATTACTTGCAAGTGGGTTTTTAAAGTTAAGACAAAATCCGATGGCTCTGTTGAGAGATACAAGGCTCGACTAGTTGCTTGTAGTTTTCAGCAGGCACATGGTCGTGATTATGATGAGACATTTGCTTCCGCTGCCCATATGGTAAGCAGTTCGCACTCGTTCTTTGTGGTCATTGCTCGCTTCTTGGACTATCTCTCAGATGGATGTGAAGAATGCTTTTCTTCATGGTGATTTACAGGAGGAGGTTTATATGACTACACCCCAGGGTGTTGTGGCTCCTGTTGGTCATATTTGTCGTCTTCGTCGTGCTCTTTATGGCCTCAAACAGGCTCCTCGTGCTTGGTTTGAGCGGTTTAGTTCAGTTGTGTTAGCTGCTGGTTTCTTTCCGAGTAATCATGATCCTGCATTGTTTATTCATACATCTCCACGTGGTCGCACTATGCTTTTACTCTATGTTGATGACATGCCGACATCGGAGATGACAAGGAGTACATTGCTTTTGTTAAGCAACGGCTCGATGGCGATTTTGATGTCGGATTGGGTCCTCTACGTTATTTTACGGGATTGAGTTTACTCGCACGAGATGATGGCTACTACCTATCTCAAAGGCGCTTATATTTAGGATCTACTTACTGTGGTCTCATCGACAATGGACATTGCTACTCCTATGGAGCTTCATCTTCGGCCATTCCTCATCGATGGCACTTTGCTTGAGGATCCTTCTCGCTATCGTCATATTGTTGGGAGTCTTGTCTATCTTGCAGTCACACGTCCTGATATTGCTCATTCTGTTCACGTGCTCAATCGGCTTTGTCTCGCTCCCATGTGCTGCTCACTATGCTCACCGCCACGTGTGTTGCGCTATCTATGAGGGATCGTTGATCGTTGTCTCATTTCTCGGTCGAATCACCTTGACTTTATGCTTACTCGACTCGATTTGGGCGAGCGATCCTGTTGATCGACGATCCGTCTTTGGCTATTGCATATTTCTTGGGTCTTCGCTTATTGTTCGAAGTCCAAGAAACAGATCGCAGCTTCGGCCTAGTCGAGGTCGAGCTTCGAGCGTTATTACTACTACTTCAGAGATTGTTTGGCTCCGTTGGCTTTTAGTCGATCTTGGTGTGTCATGCAGACTTCAAGATCTTTTCGTGTGACAACACTAGTGCTATACTGATTGCTCTCGATCCAAATAAGCATGGTGACTAAGTACATTGGTGTGGATGCATTTTTCACATGTTCTCATTGTCAACAGAAGACTATTGCTCTTCAGTATGTGCCCTTTGAAATTCTAGTCGATGATTTCTTCACCAAGGCTCAAACTCGAGAGCAGCATCGCTTCCATCTCTCCAAACTCAATGTTTCAGATCCTCCTGACCCATGTTGAGTTTGAAGGGGGGTGTTATGTATATGTGTATTGTGTGGCCCATGTATAGCCCATGAGGCCCATAAACTCTAGGGTTTGTATATATACTCACTATTCATCCATCCAATAGAATTTGAGAGAGATGTTTTGTATCAGATTTCTCTCGCCACACTTGGATATATTTTATGTCTTCTCGTAGTGAGGCCTTGTCTATCTATAAACAATTTGCCACTATGGTTCGGACACAGTTCTCCACTCCTATTCGTGTCTTTCGTGCTGACTCTGTTGGCGAGTACCTCTCTCGTTACCTGCGCAGCTTCCTTGCTAAGCAGGGCACTCTCGCTTAGTTCTCTTGTCCTGATGCTCATGCTTAGAATGGTCTTGCTGAGCGCAAGCATCGTCACCTCCTTGAGATGGCTCGTGCACTGATGATTGCCGCCTCTATTCCACCTCACTTTTGGGTCGAGGCTGTTTCCACTGCCACTTATCTCGTCAACATCCAGCCCTCTTCTGCTCTTCAGGGTGCGATCCCTGTTAAGCGTCTCTGTGGTCTCCTTCCTGACTACTCTGCTCTTCGTCTGTTTGGCTGTGTTTACTATGTTCTCCTCGCCCCTCGAGAACGCATCAACCCGACCGATCACCGTTGAGTGTGTCTTTTCGATCTGATGCCAAGCACAAGGTCTATCTGTCTTTGGGATCCTGTTGGTCGACGGACGCGATTTCTCGAGATGTGACTTTCGACGAGTCTCGCCCCCTACCCACGCCCCGCCTCCTTCGCTTCCTCTGTGGAGTTTCTATCTTTTTGACCTTTCCAGATACACCTATATCTGTCTTGCCCTCGCCCACCCGGCCCCATTGAGTCTCCACATATTCTCTCTGTGGTCTCTCCATGGTTGAAATGCCGCCTTTGCCGTCTCCTGCGGCTCCTCCCACTACAAGACCTTTTCCTCTCTTCTACACTCGTTGACCTCAGATTGAGGATCCTCCACCGAGCCATCCTCTCGATGCTCCATCTTCCCCGATGGGTCATCTTCTCTCGATGCTCCCTCTTACGAGGTCATCTTCTCTCGCTACACTCTCTGCGATCGCTTGCTGATTTGGCCCCCGCCTGCTTTTAGTTTTCTTTGGTGCACTACTACTGTGAGCTTTGTCTCTCACGGATGTTTAGCATTTCACCCCGAGTGGCAAGATGCCATAGCCGAGGAGATTGTCGCCTCGAGCGCATCTTGGTACTTGGGATCTTGTTCCTTTTCCATCTCACTCTCGTCCCATCACGTGTAAGTAGGTCTATAAGATTAAGACTCGCTTTGATGGCTCTCTTGAGCGCTATAAGACGCGTCTTGTTGCTCGTGGCTTCCAGCAGGAGCATGGTCGTGACTACGACGAGACTTTTGCTCCTGTGGCCCACATGACCACTGTCTGTACTCTTCTTTCGGTGGCATCTGTTCGCCACTGGTCTGTTTCTCAGCTTGATGTCAAGAATGCCTTTCTTAATGGTGAGTTGCGTGAGGAGGTCTACATGCATCCGCCACCTGGGTATTTTGTTCCTGAGGGCATGGTCTGTCGCCTTCGTCGCTCTCTCTATGGCCTTAAGCAAGCCCCTTATGCTTGGTTTGAGCGCTTCTCCTCTGTGGTCACTGCTGCTGGCTTTTCAGCTAGTGGTCATGATCCTGCGCTCTTTGTCCACACTTCATCTCGTGGTCGGACTCTTCTTCTTCTGTATGTTGATGATATGATCATTACGGAAGATGATTCTGAGTACATTGCCTTTGTCAAGGCTCGTCTTAGCGAAAGCGACTTCTTATGTCGGATCTTGGTCCTCTTTGTTACTTCCTTGGGATTGAGGTTACTTCCACTCCGGATGGGTTCTTTATGTCCCAAGAGAAGTATATTCAGATCTTCTTGATCGCGCCTCACATCGATCAACAGATCGTTGAGACTCCCATGGAGCTCAATGTTCACCTCCGACTCTCGATGGCGAGCCTCTTTTCGATCCGACTCGCCATCGCCATCTTGTTGGGAGTCTTGTCTACCTTCTTGTTACTCGTCTCGATATCACTTATCCAGATTCACATTCTCGAGTCGATTCGTTTCACTCCCACTCAAGTCCACTACTGACCATCCGCTTGAGTTCTGCGATACTTTTGTGGGCTATCTCTTGTCAGTCTCTTCTTTCCATGCTCCAAATCGCATGACTTCAGTTTATTCGGATGTTACATAGGCCACGATCCCTCGATCGCGGTCTATCTCGCCATCTTGTGTTTTTCTTGGTGGTTCCCTCATTGCCTGGAAGACGAAGAAACAAACTGCAATGTTCCGTTCGAGTGCAGAGGCTGAGTTGCGAGCTATGGCTCTCTTGACAGCAGAGATTACTTGGTTACAGTGGTTACTTGAGGATTTTGGTGTTTCTGTCACTACACCGACTCTTCTCTTGTTAGATAGTACAGATGCTATCAATATTGCCCGTGATCCTGTGAAGCATGAGCTCACCAAGCATATTGGTGTTGATGCTTCCTTCATGAGGTCTTGTGTGCACTATCAGGTGATTGCTCTTCAGTATATGCCTTCAGAGTTTCAGATGGCGGATTTCTTCACGAAGGCTCAGACTCGAGCATAGCACGGCTTCTACTTCTCCAAACTCAGTGTTGTTGATCTACCATGAGTTTGAGGGGGGTGTTAGAGATATATGTATAGTATGTTATTCTCCATTGTTATGAGGGGTTATTTGCATATTCACCACCTGTACTTTGTGTATATATACTGTCCCTTTGGCCCTCTGGAAATACAAGTTGCTATTCCTAACAGTTTGATTGCCAGCATTGCCACTCCCACACATGAATCACTGATGGTAAAATCAATGGCAATTGGCAAATATAACTAGATAATCACACAAATGCCTTTTGCTAAGAAGATTGCAGTTCACTGTGTTGATGTTTTTGCTTCATCTTTTGTTGGAGCACTCTTGTCACTCAGATTTCTGGGTACATGGTACATTCGGTCCCACCTCTCCTTTGTTCCAAGGCACACTTTGATCCATCTAATTTCTATTTTGGTTCACCATTGGTCCTTTCATTTAAGAGATGGATGGAAAATTAAGTTAGCACATGAGCTAGTTACATTTTGTGCAAGAAGATGGTTACTCACATTGGTTTTGGTTTGAATAAGTTTGATGTGAACGTAAATAGATGCTTCCACAAGTTAATAAGAGGGGGGTGGGGGGGGGGGGTGGGGGAGCAGTGTACACATAATCTCCGTTCAAATATAAGCAACATTCTGGTGTGCCTAATTCAGCCCTCTGTCCATCTTTCTTTAAAAAAGACCAACTGTGATGAGTTTTGAAAGTATGGGGGACCAATTTTGAACAATTTAAAGTAGAGGGACTAAATGTACATTTTACCTTAGATTTGTTAGGCATTACTTTTGTTTTCTTTTCCTTATACGCTATGGGAAGCAACCAAAGTGACCAATGTTGGTACTCTATAGGGAAGGGCTGATGTCTTACAAGCAGTTCATGCAGGAGCTTGAAGACGATGTTTCACCAGTTGAAGCTCAACGCAGGTGTGCTAAGCTGAACCTCTTTTCTTTGAATTGTGAATATCTGGCAAGACTTATATTTCAACTACGACCATTCTGTCTCTTTTTATTAAGATAAAAATTTAATTATGTTCTGTGCACTTTACTTTCGGTATGTTTAATGTGAAATGTAATTTGACATTTCCGTTCATTGTGCTAATCTTTAGATATGAGGAGTACAAGTCAGAGTACATCACAACTCAGAAGAAAGCTTACTTTGACCTTCATAAGAATGAAGATTGGTAATTCTTTTTTGGATTACATCCTTTTGATGTATCATCTAATGGCTAATTTTCTTCAATAACCTTTTACTGCTGCATTTCTTGCTTTCGTCGTAGGTTGAGAAACAAGTACCATCCTACTAACCTTGAATCTGTTATGGAAAGGTTAGCTATTTCTTAGTATAATTTGAATATTTTGATATTTTGCTAATATCCTTATCATCTCTTATGTTCCAGTCCATTTAAGTGATAACTATACTATCCTTTTATACTATCCTTTGTTTCAAGCAGAAGGAATGATCTTGCAAGAACCACTGCAAATGAATTCTTCCAAGAGTTGCAGAGTGGAAGTTTGGACACGTGAGATACTCTCTCTCTCTCTCTCTCATGCGCGCTCACACACGCATGAAAAAACATGAGTATGTTTTTTACTTATTTTTATTTGCCACTGTGCAGTGGTCCAGGATTAACGAGTTCTGTAGCGAACAAATCTGGAAATAATAGTGGTATAAATTTAGATGATGTGGATGCGAATGGTAAAAAAGGGAAACTTGGAAAGGGCCCTGGTGATTTATATTATGCTGCTCCCAAGGCTCATCCAGTTAGTTCTGAGGCTCGGCGAATTAGAATTGACATTGAACAAGCTCAAACTCTTATTTGTAAACTTGATTCTGAGAAGGGTATTGAGAACAATGTTCTATCGAGTAGTGATCACGACAAAGCAGACATGGATAAATCACATGGTTCAATAGGACCAATTGTAATAATACGGGGCTCATCTGCTGTAAAGGGTCTTGAGGGTGTAGAGTTGCTGGACACTCTTGTTACCTATTTGTGGCGTATCCATGGTGTAGATTATTATGGCATGTTTGAGACAAATGAGCCCAAAGGCCTAAGGCATGTGAAAGCAGACTCAAGGACGTATAATGGTGCTAGCTCAAATGCAGCCGAATGGGAGAAGAAACTTGATTCATTTTGGCAAGACAGGATTGAAGGCCAGGATCCATTGGAAATATTGAAAGCAATGGAGAAGATTGATGCAGTTGCTAGTGAAGTGTTGGATCCACATGTGAGAAAAATAAGGGATGAAAAGTATGGATGGAAATATGGTTGTGGAGCCAAGGGCTGCACAAAGCTTTTCCATGCTCCTGAGTTTGTCCAGAAGCATATCAAACTCAAGCATGCAGATTTGGTGGTGGAGCTGACTTCAAAAGTGAGAGAGGATATTTATTTTGAGAACTATATGAAGTATGTTTTCTGCATCGTCATCCTTTTGACTGAACTAATGTTTTCTATTGCAAGACAATTACGGGGTATTTTTATCTTGAATGCAGTGATCCCAAGGCACCTGGCGGAACACCTATCATGCAGCAAGCTGCACCAGTAAGCCTCATTGTCTGGTTTATATTCGTTTGCAAATTGGCAGTTCTTTAAGTTTCTGTCTATTTGTTTGTATTGGTCAATGTTACAGAGGGAAAAAGGCAGACACCGGCCACCAATGGAGAGTCGGCTGAGAGATGAGCGTGGCAATCGTAGGTTTGACAGAAATGTTGATTCACCAACCCATGATGGACCTAGTGAAGATCCTGATGATCCAATGTATGATTCTTATGGTGATCCGGTTATGCATGGCGCCTTTCCTCCGGATATTCCTGCTCCTCCAGTGCTGATGCCTGTGCCTGGTGCTGGGTAAGTCTGCAACTTCTGCTTATTGTGCAGCACAAATGCACACTGATGTACTCATTATTGGTTCATTCTTCGTTGTCGTTGCAGCCCACTAGGACCATTTGTTCCTGCACCACCGGAAGTTGCAATGCATATGTTGAGGGATCAGGGTGGGCCATCACCTTTTGAGCCAGCTGCTGGTCCACGTCCTAGGAAAGCTGGGAGGGGTGGTGGTCCCCCTATGGGAGGTCCATCACCAATCCTTGCTACTCCTCTTCCTCCCCCTCTTCTGCATGATCCTCGTAAAATACGAAGGTTAATACTTATATCTCAATCTCTTTGCACTTGTTTTCCCTAAGCTGTCCTCACCATGCAATGTAATATATATTTTTCAACATTTTGAAACATGGTCAGCATAACAAGTATGCTGAATAGTAGACAAAAATGAGCACTGATTATTTGTCTCTGGACTTCTCGTTGACACCATTGTGTTGTACATTATCATGATGTGCATATTCGGGGCATCTGACTCTCGCTAGTTCAGTACAAAATTTAGACGCTTTGCTAGCGAACTTGAGCTGATAAGTGGATTAGTTCGGAATTTGTATACCTTGAAAAGTATGACCAAGGTCACAAAGGGTTAGATTGCATTAAACATATGCAGTCTGAAACATACATTATAAACCATGTTCCTAGTACTATTCGTAGAGTGCTTGCTCCACTTTTTTTTTTTTTGCAAACAGACTAGGGTGTAAGTTTTGTGTTTTTAAGTTAGAGCTTGTTTTTGTGTTTCTAAAGCATTTTCGCTATATGCACTACATGATTACAGATATTGTTTTCAGTTTATTTTAAGTTACTGTTGTTCCCTGCTGCATGTCAGTGTTGCGAATTTTATGCTTCTGAGTAATGTTTCAAGTAGCACTTGCGCGTCAAGTTGAATATTTGTTCTAGATGATATTCCAGATACTTTTTCCTGCCCATTATCTGTTTTTTCACCTGTTTTCACATTGCTTGCAGCTATCAAGACCTTGATGCTCCTGAAGATGAAGTGACTGTTATGGACTACCGGAGCTTGTAGAGGCATGCTGTACGATCCTTTTCTCTGGAAAACTGTATGTAATATTAAGCTGCAACAAGTCCTTCGCTCATCGCTAGATTAGTGTGGAGGAACAGTGTCTCAAGTTCTATTACTTTCCAGTGTCGGTAAAATGAATCACAGGAAATCAAAGCAAGTAGTACATTCACATTCACCTGGGAAACAAGGATGGGAAGTTTGCACTTTTCAACAAAATTGTAGCTCTGTTCATTTATTCCCGCGACGCCCGATCTCTTACGCATGAGTATGTCCCAGCTGGTTTCCAATGGTATACAAGCCTGCCGTATCCTGCCCAAATATTCTCCACTGTATATGTATAATTTATATACGCAAATGGTTGGTAGATAGAACCTGATGACCGAAACTTCCCAGAAGTTCTTGCTTCTGCGTACCTGATGACCGAAATTGCCCAGAAGTTCTTGCTTCTGCATTTTGATTTATTCCAGTCTGTATGTTTTGACCTGATCTGGAAACCATGTGCAGCCATGCGGCCTAGTGTGGTCGCATGACTCGGATGTTCTTGGCAACTTGGGGGAAAATCGTGGGAATCTCATTTGGCAGCTGCAAGCGCTTGCCGCATGGAACGGCACCAGCTGTCGAGCCGAGACGTGCTTTCTTGTTGTTAGGGTTGGAAACGAGCCGAGCTGAGCCTGCTCGAGTCAGGCTCGCTCAAGCTTGAATGGAATAGAGGCTCGGCTCATTTCGCTCTGGGAACGAGGTAAAAGCTGGGCTTGGCTCAGTAGCAGGATTGAGATGGCTTGCGAGCTCACGCGAGGAACCAAGGACAGGGGCCACACCCACACGGCGTCGGGCACAGCCGCACAGGAGTGGTGACGAGCAAAGCAGCGGGGCAGCGGATGGAGGAGGGCGAGTTGAATGGAGGGGGCGGCGACGCGGAGGACATGGCGGTTGGGAGCTGAGGGGCGGTGACACGGAGGATGGGGTGGTAGGTTGGAGGATGTGGGTGCTGCGGAAGGAGGAGGGGCAGCGGCGACGTGGAGGACGGGGGTGGCGGCGGCATGGTGGGGCGGAGACGGAGGACAGGGGGCGGCGTTGGGACGGAATGGGATTTGGCGGGGGTGGATCTGGAATGGGATTTGGCTATTTGGGGCAGTCGGCAAGGGAGGCGTGTGGTGTGTCAGTGACTCAGTATGGTATGCAGAGGGAACAAGAGGCATGGATATTTACTCTTGGGCTGGGCCTTTTGGCACGTGGCCTGTGTGGCATTGTTCTTTGTGGTCCAACAATTAGCTCGAACCCAACGAGCGGCTCGTGAGCCGCTCAGCCTTGGCTCAAAAATTTAGCGAGCAAGAGAGTCGGTTCGGCTCACGAGCCCGAACCCAAACAACGGTAGGTGACTTGTGTAGGCTACTTGCCTCTCTCTGGGTTAGCGGCAGGTGACCTACCGGGATCTGGGTGTGCAGTAGGCCATCTGCCGCTGAATGAGACACCACCACGGGTCCTACCGTAGCGTTTTCACATGGTAGAGGTGCTATTTCGCGTTTGGGGGACTATTTTTGCTATTTCGCTTTAAAAATGTGGTAAATGAGCTAAAATCTGCTAGCAAACCGTGAGGTTGACTTGTCCGAAAGGGGGAGTAGAGACAGTAGATACTCCTTGCTAGATAGAGAGAGAGAGAGACGCAAGAACCCATATTTGGGGCTAAGTGAGAAGCAAGCAACGTGGACTTCAGCATACGCCAATAATTCTAAGCTGTCAGCATCTGAACTTTAAAGCAATGTGAGAAGCAAGAAGCTAGCTGGGGCTAGCTGGTTGGGTGAGCGTGGTCTCACCCGGCCGACCATGGTTCGAGCATGGGGCTCGGCTGTGGTTTCTCACCCGAGGGTCGAGCCTAGGGCTAGAAAAATAGCTCGAGGCTTGGCTCAGCTTGTTTTGAGTGCGAGCCAAGAAGGCGGCTTGGCTCGGCTTGGAACGCGGCTCGAGCTGGCTCGCGAGCCAGAACAGTACCTTCACACGGCTTGGATCAGGGAGCAGAACGAGCAACAACAGCGCACCGATTTCAATCAACAAAATCAGTTCATTCGGCATCAAGGATTCATCCATTCACAGATCCATTCATCCATTCCAATCATCCATTCACAAAATCACAGATCAACTAATCCATTCACAAATCAAGAAAACAAAAGCAAGCAAGCATTCATAACAAACAAAAAATCGCAAGATCAAGGCATTAAGCAGGCTGCAGGCTCCTTCTTGAATCTTGATTCTCCATCCTCCCCGGCGCCGACGGCAAGGCTCGGACGGCGGCGGCGAGGAAGGGCGGCGACGATGGCCGCCCTTTCGCCTCGATGGCCTCCGTGCAAGGAGGAGGCGGTGAATCCAGGCGGGGGTGAGGCGTGGAGCACGCCGAGGTGGAGCACAGAGGAGAAGAGAACGCGCGTCGGGGAGGACGGGGCGGATGGAGTAGGTGGCGATCGCGGTGGCGGATGAGGAGGAGGAGGCGGCGGACGGAGCAACTGGCCGGTGAGGAGGAGGAGGCGAATAGAAAAATACCTTGTTCCTCCTAGGTATGCTCAAAAAAGCATCTGAACTTTCTTCCTCCTGTCGCCAGCCTTGGCGTCTCTTCTTGACTTGCAGGGATTTGGATGAAGTTATCGGAGAAGGCAAGCAATTCCACGTCGGTTAACTAAATTTCATGTTGAAGGCGACAGATAGTCCATGACGCTAGTTGCCAAAGGGTGTGTCCAACTAGTGTGGCGACCGAGAGCTCAACGGCGAAGCTCGAAGAAAAACATTTAGGGGCCTAGCTAAGAGAAACACATTTAAGTGAGTAACTTTTTCTTCTAAATTTGGACGGAGGAGGGGCCACAGGGGGAAAAACCCCAATTCCTGTGTGAATTGAACGTTTTTTTGTGAATTTTCTGCGAAATCTCCATGAAATTCTTGCGTTTCAAACACCCTTGTGCTTTAGCTTCTAAGTGTATGTACAATGGTACAGACAGCTGCTGTTTATATCAACTTTTCATATCACCTATAGACAACACTATTGACAGCTTATATAATGTGTTTTCTTTTCACTTGTCTTCATAGATGACATAATTTTTTAATGCTTTTATGGATCTAAAACATTTCCTCCTTGGTTTTGGTGATACAGTCGGCTATATGATTGTAGACAACACATTTATCTCTCTTTTATTCTCTTTCATCCACATCAACTTAAATTTTACGTGGCAGAGACTATAAACAGCTGATGTACGCCCATTGTACATGACCTAAGAAGCTCCACTCGTGTGAGAGCCACTTATGTAGTGGCAGAGGTTGAACTAAAATGGCTGAAACTCCTGGTTTTTATTTTGCTTGCATGGTTTTCTCGTTGTTTCTATTGCAATAACCCAAACATGTGTTTGCTTGCACTGCACATTGGACAAAGTTTCGACCTCATTCCCAACATCGCCACATCGCTTAGACAAAACACGGCATAACATCATCACTTCTTGTTATAAAATTAGCGATTTTAGCAAATATTCAGAATTAATTCTAGCAACATTAACTTCTTTCTGCACGATCATAAGTCTAGGTGACTGGTAAGCAAACACATGCAGCTGATGAACACGGACGAATACAGTTTATCACATCTAGCCGATCATCTGTCGATCCAACGGCTCCCAGCGACCCTTGCATTTCCATTTCCATTTCAAACCTGCCAGCCTAGACCCGCCGCGCCAAACTCCCCTGCCTCCGGTGGTTACCTAGTACCTACCTCCCCCTCGAGGCGCGAGAGACCGACAGGTGGGCCACACCCACGTTACCCGTCCCGGCCAATACGGGAACGGGCTCTCCCATCTTTAGCCCCCGCGAGCTGGCGGGCCACCCCGTCTCGGGCCCACGTGGCAGCGAGAGGCGCCGCGCAGAAGCTTCGTGGAAGTTTCCCAAACTCCTCGAGAACCAGTCCCCATTGGCGACCCAAAAAGCGGGGCGCAAAAAGAAAAGCAAATCACGAAGCTTCGCAGAGAGAGGGAGAGGAGAGTGGCGAAGCCGCAAGGTAGCTGCGCCTGCGCGAGGCGGGGCCGTGAGCTGGCCCGTCGAACCTTCTAGAAGCTTCGCGGCACCGAGGTGAGGCGATCGGTTCCCCCTGGCCTCCCCTTCCCTTCCCGCCTGCACGGCCTACGCCTGCGGGAGGGATGTTCGCGATCGATCGATCCCGTGGTGATTGGTTGTGTGCTCGTGTGTGCTGCATGTGCAGGGCCGTGGTGGCTGGTCGTCGGTGTCGTCTGTCCTGCGAGCGCTGCGAAGGTGGCTGGGGTTTGATCGGGCATGGCGCTGGGGAGGTCGCCGACGCCGCCGGAGATCCGCTCGCCGGAGAGGGATAGGGCGGAGGATGCGGAGGCGGCGGAGGCCGAGGAGGAGTTCGGCGACGCGTTCGATATACCCCATAAGAACGCGTCCCACGATCGCTTGCGGCGGTGGAGGGTACGGGATCCTTTGCTTGCCCTCCCCTCTCTCCTATCCTATGAGGTTGTGATCGATGATGCTGTTTCATTCGAATCGGGTCGGTAATGGCGCGTTGTTCATGGGAGCTGGGACAGTGGTCGGTGTGTTTACGCCGAATTGTGCTGGTTTGCGAATGCGCAAAATGTCGTAATTCTGGGGTGATTCCGTGACCGCAGTCTGGAGGCGTCATTTCGTGATTTATTTAGAGCGTGGGCAATCGATACACATGCAAGTTCTATGCAGGAAAAAGAGGGATTGAAATAATGTTTATTGGGCTAGTGGAGTATACTGCGGTGAAGTGTTTCGATGCATTGCCGATTGCTTTTGTTCAGCCGTCCTCATTGTTCTGCTGATTTGAATATTACATGAATTTTGTGTCTACATTTCCTGTGAGTGATGTCTGTTTGGCTACAATTTTTTTACCCAATCTCTGCTACTCATGCACATTTGCAGAACCACATAGAACTTCTCCTAAAACAGTAAACAAAAGAACAATACTGAAAATAGAGGTCTATAATGCATTTATGCATCCATCCATGCTAAAAATACTAATTTCCGTGGTTTCACAGATTTACCCAGTTCATTTATTGGGGAATTATGAAAACAAGCAAACAGTAACATTTTTTACTACAGCTAGCGAGATACCCGTTTTACTTAACTGTTGTAATTTGGGGATATGAGAACTTGTTATAAAAGGTGAAGAGGCCTTTGGGGTAGAGTTTGCTATGGACAGTGGACAAATGCGAGCTCCTTTTTATTCTTCAGTTCTAACAACTATGGTTATCCTCTCCATTTCAGCAAGCAGCTCTCGTGCTCAATGCTTCACGTCGCTTTAGATATACTCTAGACCTTAAAAAGGAGGAAGAGAAAGAGATGATAAGAAGAAAGATCCGAGCACATGCACAAGTGATACGGGTAGTGTGTCGTTCTCCAGCTGACGTACCCTATTTTCTCGTTTGGCTGTATTTGTTTATTCATTCTAAATTTGGATTCTCCAGGCAGCATTTCTTTTCAAAGAAGCCGGTGAAAAAGATCTCAGAGGTACTATTTCATATCATTAACCTCGGTTTTAGTGCTCATTATTATTAAACTGATATGTAATTTTAGTCTTGGGAAAAATTTGTTGGTGCCACTGGAAAGGTGTGCAATATCAGTTCTGCCACCGAACATTAGACCATGCAGTTTTTGCCACTGAATTTTTTTTGCGTCATTTTGCTTTTGCCACCACCGTCAGTCAAAACCCCTTGACTGTTAAATTGTATGCGAAAAGACTTATTTGTCCTTGCTTTTCATCTTCTTCATCCCTCCTCTCTCTCCCCATCTCTCTCTTATCTCCTCCTGGCGCCGCCCCTCCTGGCCCGCGCCCCTCCTCCCGGTCCGCGCCACTCCTCCTGGCGGCTGGCTCCGGGCATGCGCCCACTCTCGGAAGTTTGTCCCATCGAACCAAACATGGCGGAGCGGGATGGCGAAGGAACCACCGGCGGTAGCCATCAGTCCAGAGAGGGAGGCGACGTTGGGAGCCGAGGGCAGAGATGGCGACGGCTCGGCCTGGAGCAAAGATGGCGACGGCCTGAGGCAGAGGGCTTGGTGCTAGGCCGGCTCAGGGCGGCGACCGGAGGCTCGGGGCGGCTTGGGGCAGTGATCGGAGCAGAGGGCTTGGTGCTGGGGGCTCAGGGCGTCGACCAGAGCTGGGGCGGTTCGGGCCGACGCAAGGGAGCTCGAGGGGGCGGCGGCGGGATCCGGTGATGCAGATCTGAGCTGAGACAGGGGAGCCCGAGGAGGCGGTGGCGGCCGGCGGGATCCAGCGAAGCAGAGCAAAGACGACGCCGATTGGAGCTCGGAGCGGCGACCGGAGCCTCGGGCCGAGGTAGGGGGGCTCGAGGAGGTGGCGGCGGGATCCGGCGAAGATCTAGACTATGGTAGGGGAGCTCGAGGAAGCGGCGACGGGATCCGGCGGAAGCAGAGCTGGACGAAGCAGAGGATCCGGACAGCGGCGGCCGATGAATGGTGTCGGTGGCGGTCATGTAGGAGGAAGAAAAGGAGAGACTAGGATTAGAGTTTTTTGGGGAGGAGAGAGCCATGGGCTCTGAAACCATGTTGGAATGAACCCTTGATCTATTCCAATGGGATAAAGGCCAAATATACATGTTACAGGTGTAGATAAATATGCAAAGAACACCCTATATAAGAGACATATCTAACATCTTTATGTATTAGCCATTGATGGTGAGAGTCATGACATTTGTTCCTAATACCATGTCATCAATTTTTTTTCATCCTTAAATACAAAGTAACAAAGTATGCAGCATGCCATGTTTGGGAGGATAGTGATCCAAAGGAAAGAATAACTTCAAACACTGCATGATTCAATTTAGTTTCCTGAAGACAGATGATATCTCACAGACTAAGGGATTATCATTACCAACCATCTGTACAAACTTCCGGTGGCACCCTAACGGCCTGGTGCAATGCCAATTTGGAGGCATCATTGCTACATGCTGATAGTTCATCTTTAACTATGGCCTTCAAGTCCAAAACAGATATCACTCAGTTTAATGTCACTAACATCTACGCACTGTTTGAAGACAGTGAACGCCAACCTTTCTTTGAGGAATTATCTGTTATCCGGCAAAACTTCTCTGGACCATGGATGGTGATTGGGGACTTCAACATATACCGATACGTGTTTGAGAAAAACAATGACAATATAAATTGGACAGGAATGACTATCTTCAACTCGTGGATACAGGATCAGGGATTGCTTGATATAGACATACCTAACAAGAGATTCACTTGGACAAACAAGAGACGACATCCAACAATGGTCAAGCTGGACAGAGTTCTAATTGATGTAGGTTGGAGCCAGGCATTTTTGGACACCTCCGCCAAATCAGTAACTGCTGCCACCTCAGATCACACTCCAATTGTTGCTGAGTTTACAACTGAGATGTCTACACACAGACTATTCAGATTGGAGAATTATTGGCTTCACATGCCGGAATTTGAGAAGTTAGTTTTAAAAAATTGGACACGCGGGACCCGAGACTTGTCTAATGTATCTATTACCAACCTAAAATTGCAAAGACTGCGCGCAAAGATTAGATCATGGTCCAAGAAGAAGCGTGGGTTGGCCAATCAGCTAGAAAACACAAAAATAACCTTGGAGTACTTTGACAGTGTGGAAGAATGGAGGAACCTAACTGTTCTTGAGTTCACTTTTAGGAATGAAAGCAATCATATGGCACTAGAATACTTGATTCAGGTGGCGAGGTGTGCAGCAGGAAGTGATGACGCGACAGAGGGACGAAGAGGGTACAACGCCCGAGCTATTGCACCGGTGATCACTCTCCGAATGCGATCCTTCACAGAACAACCAAATAGGTCAAATTCAACAGAACAATTGTTGTCGGGCGAATCGACGACGGAAATTAGGTTCTTAATAAGACCCGAGAAACAAGGACATTATTAAGACATAATGAACAGGAAGATGAGTGTGCCGATGGAGGTGACGGAAGTAAAGCATCGCTATCGACAACAATGGAAGATGGAATAGGATCTGCATTGGGAAGAGGTGTGGGAAAGAGTACGGCGTCGGAGGTCATATGCGAGGCGGCGCGGTGTCAAGATCGGTCGGGTTCTTGAGTATGAGTCACGACACGGTGTTGAAGGAGAAGCGGACCTGGCGCCCCAGATGGCATGCCGGTAGTGGGGTAGTAATGTGTGGCGCAGCCACCCTTTGGTGTCGGGCGACGAAACTGCGGTGAGGAGGAGCGGCCGGCAATGAGCTGAGGAGGGCGATTCGAGCCACATCTTGATGGAGCGCATCAGGCTTGTAAGCTAGGCCATGGATCGCCTGGAGAGCTGCGCAGATCTCAGCTGTCAGCGCAGGAGAGCTGGACCAGCGCGGGCGTGCGATCGCCGCCTTGTTTTGCCACTGCCATTGCAGCGCTGCGCGCTTGCGCTTGTCGCCTTCTTGGAGTTCTGGAGTTTGCGTCGTTTCAGGAGAGGCGGAAGCGGCGCGTGGTGCAGATGGCTTCTTGTTGTTCTTGACTAGCGAAGCAGCCGCCAGCCGTAGGTAATGAAGGCGGTCGTGAGGCGCCGAGCGATGAGCCATGTTGAGTTCTTCAAGCAGCAGATCGTCCCGGGCTTCGGGAAGGCGTAACGGGCGCCCACGCCAAGGTGCATGCCGATGGAGGTGAATCGCTTCGTTGAGGCGCGGATGATGTTGAGGACGGCGTCGACGATCGATGACGACCTTGCCTAAGTCGCCAGGGCATCGGCCATGGACTTGAACTTGCCGCAGAGTCGGCGATGGAGAGATCGCTCGACGAAGTGGCGGAAGGCGGCGTCGAGGTAGAAGCCTTGGGCCGCTTATGCAGCCGAGGAAGCGGTGCTCGAGGCGAGCGACGGAGGCGGGCGATGGCGATGGCATGGTCGTCCCGAACAATCTCCTCGAGATCGGGAGAGACTGTGCCGAGGAGCCACGTCATGACGACGCAGTCCATGCGCTCCCAGTCGGGGTAGGTGTGGTCGGCGGCGTCGGCGAGAACATGGGGCCGAAGGGAGAATTTCCCAAGAACCAGGAGCATCTGGTGGCGCCAGCGGGTGTAGTTGTTGTTCTCCATGTCGAGGACGGCGGGGCGAGCGTGGATGTTACGGACGCCGACGCTTCGGGCGTGGAGGTTGATGATGGGCGGCCTCCTCGTCAGAGAGCGCCCGGGCGGCCGAGAGAACCACCGCGCCACCGGGTGGTAGAGAGGCGGCGTCGTCTTCGGTGGGATGGCGGCCTCGCCGCTTCCTTCTGGCGGCACGCGAGCGTCGTGGTGAGCGCGGCGGCGGCATCAAGGCTTAGGCGCGGCATGCCGCTGCTTTCTCGCTGGCGTTCAAGGCGGTTGGAGAAGCGGCGGCGAAGCCGTCCTGGCTTTGCAAGAAGCGGCGGCCTCCTCAGCAGATCTTGATCGCGCGGCCTCAGAAGACGGCACGCTTCGGCCATGATGGCGCAAGTGCGTTCGACCTCGAGGCGGCCTCGGATCGGAGGCAGAGGAGGAGGCGGGTGGGCGGAGCCGGAGCATGGGGGCGAGGAAGGTCTTGTGGCCGGGGGGGCGAGGTCTTGCAAGGCGCATGAGCTAGAAGCGTGGAAGGAGAAGACCTAGGCGTCTGATACCATGAAAGCAATCATATGGCACTAGAATACTTGATTGAGGCCAATAGGCAGGGTACATATATAGGCAAGGAGGACCCTGGGCTGGTTTATAGAATCGTGATGTCGGGACCCAAAAATACAATTCTGGACCCTCTGTGTATACTGCACTAGTCCAGGATCACGCTAGTGCACACAGTGACAACATTAGTGAAATATCAATTCCATATACAAAGATAACTAATTAATAGGCAAATACAATAAACATCAGAGTAAAGACCTTAAGGTCAAATCTTACAATTAATGCCTCAGAAGGCAAAAAGCTCAATGAAGTGCAGCAATGAAGCAAGCAGGATAACTCGGTGAAGCCCATCCATATGCCCACGAACAATCGGTGGGGTCTGTGACCTAGTTCTCCACGATCCTTGAAGTAGACCTTGTTGATGGCGATTCCTTCACTTCTGCTTGATTCGTCAAAGCAAGCGTGAGTACACACCGTACTCGCAAGTCATACCACAGAAATGCAATTATAGATGCAGGCTTATTCCAAGGGAATGGCATTCTATGGTTATTTTGCAGAAATGCAACATTTGCAATTGAATACAAATAATAGATTGAAAACCAAGTAAAACAAATAGATAATCATAATTTAACAATTTGATTTCACAAAGACACACAGCCTAAACAGATTATTCACATAGCCATATGATTTAGATCACACAGCTCCCTTCCCACACAGTTTTATGAAGATCTACCCCTAGTGTGAAATCCCCGAGCACGTCCATAACCGCGGACACGGCTATTCGAATAGTTTTACACTCTGCAGAGGTTGTACAGCTTTACCCACAAGACACGAATTCTCTAGTTTGTTTGGCATCCGTCGATACCATCGCCACTACCTTAGGTAAGCGGCCTAGAGTACGTGACAAGGCCTTTACAAAGTCTGCCTTGACCGATTCGCTTTCGCTAAGGTTTCGCCTACCGCCCCTCTTGCGCCGAATCACAACCAAAAGCAGGCGAATCAAAACATCGCTAATTAATTAGCCAGTCCGCCCCATACCGGACATGTGGTTGTGCGGTTAAGGCCCGATTCAATGGCGCGCATGGCGAGGTCCTTAATTGACTAAGGCAAGACTTCCACATGCCAACTAAACCACACACCACACGATTATTATTCACACAGATCACACAGATTATTGTCCACACAGATCACACAGATTATTGTCCACACAGATCACGATCCACCATTTCACACAAGATCCACCACTTGCCTCACCCAAATCCTTTTACCACCCAGCTTGATTTAAGTGCAACACATGCCACAAAGACACATAGTACACACAGATTATTATAAGATTGCATAATCACTTAGTCGATTAATAATTGCGCCTCACATGAGTAAATGATTCGTGGCATGGCTAAGCAATCTACTCAGATTAACCAACCCACGTTGGTGCTACAATATTTACCAACTATTAATTAACCAAGCTAGGGTGACAAAAGATTATGACATATCAAATAGGCAAGGAGGTTATAACAAATGGGATAGTAGTTACACCCAAAAGCATTTAAATAAATACTTAAAGTAAATGCAATAATTTGAATCAAAGTAACCTTTGGCGGGATTCAATATGATCAAAGGTACAACTTGCCTTGCTAGCAATGACGATCTTATTTAGACTTTAATCTTCTACTTCCTTGATCTTACGCTCCTTCTTGATCAAGACTTCGCAAAGATTTCGATGTCTACTCGCAAACAAGTAAATAAACCAAATAAATAAACAATAGAGAGCGAACAAACTCCAAAAATTAAATAATAATCTCAGATAGATAGATATTGATTTGAGATGAATTTAGGAATTTGAATGGACTCAATCGGAGTTCGGATTCAAAAGATGTGAGCTTTGCAAGATCACATGGAATGATGAAATCGAGAGAGAAAATAATATTCAAAGAATATTCCTTCGGATTAAACAGAATGAATTGGAGGCTTACAAGTGGGGTCCACCGGTAAGTGAGAGAGGACAAGGATAGTGAATGACATGTGGGACCAAAAGGATAATTGAAGTTCAGAAATTAGATGAATTTCCGAAAATAGGATTAGGGATTGACATGTGGGCCACTGGTCTATGGACCAGGTCCACAGAGATATGCTAGTCCAAGGTGGACCAAGCTCAAGGCTAGGGTTTGACCAAGGGTTGACTGACATGCGGGACCCGCACGTAAGAGAGAGAAATAATTAGGATTTCTAATTAGGAGGATGACATGGCCGGCTTCTTGATGACAATCTCCACAAATTTACCGACTTGGCTAAAGAGTGGCGATCGAGGACAACCAAGAGGAAGACGGGCTTGGTGACGATGCAAGGAACACGCAGACCACCTTGAGAGGACCGGAGGTTGAGCGAGGCACCGAGAGATGAAGTTGACCGGCGACGGGAAGAATCAGGTGACGGCTTCCTGGCTGCGGAGAGGACAAAAGGGAGGTGGGAATCGGATGAGAAGGACGTGGCACGCAATGCGACACGCAACGATAGACAAGAGAGCTCACCCAAGATTAGATCGGGACGGAGGCCAACGTCGGTTGTCGAACCGTAATGAAAAAGGCGGTTAAGATCCTCGGGTGATGACGATGGCGTCCTTCGCCAGAGAACGCGAGCTTGCGATTCCAACAGAGGTGACGGCTACGGCCGAGGTGCATCGATCGCTTTTGCCGCACGCGAGGAGAAAAGGAGGCGATTTGGATTGGTGGGCCTCACGCGCGCGCGTCGGGAAAGAAAACAATTGGTTGCTCGGGTGTTTTCCACACGCGTCGGCAAGGAAAAGCGGCCGACTTGGCCTCACGCGCACAAAGAACAGAAAGCGGCGAGCCGGGCATGCGGCTCGGTGGTGATTTCAGTGCCGACTTAGGCTAGCTCATGCGCGACAAGAGAACGAGGACCGGACCAAGAAGGAAAACGAGTTTTTCACACGGAATGAATAAGGAATGGAGATGGTTGGCTCGGCTTGATGAATCGCCACAGACAATGACCATACAATGAACAGTCAAGACGGGTGGCCGGCGCCGCCAGAGACGCAAGCGCCCGGCGGCAAAGGGGCAAACGGAAAGGAAACGACGAGGCGGAGATGATGACGCGTCCGGACATCAAGATTCGCTCCATGCGACGGCAGCGACGCCAAGAACGGCGACCATGGCGGCCTCACGGACGCCAGAACTCTTCCGGCGATGCTCGCAAAAGGAGGCGAAAGCACAACAGAGAACGCGGCGATGCGAACCTCAACGTGGTGGAGTTGAAGCGAGGATCAACGGTTGCGAGTAATTGGCCGAGAAGGACGACGACAAGAGGCGAGAGAACGCCGATTCTCGGCAAGACGTGGATGAAACTTAAATCTAAAAGAGGGAAAAATAGGTATGAATGAGGGCACGAGATGACGCGATCGGATTTTAGAGAAACTCACCGAGGAAGCGAGGGCTCGACGAACATCATGGCTCGACATGGCCGACGGTGTTCGCGATCTTCGCGAGGAAGGAAGCATGACGTAGAGGACGACGACGCTGGGTTAACGCCGCAGAGCGGTTGGTACGGAGGATGTCGGACGAAAGGCGCAGATTCGTCGGAGAAGGATTTCGGTTCAAGCTTCGGTTTTCTTCATATTGCATTTAAACTAGATTGATTCGGAGGAAACCAAATCGAGGATTGGAAGAGAGATCAAAACGGACGCGTGAGCACAAACGGTTCGCTTTTATACGCACCGAGGAGAAAGATATGGAGTTTTGAAATTTTCATTGAACGGACGGAAACTTGGCCGGCGACTCGCTCTGTTCGTCCGAGGAAAACGACGATGAACAGTTCTCGCGATCACTGTAGCACATTGGATCCGGACGAACAGTGCCCCGATGGGTACTGTAGCAGTGCGGCAGGAGAGAGAAAATCAGGAATTTCGGAATTAAAGAAAATCCCAAAAATCAAGGAGATCCAAATAAATAGCAAACAAATCCAGAAAAATCTCAGAAAATACCAGAAAATTCCTTGAAACACAAGGAAGCCAAATAACACAGATTTTTATTTATTTAATGCTTAGATTAGTCAAATTAAATATTTTTAATTTAGGAAATTCCCAATTAAGCTTTATTAATTCAAATAAAGTTGGTGAAATTTTCCAGGGACCTAAACTATTTAAAAGATTTTTGAAAACCCAAATTTTTGGGACGTTACACGTGACCACCGTGGGATCTCCTTGCCTAATATAACATCAATCAATCTATAATTAGCCATAATGGGCCAATGGCCCATGCGCCTATGCATGCGCCTATGCAGCTGTCTAACAAGGAAGAACGTCAGACTTCATCTTCAGGAGCTCACATGGTTTCTCGCTATGAAATGGAAACGTCGGGCAAAGATTAACTGGTGCAAGCTGGGTGATGAGAATACACGTTTTTTTCATGTCGCGTCAAACATTAATCATCGAAAGAATACCATCAAGGTTGTGGTAAAGGATGGAATTGAGCATTATGACAACACCTCAAAATTAAAGATTGCTACCGATTATTTCAGAGATCTGTTTAGTACAACAGCTCAATGGTCCCCGACAATTGACATTGCTCATCTCTACCAACACGATCAAAATCTGCAGTCTCTTTCATCCCACTTCACTTGGGAAGAGATAACAAAAGCAATTATGCACTCCTCAAACAACAAGAGTCCAGGGCCAGACGGGTTTACCAATGAGTTCTACAAGAAATTTATGCATATGCTAAAGCCGGAGCTTTTAAACATCTTTGCAGATCTACATGCCACTAACCTTGACCTTTCAAGGGTAAACACTTCCTACATCACATTAATACCAAAAATTGAGGCACCTCTGCATATCAAGGACTTCAGACCTATCTCGCTTCTACATAGTATACCCAAACTCATAAGCAAGGTCTTAGCCAACAGACTGCAACCCAGAATAACAGAACTCATTGACTGTGGCGACCCAACCCTAGGGCACCCGAGAGGTCCTCCCAGGATCTCCTAGGACGTCCCTTAGGACCTCCCAGGAGGTCCGGTAGCACCTCCCGAGGCTTGGGTAGGATCTGCCCCCAGGGGTACCAATCGAGTCTCATGCAGGCCACTCGAGGGTACCACCGTGGAGCAGAGTCGAGGAGATCCTCATCGCCACGGCCAACTCAGAGAGGTCATAGGACTGACTGAGGAGGTCGTGAGGCTCGAGGATCACCCTATGATTTCTAGCGTGAACCGAGCTAGTCCCAAGGATCTCAAGCTAGCTCTTCACAAAGATACAAGAATGGTAACATCCACGACATAACTTTATTTACAACATAACCAAGGAGTTGTTTACAAAAGGTGGCCTTGGGCCAAAAGCAAGCTTACAAAAGAGCGGAAACAGACGTCCATCCACTATACCACAGTAAAATGGTTGGAGGCACAACCTACTAAATCTGGTCCTCACTCTTCTCCATTGTTGTCTTCTCGATAAGATTTTGCATTGAGCAAGGGTGAGCACTACCACTTGTACTGCAAGTCACACAGTGGGTACCAAAATGACATGCATACATGGATATACAACGAAGGCATACTATGATTGCTTTGCATAAAGCCAAGTTTCTTTCAATTACAATTACTAAGTTCCAAGCGGTGTTTTAGTAGATAAAATTTATTTACAAAACTTGATTTTTTCAGCTTGATAGCATTCATCAACAAGTTGGTGAAGGATACCCTCCTGTCACAAGGCTCCCTGCCCAAACCCATGGGATAGCAATCCCAAAACAGATGTTAAACACTTTTAGAAACCCAATTCAATATCTAACTCGAGCGGCACGCCAAGATGTCCATGACCGTGGACACGGCTATTCAATAGATTTACACTCTGCAGAGGTTGTGCACTTTACCCACACGACATGACTTCTCTAGTTTGTCCCAAGATCCGTCGATACCACCTCTCACTACCAAAGGTAAGAGGTCTAGAGTTCATGACAAAGCCTTTTAAATGCATTGTCCCACCACAGCCTCTCCTTGCTAAGGTTTCGCCTCCTTTGGATTCACTCACAGATCTGGGCCCTCTTGCACCAAGGGGAACATAGGTCATAAAAGACCATTTTGGCCATAGAAGACCTCCCACTCCTCCAATTGGATCAAGCTCATGTGGAAGTTACGCAAATTACTTAGCTAGGTCCCACACCCCATACTCGAGACATGTGGTTGCACTGTTTTGGCATAGGCCATTATAGGCCTAGCATTGGCGGCTCAAAGACCGGTCCTCAACCGACTTGGCGACAATCACAAACCCATGGACCTCCACCTTATCCAGATAGAGTCAGGTGCATAAACCTTGCACCAACCAAGCAAACCAATTCGCCCAAGTCCAAATGGGTTTTCATTCTCTTTTTCTTCCCCAGCAATATTCCATATTCCCATGACAACCCAATGTCATGATTAAAAAATTTTAAACGTTGTTTGGTCATGAAGGTAAAGATTTCCCAAATCAAATGTTTTTGGTCTAAGCAAGACTAAGCATAAAGTTCATAATGGCTCCGGTTCACACTAAAGTATTAACGTGTTTTGTCTAAGGTGACAACAGATTGGTTCAATGTCAAGTTGGCCATATGAAGGAATTAGGCATAACTATGTATTTAAGACTCGTATTGAAATAACTTGGTAGAAATAAGCATGCATTATACTTGAAATTGAACATAAATAGATTTAAATATCTTGGGTGCAATATGATCAAGAGCATGACTTGCCTTGCTCACTGCCTTGAGAGTCTTCCTCAAGGTTTCTCACGCTCCTCGTGCCTTCACGCCTATACGAGAGAAAAGAAGACAACTCAAACCACATTCCAATCAAGAGCCAAAAGAACTTTTAAAAGAAACTCCAAAACTCAACTTATAATCAAAATAGGTTCTTTGGGAGAGGTCCCAACTTCATGGGGAGAGGTTGAGTGAGGAAGGTTCTCACAGAGGACCGTAAGGGCGGCTCTAGCAATGCATCAAGAGGATAATGAGCGCAGGATCCGAGAGGTGATCTTTAGACAGACCATAGAGTTCCACCGAGAATCCAAAAGAAGAGGTCTGAAGGGACACAACCTCTTATGGTGGTGACAAGAACAAGAACAACAGAATATACAAGGAAACTTACCAAAGAATAAGAAGGAGGTGATGGGCGAAGGGAGGTCAAGGCAATCAAGGCGGTTGAGGTCAAGCCCAAGCTCCTACCGAGCCTCCAATGGTGAAAACACGATGGAGAGATGCTCCTGGCGATGTTCTTGTCAGCAAGAACTCTTCAGGGAGCCACTGAGTGTGAGCCAAAGTGTTGAGTGTGTGAAAAAGGTGGCACTGAAGGGCTCCCGGGGCTAGTTATAGTCAAAGAAAGTGAAAAGACCACTCAATGCGTACATGATTTGGTGAGCATATGAGATGGGCAAGAGGTACGGGGGTGTCAAGGAAAAATATAAAGGACGTGGTGTACTGTTACGGGAGGAGACTAGAAAAGACACCAATAGTGCCCCGAATGACCTCATACAATAGAAACAAACCACTTGCTTTGTCTGCATTTAATGCGACAATACATGCATTAAATGCTCATGGTACTAGTGTGGCGGGAAACATAGAATCGGTGAAGCTTTGGCAGTGGGACCACCAAATCTAGAAACAGTTGGGTCAAAGGGGAGGTCTGACGGTTGGATCTCCAAAGAGGAGGTCCAACGGCCAAGATTGAATGCTAACGGGAGGTCCGCGTGGTAAGAAGAGAACCTCGCGCAAGTGAGGTCTAGAGTCGCAGGATCAACTCCAGACAGAGGTCCGAGCGGTTAGGATTTCAAGGAGGTCCTAACGATCGAATCGCCAACGAAGGAGAATGCAGACGGCTAAGATCTCGAGGGAGGTCTTAACGGTCCGAGATGTTCAAAGAGGAGGCGGGCCATTAAGATCTCAAGGGAGGTCTTAACGGTCCAGATTCTGAGGAGGTGCGATATGGGGAGGTCCAGACATACATGGAGGAGATCTACGCGACAAGAGGTTCTAACAACCAAGATCCCATCAAGGGAGATCCTGGCTGAGGGGATCCTTGTAAAAAGGAGGTCCTGACTAGTAGGATCTCACCAAGGGGGAGGTCCTATCAGTTAGGCTCTCATGAAGGGAGGTTCCACGGCTCAAGGAGGTCTTGAAGGGAGGTCTAAAGGAACTGAGTCGACCAGGGGAGGTCCTAATCGCTAGGATCTCCACAATGGGAGGTCTTGGCGGTGAGGATCTCAATATAGGAGGTCTTAAAGTTCGGGAGGAAACCCACGAAGGTCAGGGGTTCCCATGTTAAGCGAGTAAGGAGGTCCAATGGATGGGGAGGTCCAAAAGACCCGAAGTCGAAGGGAGGCCTAAACATATAGGCACGCCTTAACCAAGAGGAGGTCTAGACCTAAGGAGGAGATCTGAACCAAAGAGATTCGAACCAACAAAGAGATCCAAAGAGATCTAGCTCAAGGAGAAAGGTCTGGACATAAAGACACGTCCAATTGAGAAAAGGTCTGAGCCCCCTAGGAGAGGTCTAACTTCAAGGACCACTGGGGAGGTCCAGGCCACAGAGATGGTCTAAACCGAACATAACACAAAAGAGAGGGACTGAGGGGAGAACTGGCCAACATACAGAAGGGTGACAACATGAAACTTAACCCTCTCCAACGAACCAACTATGAATTCTCATCAAAACAAAAATAGTTTTATTTTGTTTTACAATTTTAAAAGGACTTGGAAAATCAGGATGTTACATTGACCACATGCAATCTGGCTTCATAAAAAAAAGATCAATCACGGAGAATTTTTTACTAGCTTCAGAACTAGTCCAGTATGCATTAAGAAGAAAGAAACCAATGATTGTGCTCAAGTTGGACTTCCACAAGGCTTTTGATACGATAAATTGGGGCTGCCTAATGATGCTACTTCAACATCGAGGATTCGACAATAAATGGATCAGCTGGATTCATACTATTCTCTTTTCCGGGAAAGCACATATCATGGTTAATGGTGTAGTGGGTGATCAAATTCGCTACAAACGCGGGGTACGGCAAGGAGATCCACTCTCCCCATATTTATTCATACTGGTCGCAGATGTCTTACAGAAAATGCTACAACAAGCTCACACAGATGGATTGATCTTACACCCCCTGGATGTACAACATCTCCTCCAACATTGCAATACGCAGATGACACTCTAATCTTACTAAAGGGTACTACACATCAAGTTACCGGTTCTTAAAGAGCCTGGAATCGTTTACAAGTTTCTCAGGTTTGAAGATTAACTACCACAAGAGTACATTTGTATCCATACACATGACACCTCAGGACGCCACCCTGGCCGCCGCCACATTGCAATGCCCAATCAGTTCGTTACCATGCAATTACTTAGGTCTACCGCTATCCACTAACAAAATCCCGCACTTGGATGCATTACAATCAATCATTGACAAAATTCTATGTATAGGTGGCGGGTTGGATACTCGAGCTACTGTCATGTGGAGGTAGAGTACAAATGATAAACACCGTGCTTTCAGCAATACCTACTTATTACATGAGTTGTCTCCAATGGCCGGAGCGCAGCATACAAACACTGGACAAACTCAGAAGAGCTTTTCTTTGGAAAGGAATAGAGAGATTCGGCGGTCATTGCGTGAGTCGCCGCACACCGTAAGCACGCCCAAAGAGCAAGGAGGTTTGGGATTTGTGATCTCGTGAACCATAACAGAAAGGCCGATCATAAAAACAACAGGGAAGCTACTATCAAACTCCACTGAACCTTGCTTCCTTTGGTTGAGACGTATATATTTCCGCAATAACATACCACTACAGCCTCCTTCGGGCGATACAACAATTTGGAAAACTATCTCTTCCGTTATCGAAATGGTTACACAAATGACCACGGTAATAATTGGCGAGGGACAGAATACGTTATTCTGGAAAGACCATTGGACACCCTCCGGGTGACTGTATTTACGTCTACCAACCATATTCACCTTTGCCACTAACCCAAATTGTACAGTCAACTCACAATTCAGTGCAAGCAATTGGGCAGTGTCAGCAAGTGCTCGTAGAATATCAGGACTTACTACACATCCTTTCGGAACAACAATTGCAACAAGGAATCTTGGACCAATGAGTCATAATCTCGAACAAGACTGGCATAACTACTTCAGCAGTATACAAGCTCCTCTCCTTCCACGACATAAAATGGACAGCGTCAGCATTTACTTGGCACAGATCAATACCACACAAATACAGAATCTTCCTATGGCTTGCTTTTAGAGGAAGACTAAACACTAAAGATAATATGACAACTAAGAAATGGAGGACGGATCCCCACTGCGATATCTGCCCTGCTATAGAAACGATTGACCACATCATTCTAAGATGTAAATCTGCGGATCGTTTGTGGAGGACACTAGGATTGGCAACGGAAGCATCCTCATCCAATGACATACTAGATTTCGCGCAAAAAGTATCACAAAAAGTACCTACTTACAGAGATGTTTGGCCCATATGTTTCGCAGCATGTGTGCATTCATTATGGATCACAAAAAATCAACGAATATTTCAAAATGTTGAAGATGGAGCAACATTGATAAACAGCCGGATCCGAGAGTACATCAGATGCTGGTCGTTCAGGACTAAACCCGAATACCGTGCTACCATCCATCAGTGGAGTCAGCTGCTATTAACAGCCCCTTAGGCTGTTGTTGTGGTCTTTGTTCTTTTATCTGTTTAGATGTTCTAAGACCTTCTCTTCTTCCTTTTCTTTTCTTTTCTTTTCCATTTTTCTTTTTTGTAACTTTACGCCCCCGGCGTTGTAACATGTCTTCACAACCATTTTAATACAATGGTCATAAGGTAGAGATTTTTCTACCTTTTACATCAAAAAGAAAACACTGCATGACAGCTTTCTAGTGACAATGTACCAAATGGTGTAGTTCTATGTAAACACTAAAGAAGCAGTACTGTTCCCAAATTGCATTGACAGTCACAGTCATTTGCTTCTCTAATTTGCTTTCTTCAAATCGATGTCTGCTTCAAATGTCCAATATTACAATTTACCATAGCTTTTGTCTTATTTATTTCATACAATGCAACCACTTACTTTATTTATCGTACCAGCTCATTCACTACACTTTCCCTGATTATTGCACTAAGATATGTAGTATTTTCCTCGTGACATGTTTTCTTAGCAACTAGATAGGTCACTTACAGTATCTATGCCAGTGTTATTGCTGCTTTTTTCAGTTTATACTTGTATTCAGTAAGTCTATCTGTTCCTTTTGTGCCTATTTTGCATACATTATAATTTATATTCTTGTGTTATTTTTAATGTCCTTGATCTGAGCAGAAGCTTATACTGGTATAAAACTTGCAACGGCCTCTCGCAGTTTTCCAATTGAACTGGAAAAGCTTACAACATTAAACAGGGATCATGATAGTGTTGTTCTTCAGGAAATTAGAGGAGTAAGTTAATACTGAGCTAGTTTTTATTTTTCCCCCCACTCCACCGCATGCTACTATTCATATGTGTCTAATGACACCCTTCTGTTCAGGTTAAGGGGCTGTCAGATTTGTTAAAGAGTAATTTAGACAGGGGAATTAGTCCAAACGAGGACGAATTGTTACAAAGGAGGGATGTTTTCGGAGCAAATACATATCCGCGCAAGAAAAGGAAAAACATACTGGTATAAATTCTGTAGGTTATTTTAAAAGTAAATTGCACAAGGTCCATTTGCCCTCTTGAAAATTTTCAAATAGCCACTTCTAATTTCAGTTTCCTAGTGGGACACCTGCTGTCTTCATCTTTCTCTTTCCTTTTGTGCATGCTTTTTTTTGTGTGGGAGTAGTGTTAAGCTTTCCAATTAAATAAAAATTATATTTTGCAGGCATAAAGAAAAATTTAAGAACTTGAAAATTACTATCATAAAATTTAAAATGAATCTATTCTGCATATTAGAAAGCCAAGTACATATAGGTCCAATGAAATTTTCTTTCTTTACAGTATCGCATTAATTTCGATGCTTCAACATTTTTAATGTTAGTTTAACCATATTAATGTTTGATATGCAGCGTTTTGTATTTGAAGCATGCCAAGATTTAACTCTTGTCATTCTAATGGTAGCTGCTGCCATATCACTGACACTGGGCATGACCACAGAGGTATTTTGTTACCTCTTCTACTTGTTTCCTTAGATTGGGCTTTCACTTTCTGTCACCCTCCTTCGCCATGGTAGTTTTACAAAAAGAATGATCGTGCTTTAAGTATAGATATGACCGTATTTTGCTTTTATTTAGGGTGTAGATGAAGGATGGTATGATGGTGGAAGTATTTTCTTAGCTGTTTTTCTTGTGATACTTGTTACAGGTAATGGATTTGGATTTTTGCATCACCTCTTCGTTTAGCTTCTTTCTTTCTTTCTTTGTCTTTCAGTTTCAGCATGTTGTGTTCTAATTTGTTTCCTTACGATCTATCTAGCAATCAGTGATTACAAACAATCGCTTCAGTTTCGACATCTGAATGAGGAGAAACAAAACATACAAGTAGAGGTGAGTACGGTCATGTGTAAACATTTTCCAGTGTACTTCTACATATGAACTGTCATTCGTTGGCTGTATTTCTGATTTACTATCTCTTTCAATTAGGTCGTTAGAGGTGGTAAAAGATGTGGAGCTTCAATATTTGACCTTGTTGTTGGTGATGTGGTTCCCCTCAAAATTGGTGATCAAGTAAGATGGTATATTATTTTTGTTAACTCTATGTTTATTGTTTCCTCTAGAATAATTTGCTTACATTCATTATTTTACCTTTAGGTTCCTGCTGATGGTGTCCTGATATCTGGCCATTCTCTTGCAATAGATGAATCAAGTATGACCGGGGAATCAAAAATTGTGAGCTTCTATGAAAAACCTCCCGTTTATCTCAAACATACCTTTTTCGTTTTTTCATGATGTGATAATACCTTTAGGTTCACAAGGATCAAAAGGCACCCTTCTTGATGTCTGGTTGCAAGGTTGCAGATGGCTATGGTTCTATGTTGGTGAGTGTTATATGTGTATTATTACCTGTGTATTTTCCCTGTCGTATAAGGGTTTACTTGAATATATGGCATATCTGTACTTGTATATATGTTGGCCCATTGGTCTTATGATGAATACAAGCGCTATTCATAACATGGTATCAGAGCGAACCTAGGGTTTATCAAGCCGCCGTTGGTTTTCTTCCCACCGCCGCCTGGCTTTGCCGCTCTCCACCCGTCGCTTCTACCTCTCTTCGCTGGAGTCGCCTCGTCTTCGGTTGTTCCCGGCATCTTCCGCCCCTGATCCGGAGTCTTCGGTGCCGCCTGGCTTTGCTACCCCCTATTCGGAGTCGATCCGAGCCGGTCTTCCTCGCTTGGTGTCGCCTCGTTTTCATCGGCGGCGTCGCCTCGTCTTCCATCGGTCTTCCTCGCCCGGCGTCGCCTCGTCTTCCGCCGGTCTACAAGTGGCCGCCTCTCTTCGCCGTGACCTCGTCATCGGTTGTTGCCTCCCGATCCGGAGTTGGAGTCGCAAGGCACCGAGATTCGCTCGAGGTTGCCTCCCGATCCAGAGGAGTCACCTTGTCTTCGGTTCAGAGGTCGCTCGGGCCGCCGCCGCCGTTGTTGCTCAGGCTGCCGCTGCTGCTAAGGGGAGCCCTAGTTCCCTTCGCGCGCATCTTTGGTTCTTCGCAGGCCCCGCAGGCCGTTTTTGGTTTAGTGTGAGCTGGTCCGGCCCGAAAGAAAAAAATGTCGTCATCTTCTGGCATTGTTTCTGTTCCTCGTTACCCGGTGATCTTTGATGGTCTCAATTATCGGGACTGGTTTCAGCACATGCACCTCCACATGCGTGGTCAGCGTCTTTGGGATTTTCTCACTGAGGAGCTGCCTTGTCCGCCTCGACCTGTTCCACCTCTTGAGCTCGTGCTCTCAAAGAATGCTTCCAAAGACACTCGTAAAGAGGCATTTGATGTTTTTGAGGATGCCATGGAGGCTTTTCAGACTTAGTATGCTGTCTACAAGGCATGGATTGATGAGGATGCCCGTGCCTCTGCTATTCTGGTTGCTAGCATGGAAGTGCATCTCACTTGGGATGTGATTGGTTTGGCTTCAACATAGTTGATGTGGACGCATCTGCACAACCGCTACGAGCCATCTGGTGATTTCTTGTATCTTGCTGTTGTGTGTCAGGAGTAGTCGTTGCAGCATGGAGATGCCACCGTGGACGAGTTCTATACCCAGTTGTCCGCGGTATGGCGTCAAATTGACTCTTTGAGACCAGATGTTTGCCACACTTTTCAGTGCTATTAGCGTCAGCAGTCTCACCTGGAGCTTCGTCGCATCTACGACTTTTTGACATGTCTATGGGTTGAGTATGAGCAGACTCATTGTCGGGACACCGAGTTAGGAACCCTGGGACCCTCTGTGTATACTGAACTAGTCCCATGATCAGTAGCTAGCTCACACAGTTGCAACATAGATGAAATCATACCCATTCAACAAAATTAACGATGAAGTAGGCAAATTAATATTACTTAACAGCAAAAGGACCTTATGGTTAAGGTTTTACAGAGTTTGCCGCGCAGGGCTAAAGACAAACGAGTACAACTTGCAGCGGAGAACAAAACAACTCGTGGAGGCTATCCGACATGCTCACAGGCAATCGAGTGGAGGACGCAGCCTAGTCCGCATGATCTTCGAAGTACTCCTCGTAGAACTCCATGCTCTTTGGTTCTTCGACGACTGATCAACAAAGGGCGTATAGCCGTGAGTACATAAAGTACCCAGCAAGTCGTAGGGAACAGTATGCGCGTAGTATTTATGCAAGGCTTGACAAGGATGGCTTTATGTTTAATTTTGCGGAAAGCAGTATTGACAGTAAATACAGTAAGTAGATCGTAAAGCACAATTGAAAGATTAATACATAGGTAATCAAGTTCTTTGAAACAACTCGTGAACACTCTGTTCACTTCCCAACCAACGACTACGACTAGATCGCTTCCCACGACCAGGTCGTTGCTCGCGACCAAAACAACTATTCGAAAACATCCACAACCACATTTTTGAGAAAATCTACCCCTCGTGTGAAATCACCAGGCATTGTCCATAACCGGGGACACGACTATTCGAATAGTTTTACACTCTACAGAGATTGTACAGCTTGACCCACAAGAAACAATCATTCTTATACAGTCCGCCCACACACTTCCGAGGTGTGGGACTAAGAGATTATCACAAAGCCTTTACAAAGCTCTGTTTTGTCTCGCTTCTGCTCGCTAAGGATTCACCTTCCCGGCCCCCTCTTGCGCCACTTATCAACCCAAACAGAACCTATTCAAAACATTGCTAATTAGTTGGCCAGGTCCACCCCGTTCTGGACTTGTGTTTGCATGGTATGGCCCAGATCAATGGCTTATAAGGTTAAGTCCTTAGAGACAACTCAAGCGAGACATCCTCATCCCAATGTGCTTCCCGCACTCCCTTTACTGCACGATCAATCGCCTGAGTATGAAAACATTTTCGGTTCAACTCGACCAAATGGCAACCCTTGCCATTTCACAACAAGTTTTATCAACAGTGGCTCCGCCACAATTCCATATATCATTAAGTTAAATTTATCATCATTGAATCATGTGATCGAGAGACCATCGCATAACTAAAGCATGACTAAGCATAATACGCACCCACGTTGGTATTACAATAATGTCCAACTAAGATTATCCAACCTATGGTGTCCACGGGTACATGTCAACATGTCGTTGACAATTATTCAAGGAGTCATACTGTCAAGTAGGTTTTTAACTATTCCCAAATTTTTTTTATACAACTAGCCATGCATGTTGATACAAAACAATATAATTTTATAAGCTGGGTACGACATGTTCAAAGGTCTACAACTTGCCTTCGTTGAAGAGTTGAGATGCTTCGATCGTCGGGTCCAAGAACTCTTTCGAAACGCTGGAATCTATACGTGCGAAAAGAGCCAAATAAATAAAATAACTCCAAATAAAATCCAAAAAGATTACCAAACTAGAACCGGAAGGAAGGTACTGAATTAAGGAGTTAGAGATTTGCATCACTTGAATCGGAGCTCGAACGAAGGAGAATGAGCCCTTAGAAAGGAGGTTCAATTGGTCGGAAGACTTCGACTACCTGGTTGAAAGAAGAAAGAAGGATTCGACGCTCGACGCGGTCGAAAGAAGGAAAGATTCGACTACTCGACGTGGTCAAAAGAAGAAAAAAAAGATTCGACTACTCGGCGTGGTCGAAAGAACACGAGAGAAAACAGGGGACGGGAGACTCACCAGGACCGAGAGAGAGACCGGAGGAGGCTGGTGGAGGATGACGAACGGCGAACAGCGCTCCGGCGAACTCTTCGGCGTCGAGGAGGTTGAAGATGGCGCAGACTCCAGCGAACTCTTTTGGCGGCAAAACTAGAAGCACGGTGAAATGGGGGTAAGGGCGACAGAAAGGAAGAGTTGAGGGGAAAACAAGAGGAGGCAAAGGGCTCCCTGGTGCTCCATTTATAGAGGAAGGAGGGTCCGGGCATCAAGATGGGGCGGCGGGATTCGCGGCGGCGCGGCGGAGACAACATCAATTATTGTGCAGACGACATTTTAATGCGCATGGTGTTGCGAAAGCAATCGCTTTTAATGCGCACGGCGCTGCGGAAAAAGAGAGGGAAAGACGCACTAAGGCGAGGGTGGTCGAAAACAAGAGGGTTGTCGCAACCGAGAGGCGATCGAAACCAAGAGGTTGGTCGAAGCCAAGAGGCGGAAACCAAGAGGCTGGTCGTGACCAAGAGGTTGGAGTGGCGGGATTCGCAGGGAAAGGGACGGCCGACGGAAATTGGAACAAACAGAGAAAGGAGTTTTAATACCGGAGAACTCCAAGTTAAGCTTTAGCAATGCAGTAAAACCAAATGGTTGTTTTTATTTTGAAAATTCAAAACTTCTGAAAGTTTTGGGATGTTACAAACCCACTCCACTTAAACGGAATCTCGACCTTGAGATTCGAGCTGACTAAAGAATAGGTGCGGAAACTCAGCCTTTAGGTCCTCTTCACGCTCCCAGGTGGCTTCCTCTTCAGTGTGATTGCTCCACTAAACCTTGCAGGCACGAATGATCTTGTTTCTCGTCACTCGCTCTGTCACTTCCAAAATCTTGACGGGTTGCTCCTTGTAGGTGAGATCTTCCTGCAGGTCAACTGCTTCCAACGACATCTGCTCTTCTGGTACACGCAGACATTTCTTCAACTGAGACACATGGAAGACATCATACACATTTGACAGCTGAGGCGGGAGTTCCAGTTTGTATGCGACTTCTCCTCTTCTGACTAGAATTGGAATGATCCCGATGTATCTTGGTGCAAGTTTCCCGCTTACCCTGAAACGACGCATTCCTTTGAGAGGTGAAATCTTCAGGTACACGTGATCTCCAGGCGCAAAAGCTAAGTCGCGACGACGGTTATCGGTATAACTCTTCTGCCTGGTCTGAGCAGTCCTCAGCTTTTCTTTAATTGACCGAACTTGATCTTTGGCTTTCTTCAAGATATCTGGTCCGGGTACTTCTCCTTCGCCTGTTTCGGTCCAATACAAGGGTGTTCTGCATTTCCTTCCATAAAGAGCTTCAAACGGGGACATCTGTAGACTTGATTGATAACTGTTGTTGTAGAAAAACTCTGCATAGGGCAAATTTTGATCCCAACTGGTCTTGTTTGATAGAGCGCAGGCTCTCAGCATATCTTCCAGTATCTGATTTACTTTTTCTGTTTGGCCATCTGTCTGCGGGTGGTAAGCTGTGCTAAAATTCAGGTCTGTACCCAAAGCGCTATGCAGCTTCTGTCAAAATCTTGAGGTGAACTGGGATCCTCGATCCGACATGATCTTCTTTGGTACACCATGCTGACATACTATCTTTGCCATGTACAATTCTGCAAGTCTGTCTCCTAAGTAGGTGGTTTTGACTGGAATGAAGTGAGCCACTTTCGTCAGGCGATCTACGATTACCCAGATTGAATCATAGCCAGCTCTGGTTCTCGGCAGACCGTTGATAAAATCCATATCAATTTTTTTCCATTTTCATTCGGGTACGCTTAAAGTTTGCAATTGTCCAGTGGGTCTCTGATGCTCAGCTTTAACTAGTTGGCAAACATCACACTGAGCTATGTATTTAGCAATCTCACGTTTCATACTAGGCCACCAATAAAACTCCGTGAGATGTTGATACATATTCGTGCTTCTGGGGTGAATGGAATACAAGACTTCATGAGCTTCCTTGAGTATCAACTGATTAAGCTCTTTCTGGTCCGATACACAAATACGTTTATCAAACCATATGGTTCCTTGCTCATCTTCTGAAAATCTTAGGGATTTACCCTTCTTCATGTTGCTCTTGATCTCCTTGATATCTGCATCTTCTATCTGAGCTTTCCTGATATGATCTTGCAGAGTGAGCTGTATTTCCAAAGCAGCTAAGTAACCTTCTTCGACCAATTAAAGCTTGAGCTTCTGGAATTTTTCGTGCAGTGCTGGCTGACTTTCCTTGATCATCAAAGTATTGCAGTAGACCTTTCTACTTAAAGCATCCGCTACGGCATTGGCTTTGCCTAGATGATAATGGATTCCAATGTTGTAATCTTTGATCAACTCCAACCATCTTCTTTGCCTCAAATTAAGATCAGCTTGAGTGAAAATGTACTTCAAGCTCTTTTGGTCAGTGTAAACTTCACAGCGATTACCGATAAGGTAATGACGACATATCTTCAAAGCATGCACTAGCTGCTAACTCGAAGTCATGAGTGGGGTAATTTGCTTCATGAGATCTTAATTGACGGGAAGCATATGCTACTACCTTCCTTTCTTGCATCATGACACAACTGAGACCTTGTCGTGAGGCATCACAGAAAATCTTAAAATCCTTTCGAACATCAGGTAAGATCAACACTGGCGCGGTGGTCAAACACTTCTTCAATTATTGAAAACTTTGCTCACATTTTGGTGTCCAATCAAACTTCTTCTCCTTTTTCAGCAACTGGGTGAGAGGTCTTACTATTCTAGAAAATCCTTCTATAAACCGGCGGTAGTATCCTGTCATACCAAGGAAACTTCTGATCCGAGGCACTGACTTGGGTGACTCCCAGTTGAGCACATCCTCTACCTTGCTAGGGTTGACGGCAACTCCTTTTGCAGACATGACATGCCCCAAGAAGATAACTTCCTTCATCCAAAGCTCACACTTGTCGAACTTAGCATAGAGTTGATCTCTAAGCTTATTCAGAACCAAGTGAAGGTGCTCTTCATGCTCTTCTTCACTCTTAGAGTACACTAGAATATCGTCAATAAAGACAATGACAAACTTATCCAAATACTCCATGAATACTTTATTCATCAAGTTCATAAAGTAAGCAGGGGCGTTGGTCAATCCAAAAGACATGACTGAACTCGTATAGTCCATAACGGGTTGAGAAAGCTGTCTTGGGAATATCCTCCGGACAAATCATCAGCTGATGATAACCTGGCCTCAAATTTATCTTAGAGAACACTCCGGTTCCCTTCAACTGGTTGAACAAATCATCAATCCTGGGTAGAGGGTACTTGTTCTTGATGGTGACTTCGTTGAGTGAGCGGTAATCCACACATATTCGCTGGGTGCCATCCTTCTTTGCAACAAAGATCACTAGGACTCCCCAAGGCGAAGAACTTGGTCTGACAAAACCTTTATCTAGCATCTCCTCAATCTGCTTCTTCAGCTCGACTAGGTCGTCAACCGGCAAACGGTAGGGTCTCTTGGAAACGGGCGCGGTTCCCGAAACTAGGTTGATGACAAACTCTAGGTCCCGGTATGGTGGCATTCCAGGTAGGTTATCCAGGAAGATATCAGGAAACTCTCTAACCACTGGCACATCTTCCAAAGATACAGTCTTGATTCTGCAGACTAAAGCTCCATCATGCTTCTCCGTGGATGCTTCAAATTTTACTTTGGTTCTGACTGGACTGCCCAAGGCGATGCTCCGGCCACCACAATCCAAAATTGTATGGTGATTAGCAAGCCAATCCATACCCAAAATCACATCTAAGGACTTGGTGTCGATAATTATAAGGTTGGCTAGAAATTTTACCTCTTCTATGGTCACTTTAACTGTGGAGGTTACTTGGCTACGGTAGTTACTTGAGGATTTTGGTGTTTCTGTTTTAGCACCCACTCCTCTTTTGTCTGACAGTACAGGTGCTATTATCATTGCTAAAGATCCGGTGAAGTATGAGCTTACAAAGCATATTGGTGTTGATGCTTCCTACATGCGAACACAAGTGCAGAACCAGGTTGTTGCTTTTCAGTATGTGCCTTCAAAGCTTCAGTTGACAAACTTCTTTACAAAGGCACAGACTAGAGCCCAGCACAGCTTCTATCTCTTCAAACTTTATGTTGTTGATCCACCATAAGTTTGAGGGGAGGTGTTAGATGTGTATTATTACCTGTGTATTTTCCCTGTTATATAAGGGGTTACCTGCATATATGTCATACCTGTACTTGTATATATTTTGACCCATTAGCCTCATGATGAATACAAACGCTATTCACAACAGTGAGTACCTCAATCTTGTTTTTCAGCAACATGTGGAGTTGAACATACCTGTTTTCTATGTCACTATGCATAGCATTTTTTTCTTCCTTATGTATTCTTTTTACTATTTTTTCTTTTTCATGGCTAAACTGACTATAACTTAATATTTATCCATTTTTCCTACCAAATAAAAAGGTAACAGGTGTGGGTATCAATACTGAATGGGGTCAGTTGATGGCTAACCTTTCCGAAGATAATGGCGAAGAAACCCCATTGCAGGTTAATCTCTGTTCAGGATCATGTATATTCTTTGATGGATGAATGCTGACTTCTTGCTTTGATTTTATGGCTGTGGTCCTTTTGACCATGGAATAGGTGCGCTTGAATGGTGTTGCAACTTTTATTGGTATGGTGGGTTTGTCAGTAGCTGGTGCTGTACTTATGGTGCTTTGGATAAGGTATTTTACATGATAATGCAACAGTCACAAATGTACTCTTTATAACCACTTTTCAACTAAACTACAGATATTTTACTGGACATACCAATAATCCGGATGGGACTACTCAATTTGTGGTTGGAACTACTGGTGTAAAACAAGGATTGATGGGGGCAATTAGAATTTTGACAATTGCTGTATGTAATTTTAATCTAGCTAGTATAAAATTAATATCATGAATAGTATTTCTTCTTTTGGTGTCCCTGATTTTCTCTCTTATTTATCCATAGGTAACCATCGTAGTTGTTGCTGTGCCTGAGGGACTTCCATTGGCAGTAACATTGACGTATGAATCTACTACTTATTATGCAAATTCCTTGGAATTTTCAGTCACATAATTATCCATATTATTTTGGTTTCAGACTTGCGTATTCTATGCGAAAGATGATGCGAGACAAGGCGCTGGTAAAAAAAAATCATGTATTTTTGTACAAAAACATTGACAGGATATTATTTCACTTCATCTTTTTTATTTAGGTGAGGCGACTCTCATCTTGTGAAACAATGGGATCCGCAACTACAATATGTAGTGATAAAACAGGAACTCTCACCTTGAATAAGGTTTGTGAAGTCAATTACTGGTGCACTTGCCATGAAATTGCCATTTGATGTTCTGTCACGATGCTATTTGAAGTCCCAATACGCTGCCATGATAGGATTCTAGTTCAGGATCTTCCATTTAATTAAAATCCAGGAACATACTGTCATGGGCATGGGCCCAGGGGAGCTACGGCCATGCGTCACGAGGTAGAAATAGTTCACGTGTACTGTTTACGCACGTGAACAGTGGCCGAACGGATTAGATTAGTTATTTCCTTTATATTAGGAATAGTTAGATGCATATCTTCATATTAGGAATGATTAGATGCATATCTTCATATTTAGAAAGTATAGATATTATCTTATCCTTAGTAGATTGGTTGCATTAGATATGATAGTTTCAATATTGTTAGGGGATAACCTCATTTATATATAGAGAGGAGCCGCACCATTCATAAGCAAGCAAGAAGAACAAAGAAACAATTATTCTATCTTTCTCCTCTAAAGTCCCTCCCCATTCAAGCCGTCGCTGCCCGGCCGTCCTCCTGGCGGTGTTTACCCCGTAATGATCTAAGATCATTACATTTGGTATCAGAGCCAACACCATGGCTTTTGCTGCCGATGAGATCAAGTTCGTAAGGGTTGCATGTGATCAGATCCTCGCAAGGTTGCAGGAGATAAGTGCAGCGATCAAGGAGGAGGCAAGGCATGCTACTGCGATGAACGCGCCACAACCATCAACTCCGGCGCTGGTGCCATCACTGGACATGATGTCTTCGTCGAGGAAGAAGGTCACTGCTGTGCCGCGGTCGCCTTCTCCAAGCCACCGACCGTTGCCGTGCCTTTGGAGGTGCGAAACGCGGTGGGTGACGTGTGGGAGGTCACGACGTCATCGCATCTCTCACCCATCTGTTGCATCTCATGGCGGAAAGGGCAACAACGCTACCCTGCGCTTGTTGTCTTCATCGGTGGTGTCTTCGTCAATGTCGGGCAGTGTTAAGGTTCTTGCGTCTTCGCTATCAAGTATCGTCGACTACCTGTTGTGCACTGGAGCAAGGTGTCGCGGTCGCTCATCGAGGTGGGGCTCCCAAGGATGGCTGCCATGGCCGCCACCACAGCTCGAGGACGAGTTGCGTCGAAGGGCGGGAGAAGTTGGCACGTGCTGAAATAACTGTTCATGCGCGTACTATTTATGCAGCCCTGCGGTTGCATTATTAGTTGGAAAATAGATAAGAATAATTAGTTTCCTTGTTAGGTGGGTTTACTTCCTTATAGATATATTCTATCTATTAGAGATAGGTTTCCACCTATTAGAAATATATATTTCCTTATAAATAGAGATTGTTTCTTATGGCTTACGTCGAGTCATCTCTATAAAAGGGGAAGCATGTATGCATTATCAATCAAGCAAGAAGAAATAATCTAGTCTATCCCAAGATTCATCATCCCAATCCATGACCCCTCCTTTCTCCTAAGACCCCTTCTCCTTCAGCCGAGCCGTGCCGGCCCTCCTCTGTACGGTATTTACCCCGATGAACTAAGGTTCATAACACATACCTTTGTCCATTGTTATCGGTTACATGAGAATATGTTTTGATAATTGTATTTTAATTGTGACTTTTCAGAATTTCTGGCATCATAATTCGTTTGATAACCCTTATGTAATTGATCTTGTAGATGACAATTGTGGAAGCATACTTTGGTGGAACAAAGGTGGATCCTTGTGATGATATTAGGGCAATGTCAAGCAGTGCAGCAGCATTGCTTATTGAAGGAATTGCACAGAACACAACAGGAACTGTATTTTTGCCCGAGGTATAGAAGTCTTTGGTTTCTTCCTTTTCTTCCATAATTTTATAGTTGCTTGCATTGCCCATTGTTCAGAAGAAAAGAAAGGGTAACATTTCGGTAACCAGCGCTCAATGGAAAACCCAACCAGTCTAGAGTTAATTGAACGGATCAGCTAGCTTGACCGAGTTATGACTGATTACAGCCAGTTTTTAAAGATTTTTTCATTGAAATATTACGTAAATGTGATGGTCCATAATGCTCTTTCATGAAACCAGAAGAATTGGTAATTACTCATTTTCCCCATCCTATCTTTGGTTGCTTTTATGTTAATAATAGAAATTAGAGTTTATTCCATACTAATTACTAATGGGAACCAGCTGGAAGCTGCTAGTGGTGATCTTCTGACTGAATCGGCCTGGGGATGATTTCTTGAACCTGGCATATGGTATCTTTGTTCAAAATGTTGGTGGTAAACACTAAACAACAGGCTTTCACCAATAACTACAAATGCTCATGTGGCCTAGTTTCTCTGCAGCACTCCAATTCACCTATTTGTACCTATCTTTTAACTGTGAAGAGCAGCAGGAAATTACTATTATTTTTCTGAAAGTAGCAACTGGAGATAAAATGACATTTCAAATGAGATCCAGTGGAGTCCAGAACAACCAACTGTCAACAATTTGTCAATTCCACCAATTCCATGAAAATAGAGTGAGCTTCACATATAGGTTCTTAGCAGTGAAAAACTTGGTGGTAACGAGCTGATTGCCTGTTCTGACACTATTAAGTTTAAGTAACCAGCCGGAAACCTGAACTGGGCAGTCTCCTGGAGGCAGTCTGGGGAGAGTCATCCATGGTGCTCACATAAATCAATTTTTTCGATGTATAGGATGTGGGAGCTGCTGAACTTACAGGTTCGCCAACTGAAAAAGCCATTCTTTCTTGGGGCCTAAAGGTACTACTGATTTTTTTGCTTTCATACGTCAGTATTTCCTTGAAGCTTCTTTTGTTGACTTGGTCTTCCATGTTGCACAGATAGGGATGGATTTCAATGATGTGCGGTCAAAATCTTCAGTTCTTCATGTTTTTCCATTTAACTCGGAGAAGAAACGTGGTGGTGTTGCAGTACAGGTAGTAAGCGCATTTATGTATGTAAATCCCTTAATGAGATGAGTGTCTCCATGAAGAGTGTTACCACTTTTATTGATTATTTATATTTGCAGTGTTTTATTTTACTAATCCCTTGTAATTTAAAACACTTGTAGTTGGGACATAAAGTGATGTGATCATGTACACTGAACTTTCCCATTGATTTCATATGTGGTTCCTTTTGTGCAATATTTTGCTATATTTTCATGTAAGTCTTAATTAGTGGTTAATATCAGTTTGTGTTTCAAATGGGGACTGGCTGATTACCAGTGGCAAACAGTTTCTGGATGATTTTCTATTTTTATTTGAATTTAATTTTTTTGAGACACTACCCCCTCCGGGTGACTAGTTACTGACCGGTGGCCTCTGGGATTTTGAGCATTGGATGTCATTGACCATTTGTTCTGATTCTAGTGTCAGGACTCGAGAGTGTTGCTTGGCCCTTTGTTTTTTAACATACAAAGATCGTTGATCTTATTTATGCAATGAGTGCCTTGTGTTGATGAAAACTTCTGTGCTATATTGTTTCTTATTCCTGATTTGGTTCATGTTATCTCAATGCTGTTTGGTTACTGCAATTGCAGTCAGATGCTGGGGTTCGCGTCCACTGGAAAGGTGCAGCTGAGCTAGTGCTATCATCTTGCAAAAGTTGGCTTTCTCTGGATGGTTCAGTTCAGCCAATGAATGCTGAGAAGGTAACTGCCATGCATAACTTGCCAACTGCTTAATTTCTGATACTTAAATTGTTAAAATGTTTGCAGCATAACGAATACAAGAAATCAATTGAAGACATGGCAATGAGTTCATTACGATGTGTTGCTTTTGCATATTGTCCTTGTGAGATTGAAATGATACCGAAGGAAGACATAACTGATTGGAAGTTGCCTGAGGATGATCTGACTCTGCTTGGTGTCGTGGGGATAAAGGTTGGTGACTGTTGTTTTGTAGATTCATTTTCAGATCGACTGTACCTATATGTTTGACAGAAAGGAGGGAATTGGGTGTAAGAATTTGACACAAATAATGAGTGTCGTTTCAGATTCGTAACTATAGGATAGCACTATGTATAGTGTTCTATTCTATAGTTGTTTGTGTTGGGTGATAAAATCTTGGAGAGTGGCACAATTGATGCCTTTTCTATTAATTGTGTTGGGTTATATACACACCCACACAAGGGCTACATGGGCCACATGGTCCAGCCATAGACAATAGACTAGCTACTCTATATTACAAGGATACATACATTAGCACCCCCCATCAAACTCAAGGTGGATCAGTAACATTGAGCTTGAGTAGATGAAGACGATGATGCTCGTGAGTTTGTGCTTTGGTGAAGAAATCTGCCACCTAAAACTCTCAAGGCACATATTGAAGGAGAATGGTGTGTCATCCACATATAGCAAGAGAAGAGTATGTCCACGCTCAGATGTGTGAATGAACAAAGCAAGATCTTAGTCACTAGGACTGAAACCAGCAGCACATATCACAGATCTGAACCGCTGAAACCAAGCACGAGGGAGCTGCTTGAGACCATAAAGTTGAGTAGTCGACAGACATACCCAGGTGGAGCCTCCACACCATGATGTGGCTGCATGTATACCTCCTTATGAAGATCACCATGAAGGACAGCATTCTTAACATCCATCTGTGAGAGTCCAGGAACGAGTTGCAACAACTGCAACCAAGGTTGGAACAGTAGTCATATGAGCCATGGGAGCAACTGTCTCATCTTAATCGCGACCCTAGGTCTGCTGAAAACCACGAGCAACCAGACGTGCCTTATAGCGTTCTACTGAAGCATCGGACTTGGTCTTTACATTATAAACCCACTTGCAAGTGATAGGTACAGCCTGAGAAGATAGGGGAACAAGTTCCCAGGTCCCAGTGCACTCTAAGGCTGCAAGCTCCTCAGACATAGCTGCCTGCCACTCATGAACAATTGTTGCCTCCTGATAGGTACATGGCTCCTGGACAACTCTAACAATAGGAAAACCATATCGGTCGGGAGCAGAAATGGTAGTACGATCACGTAAAGCATACCTCTGTGCTACTGGTTGTGGATTATCAGCAAAAACCTTATTGGCACTGGTCGGAGTGTCAGAAGTAGCTGGAAAAGGAGTGATAGTCGAAGGCTGGGAGTGACGACTATAGTGGAGAGGATATAGAGGAACAGTGGAAACTGATGGCAAGGTGGAAGCTGCAAAAAGTGAAGAAGGTGACTCTGTAGCTAGAGAAGGAATATGAGTAAGATAGAGAAAAGAGAGTGTGAGAGAGGAGGAGAAGGTGGTGGAAGAGTGGAAGAAAGGTCGATCCTCAACAAAGGTGAAATCACGAGAGATGCGAACATGACGAGCAGAGGGATCAAAGCACCGATATCCCTTATGCTCAAGACTATATCCAAGGAAGACACACTCAACTAACTGAGGAGTCAGCTTAGTGTGCTCACGTGATGGAAGAACATAGCAGGTGCAACCAAAAACACTGAGATGGTCATTAACCAGGAGGGAAACCAAACAAGACCTCTCCAGGACATTTCCCCTCAAGACAAGAGGAAGGTGGAAGGTTGATGAGATAGACAGCAATGGACACGGCCTCAACCTAGAAATGTGAAGGAACAAAGGAAGCAATGGAGAGGGTACACGCAGTCTCAATGATGTGATGGTGCTTGTGCTCAGCTACACCGTTTTGAGCATGAGCACCAGGACAAGAGAGTTGGGGAAGAGTACCCTCAAAACTGACAAAAAAAAGCTATGCAGATGTACTTCCCCCTGAGTCAGAACGGAAAAAACACAAATAGCAATGGAAAACTGAGTATGAACCATGCGAGCAAAAGACTGATACATAGGCAATAACTGAGAGTGATGCCTCATGAAATTGATCCATGTATAATGAGAGTGATCGTCAATGAAAATGACATAGTAATGATGACCACCCATAGAAGCAAAAGGGGTTGGTCCCAAACATCATAATGAACAAGATCAAAAGGACGACTCGACCGAGATGTCCGGAAGTGTGGGGGAGTTGTACCTGCTTGCCAAGATAACAACTCGTACAGTGTATAACAGTGTCTACAAAGACTCTACCAAGGACACCCTGACCCAGTGGCGGAGCCAGGAATTTTCCAAAGCCTGGGCAAGCCGTAAGCTAAGTACCGGTCGCCTTGTTTTTCCTAGGTAGGATGTTATTTTTCGGTTGTGGTCGCCGTAGAACTTCATCGGGGCTACCATGGCGCGTCGCCAGCAAGCCTGGACAGTTGCCCAGGCTAGAGGGACGGTAGAGCCGCCCATGCCCTGACCTTCTAAAGTAGATAGATGCGAGCCACATAGATGACCCAAACGATGACGCCACTGGTAAAAGGTAGTAGGGTAGGTAGTAGAAGTAGATTCGGCAGCAGATCCAGCTGGAATTGAAGGAGATGATGAAGGAAGGCTTGGATGATCCAGCACAGAGGCCCTTAGCTCCTCTTTGGCGATGACCAGTACTACCGAGAGCCCTGGTCTGATGATCCTGCACAAAAATGAAGAATCATCAAAACCAACAAAGTAGTTCATATTGGTAAGCTGACCAATAGAGATGAGGTTCATAGATAACTAAGGAACAAGAGAGACATCAGGAACAGTAAACTGAGGAATAGAGAGTGCCCTGATGAGTAACCAAACAGGATGTGCCATCAGCTGTCTGAACACAAACACCCTTTGTGACAGGCTTACACGTCACCAGCTGGGTACCGTCAGATGTCATATGGAAAGATACACCTGAATCCAAAACCCAAGTACCTGAGGTTGACTATGGTGCAGTATACCCACTAGGAGATCCCAATAGAGACTGAGCTGAAACTTATCCTGAAGTATTGGTAGAAGGAGGACCAGAGGTACGACGAGCTCTCCTAACAACATGCTTGGCTCGATAGGTAGCTAGTAACTCAGGATGAAGTTTGAAGCAGCGATCAGTAATGTGTCCAGTCCTCAAGCGGTGGGGGCAGACAATGTCACCAGATGAAACTACAACTGTGGGAGGTGGAGCAACCATTGGACCATGCTGATGAGGAGCTGCCAAGAAAGTGTGGGTGAGACTTGCGAAAGAAGCGACCAGTGAGCGAAGTCGAGTCTCCTCAGCAAGCAGTGCAGCAAACACCTTTGTCATGGTGGCAAGAGGTGTTCGACCAAGCAGCAAAGAACGAGCAGACTCAAACTCGGACTGAAGACGCATCACAAAAGCAAACATGAGACGTTGCTGCTCATAGCGCTCCCTAGCAGAACACTCTCCACACTCAACACAAGGCTTGGGAGTCATAGATGCCAACTGACTGGATATGTTGGTAAAGGCACTATAATACTCCTCTATGGACATGTCCTGCTGCCGTAGGCCAGTGAGATGCTGCTCAAGCAAGAAACGAAGTGCTTCCACTGGTCTGTTGGTATCGCTGCTGCAAGTACTCCCACATCTCCTTGGCAGAGGACATATCCATGAATGATGCTTGACTCGGAACCTCTGCACTCATGCAGAGAACACCCATCACATGACCATCAGCAACCTGTCAAGCACGGGCTCCTACAGGATCAATCCCAATCTCGGTAGTTCTGGCCATTAAGCTTGATGTCGGATGCCAAGATAACACCACCACCAAGGAACAAGTCAAACGTCGCCATGAATACCAAGTCCGCTGCTTAGCCCAAAATACCAAGAAGTTCGAGAGCAGAGAAGTTGGCAAGAGCAGGCGACAGGAGCAGAACACAAGGCAGAGAGCACGCGGCGGCGGCAGCCCAGAGCACGTGAAGCAGCCGCAGGATACAGAGCAGTGACGACCAAGAGCATGCGGCGGCGGCGGCAGCCCAGAGCAGCGAAACAGCTACGGCCGAGACAGGACTCGGCGGCGGCAGCCCAGAGCAGGAGGCAAAGAAGATGCCAAAACTCGACGGGTGGCGGCAGCTGAGGTACACTGTCCTAGTCCCGACGGTGGCAGACGTGAAGGACCGAACCACAGGAGAGGGAGAGGGAGAAGAGTAGCACGCTGTTGATGGCGAGGGTGGCGGTGGCCAGAGCAGGTCTAGGCCCTAACCCTAACCCTAGGCTCTGATACCATGATAAATCTGGGAGAGTGGCACAATTGATGCCTTTTCTATTAACTGTGTTGGGTTATATACACACCCACACATGGGCTATGTGGGCCAGCCATATACAATAGACTAGCTACTCTATATTATAATAAAGATACATATTAACATTGGGAACAAAGGATAGTTCGTTACTGAAGATCTAGGTTACCCTGATACATCAATTTGCAGCCGTATTTGTATCGCAGTACGTGTCAGATAGCACATGGTTGAACTGGTTCATCATCTGTTTAATTTCCCAACCCATCAATGCTGTCCGACTTAGCTAAAACATCTGAGATATACTACTTAGTCACCATAGTAATCCCCAAATTATCCGCCTTCGATTTATATGTGGTGTCATAATCATAATTTTTTCGGTTTCATGATAGGCATTGCTTGATGATAGCATTCAGCTATTACTTTGCTATAAATTGTTCTTCTCTTGTAGGATGCTTGTCGCCCAGGAGTGAGGAATGCTGTACAATTATGCACAAATGCTGGTGTAAAGGTATATCTTATGTTGTTTTTTCTTGTTTTCTTGCTGTGAAATCTTTTACATCTATGAATCTACAGTAGCAGTCATTGACAGTGTGAAGCTAAATCCTTTGTGGTACTTCAGTTCTCGTGTTGTCAGTTACATCTAGTCCTTTAATTGTGTCATAGAATTGGCTCATCATGTTTATAGTTTCTGATGGATAAGTCTCTTTTGTGTCGGCTTTTGACTAGCATCTTAGCAGCTTTAGACTAGTATCTTAGCAGCTTTTGACTAGCATCTAGGACAGCATCTTAGACTAGCATCTTAGCAGCTTTTGACTAGCATCTAGGACAACATCTTAGCAGCTTTTAACTAGTATCTTAGACTAGCATCTTAGCATATGCTTGGTGGTTAGCGACCTATAAATTTGTATCCCCAACCCCTCAAAGTTGGAATGGCATTAATGTGAGAAATAAACAAAGAAAATTGCCCCATCTCCAAGTGTCATCCTCCGATGAGAGTAACGATCTTGCTATCACCAAGTGCAAGAATCCGGCGACTAACAAGTGGTATCGAGTCAGTATTATCGCAACTTTGAGCATCTCTGTTCAATCCCTTCTCCGGCCTCGCTTCGGCCCCAGTTTTCCAACCATGACCGATGTGAAGCTCTCTCACGCAGCAGATTCCCGGTGGCGCGCCATGTCCGCAGAGGCGATCTCGGCCTTCGAAGACGCCTCGAAACCTGGCGGCAAGAAGCCGAATTCATTGTGGCGAGCACGCGAGCAGCGGCAGACAGCTAGCTTGTGGAGAAAAAGCGTCGAGGTAGCGGCAATGGAAGCGGAGCCGGCAGCAGCCAGAGCGGAAGCGGAAGCGGCGGGCGGCAGTCTGCAGCGTCGCGGCGGCAAAGAATGAGGTCGAGGTTTCATATGGCAAGAGCAGCAGCTCCATCTCTCGCTGATGATAAGCCGCGGACCTTGAGCACGGAGAAGGAGAAAGGAGGCGAGTGGGCGAATGGCAACCGCAAGACGCCACGAGCGGCGGGCGCCTGAAGAGGCGGACGCGCCGCTGGCGCTCTGGAGGAGGCGTGCTGGCGGCGGCGTCTGGTCGACGGAGAGCGCGGCCTTCACAGCGACGCTCTCTCTCCCGGTTGATGCAGAGTGGTCACCACGAGTACCAGATCGTCGTCGAGGACGTCGGCCCGGCGGCGGGTGGCCTACCTCACCAAGACCAACTACGTCGAGTGGGTCATGCGGTGATGAGGTAAAGCTTCAGTCGCGCATATGTGGGATCTGATCAGACGGAGAGCGTCGACACGACCGGGATCGACGGCATCGGATGCTCTCATCGCTGCGATCCGCCCGAGATGCGATTCTCACTTACCAACAAGCGGATCGCTAAAGAGGCTTGGGGCGCCATCGCTGCAAAGACGACGGCGGCGACCACGCCGCAAGTCTACATTGCGGGCACTACGCAAGGAGTGGGAGAATCGGCCTTCAAGCCGGTGAGGGCGTTGATGACTTTGCTCTCCGTCTCAACACTCTGTTGCGAAGTTGGTGCGATTCGGCGGCGACACCTACGGCGAGGAGAGAGCGTGGAGAAGCTCTTCCATTGCGCCCCCGAGAAGTACAAGCAGATGGCTCGCTCGACGAGTCTCTCGCTGACCTCTCCACGATGACGATCGAGGCGCGCGGTCGCCTCAAGGTCGTTGCGGCGATGAGCCACTGGCGTCTCGGGACCCGTCACCATTGGCGGAAGCTCCTCCTCGCTCGGGAGCGATGGGCTGCCATTAGCGTGAGAGGAAGAAGAGCCTTCTTCCACGACAAGCGATCGCATAAGTGGGTAAAGCGGCAAGCAGCGTAAAACGCCAGCAGGGCGAGGACGTCCGAGGGTGATGACCGTGGGCGCCCAGCGGCTGGGCGGCAAGCAAAAGCAAGACGAAGCGACTCTTGCCACAAGCTGCGGCAAGCTGGTCATGGGCGCCGGATTGTCGACAACCACGACGCTGCCAGCCCACGCGTCAGAAAGCGGAGGAGGAGGGCGGCCGGCTCGTTCATTGCTCATCGCGAGCATCGAACTACCTCGGTGGCCGCCGCGTGACTCTCCACCTTGACGAGCCAAAAGCACGCCCTCCCGGCGGCGATTCCCGAACGACAAGACCGACGGGTGGTGCCTCGACACCGCGCCACCCACCACATGACCGGCGGCGGAGTTCTTCTCCGAGCTCGACTTCAGCGTTCGAGGCAATCAAGTTCGGCGACGCCTCCGTGGAGATCAAGGCGTCGGCTCTGTCGTCTTCGTCGCCAAGATGGCGAGCACCGGCCGCTCGCGGTGTCTACTACATCCGCGTTGAGGAACTCCATCATCGGCTTGGGATAGCCGGATGAAACGGATCGCGCGGAGATTGAGCGAGGTGCCGCGATCTGGGATCATAGTCGCCGGCTCCTCGTCAAGGTCAACAGAGCAACCGCTCTACGTCCTTCACGCAGCGGTGGCGCAACCTCTTTGTCTTGCGACCCGCCGCGACGACGACGCTTGGAGGTGCACAGCGCTTTGGGCACCTCAACTTTGAGGCCACGAGGCGGCTCGGAAGCAAGGAGATGGTGCGGGGCATGCCGCGACGTCGACCACGTGGAAGCGATTCTGCGACACTGCGTCCTCACCAAGTCTGCGGCGGCTTCCCTCGCCAGGAGCTTCGCGCCAAGGAGAAGCTGGAGCTCGACACGGTGACCTCTGTGGCCCGTGACACCGGCTACACTGGGCCGGCGCTACTTCTCTCCTCGTCGACGACGTATCCCGCTACATGTGGGCTGCCCCGCCGGCGTCAAGGCATCGCGGCGGGCGCCATCAAGTGCCTTCAAGCTGCTGCGAGGCGAGCGCGGCCGCAAGCCGGGTCCCACGACGGACAACGGCGGTGAGTTCACGACGGCCGAGTTCGCGGCGCATCGCGCCAACGAGGATCCATCGTCACTTCTCGCGCCAGACACCCCGCGTGAAACGGCGTCGTCGAAGCGACGCAACCAGACGGTGGTAGCCGCGCGCGCCTCCTCAAGTAGAGAGGGATGCCGGCATTCTACTGGGGTGAGGCAGTGATGATTGCCGTTCACTTGCTTAACCGCTTCACCAAGGCCCTCGACGGCAAGACGCCATACGAGGCTCGCGCGGCGCAAGCTCATGATGAGCCACCTCCGTGTCTTACCGCCGCCTTCGTCAAGAGCTCAACCACGTCGGCAAGCTCGGCGGCAAGCACGCCAGAGTCTTCATCGGCACGCGAGGCGCCAAGGCCTACGCGTCCTCGATCCCACGACACGCGGCGTCGCGCATCACGCGCGGACGTCGTGTTCGACGAAGGCGAGGCGGGCGTGGGACAAGATGGTGGATGACGGCTCGACTCGACGACCAGCGATTTCGTTGTCGACCACGCCCACTGGAGGAGAGGCGTGAGCTAACGGCTTCGTCTTCACCGAGCTCGCCTACCCCACCGCCCGTTCGCCACCACCTCCCATGAGTCGCTTCACCACCGCCACCACGGCTCCGGCAAGCCCACGAGCTCCGGCGAGTCCACCGCCAAAGACCGCCGCCACGCCTCGTTCTCCCACACCGCGCCTACTCAGCCCGGGCTCGGCGGCGGCCCCGCCCACGACAAGCAAAGACACGGTGGAGTTCGCCACTCCCGTCTAACAGCGAGATCGCGTCGACGCCTACCACGGCGGCGAGCTCTGCGCTTCTGCGTACCATGGGCGACCTCCTCGGTGGCGGCCGGTCCGACTGGCTGGCGCAGCGCGACCTCGGAAGTTGCACCTCGCGCAGATTTACGGCGGCGAGCCTCGTTCGCCGAGGCGGCGGAGAAGCGCGGCATGGCGTCTTGCGCGATGCGAGAGAGATGGACGCCGTCGAGCGAAACAAGACGTGGGAGCTGGCCGATCTTCCACCGGCCACCACGCCATCTCTCAAGTGGGTCTTCAAGCTCAAGAAAAGCGAGGCCGAGAGGTGATCAAGCACAAGGCGCGTCTCGTGGCACGAGGCGTCGCCCAGAGAGGAGTCGACCGACGATGCCTTCGCGCTGTTACGCGGATGGAGTCCGTCGTCTCCTCCTCGCCTCGCACCCAGAGGGTGTGGTGCGTCCATCACATGGACGTCAAGTCTGCTTCCTCAACGGCGACTTGAAGGAGGAGGTCTCGTCACAACGGCACGGATTCATCATCCCCAAGAAGAAAGCAGGTCCTCCTTTCGCCAAGGCCCTCACGGCTTCATGGCAGGCACCGCGAGCTTGAACGCCAAGCCGACTCCACCTCAAGCAAATGGGATTCAAGAGAAGGCCACGAGGTCGCGGTCTCACCGGCGGGCAAGGGAGGCAATGCCTGGCGGTGGCGCCTCGTCGGCGACCTTGTGATCACCGGTACCAAGGAGAAGGAGATCGAGGCGTTCAAAGCGGAGATGAAGGCCACCTTCCGGATGGCGACCTCGGGCCCTCTCTTTCTACCTCGGGATCGAGGCCCACCAGACTCGGCATCTCTCTTCGCCAGATCGCCCACACGCAAGCGCATCGTGGAGTGGCGGCCTCACCGATCGCAACCCACCCCACGCTCCTATGGAGGAGAGGCTGGCTAAGTCGTGAGAGTACGGCGGAGGAGGTGGGACGCGACGCAAGATCTGCGGCGCATTAGCGGGGCGCCTTCGCTACCTTGTCCACACGCGACCGGACTTGGCGTTCGCCGTCGGCTACGTCAGCCGGTTCATGCAGCGACCGACGACGGAGCACCAGCAGGCCGTGAAAAGGATCCTCCGCTACGTCGCGGGCACCTCCGACTACGGCTTGCACTACCCAAGGTGCCCCGGCGCGGCGCACTTCATCGGGTACAGCGACAGCGACCACGCCGGCGACATCGACACGAGCAAGAGCACCAGCGGGATACTGTACTTCCTCGGCAAGTGTCCGATCAGCTGGCAGTCGGTCAAGCAGCAGGTAGTGGCTTTGTCTAGCTGCGAAGCAGAGTACATTGCAGCCACTACCGCTTTACTCAGAACTCTGGGTCGGCACGGCCGCTATGGCGATCTCCTTGGCGAGACGCAGAGCAGGTGGAGCTCGGGGTGGGACAACAAGTCCGCCTTGGCCTTGGCGAAGAACCCCTGTCTTCCATGAGCGCGACAAGCACATCCGGTGAGGTATCACTTCATCGGTTGCTGGATGAAGGGGCGTCAAGCCAACTACATCAACACCCAAGACCACTCACCGACCTCCTGACCAAGTCTCTTGGGCGGATCAAGTTCCAGGAGCTTCGCGCCAGGATCGGGATGGCTCAGATTCCTCACAAGGAGACACACAAGACTTAGGGGGAGAGTGATGGATAAGTCTCTTTTGTGTCGGCTTTTGACTAGCATCTTAGCAACTTTAGACTAGCATCTTAGCAGCTTTTGACTAGCATCTAGGACAACATCTTAGACTAGCATCTTAGCGACTTTTGACTAGCATCTAGGACAGCATCTTAGCGACTTTTGACTAGCATCTTAGACTAGCATCTTAGCATATGCTTGGTGGTTAGCGACCTATAAATTTGTATCCCCAACCCTCGGGTTGGAATGGCATTAATGTGAGAAATAAACAAAGAAAATTGCCCCATCTCCAAGTGTCATCCTCCCGATGAGAGTAAGGATCTTGCTATCACCAAGTGCAAGAATCCAGCGACTAACAGTTTCAAGCAACAAATTTTCAGTTGTCCTCACTTTTTATGCAATAATGTGATTCTTGTACTTTCTGTAGTTTTGTGGTTTCTTTTTGTTAATGTTCAATCGTTTGTGTCCATATTAATACTTTCTCTGAAACATCTATTTTTTTTGTGCGGTTTGTCCTTGTTGGTTAGTTTGTTCAAGATTTTTTCCCTTGCATACTTAGACTGATATAAACACAACCTGAACATAGCTCTTTTGATCATATTGATTCATAGCCTTTTTGTAGTAAAATAACGAACTAGAGAAGTCTAATGTGTAAGGCGTGTTGCATGGAATGGAATCAATAAGGGAGATGGGGACACTGTTTTGCAAATTTTATAGATGAACCGGCCTTTGTGTAGGGCTTCGTTGTGTCATTAAAATTCTTAGCCTTGAGATCAACCTCTCAAAACTGAAGAGTGAAGACTTAACAGTTCTAGCAGATTCAATTTCTCGGGGAAGTAGAAGACACAGAAGGATTGCCTTCATTCGGTATGCACTATGCAGATGATCAGAGAGACTGGGGTTCGGGCTGTACAAGGTTTTGTTTGTGTGGGAGGCAACTAAGGACAACTTTCACTTGACCATTTGGAATCATGATAAATTTTTTTTTGAGTAAATAGGATACCTTATAATACTTGTATACAAGGTTGTCACGGCGACCACGGCACCTAAGAGGCGCCAGGACGCCTAGTCGTCCAAGCGGGTGCCTAGTCGTCCTCTAGGCGAGGCAAGGCGAGCTAAATAGCAACTATAATTTTACAACTAGCAACACTAGTCAATACATTGGGAGCAATACATTGGAGCAGAAGATCCGGCTGCCCCACTGCCCCCACCTGCCCGCTGCCCCGCCTGCCATAGAAATGCCGCCTCGGGCTCCCCTTCTCCATCCGGCTTGGGCTCCTCTCTCTCCTCATGGCGGCGGCCTCCTCCTCTCTCCTTGGCGATGGGCTCCCTCCCCATCTCGCTCCTTGATGGCGATGGGAGGGCGGATCTCTCCTCCCCTCCCCCGTGGCGATTGATTCAGTCGAGGCCGGATCCGGAGCAAGAGAGGCCGGATCCGTCCGGATCTAGCGACGGGACGCTTGGAGTGGCGGCGGCATGGGAGGAGGGAGAGGACGAGGAGGAGCGGAGGAGGAGATGGAGTACTGGGGCGGGCGGTCTTGATCGGAGATGGCCAAGGCGAGGCGAGCGACCGCGGCGTCTGCTCCGCCTCGCCGGGATGCCTAGGCAACGCCGTGACATCCATGCTTGTATAGTATGCATGATTTTTGGACTTGTATAAGCTGTGTATGTAAACCTGTATCAGTCATGTTGATTATGTGTTACAAGGGCACCACGAAGACATCACAAATAGAATACTGTCCTCGTTAAGTCAACATGTTGAAAAGTTGGATAATACAAGATGCAGAAGGAAGTGTTTTTATACGTCCCTTTGCAGCTTTTATGTGGAATTACTGAAATCAATCCTTGCTGCTACTATGTGATGAAAAGAAGACATATCACCTCTTTTTTCACCAATATATTATCTGCTTCAGTATGAGTTTAGTACTGTAGTTATTAGATGCCTCCTCTCTCTAAGTTCATCATTTTTTTTAATAGTGGTGCTTTCTGTTTCCTTCAATCCAGTATCAGCTAGACTTTCTGGTTGAATTTCCCAGGCATTATTTGTATTAAAAGAAGAGATACGCTACGCTTGTGTGTGTGACAGACACATTTGTCTTCCAGCGGTCCAGCCATCTGTTGCATTTCTCTATTAGACGTATATTGCTTTTCATTTTTTTTCCTTTATGAATAATATTTCTTTTTTATGCTGTGCTTGATAGTTGTTGTCTTCGCACATGTAGGTGCGCATGGTCACAGGAGATAACATTGAAACAGCTAAGGCCATAGCTTTGGAGTGTGGAATACTAGATTCAAATTGTGTTATTTCAGAGCCATCTGTAATAGAGGGAAAAGTGTTTCGTGAGAAGTCTGAAATTGCAAGAGGAGAGATTGCTGACAAGATAATGGTAACTCTCTCACACTCTCTCTATTCTCTTGAGTCCTTTTTGTATACGTGCTCTACAGTGCTGAATAGTAGTAACACGTGCTGTTGTTATACACAACAACGTTTGTGATTAGTGTGAAGTCATTTTTAAGTGGTGAGTTCTTTTGTATAACTTTGCTTATAAATTGTCTAGGCGACCTAGCTTTTTTTTATCCTTCTCAGCAGCACCTTCTTTTTTTTTTGTGTAAGTTCCTGACATTCTTTTCTGACTATTTCAGAACTAATTAACTTCAGATTTTCAGGTAATGGGAAGATCATCTCCAAATGACAAACTTTTGCTTGTCCAAGCTTTGAAAAGAAAGGGTCATGTTGTAGCTGTTACTGGTGATGGCACAAATGATGCTCCTGCATTGCATGAGGTGCCATGTGTAACTCGTGATATTGATGAGCTATATTACTAGTCATTTATCTTGATATTGTGGGGCATATCATTTTGTTCTTATATCTAATTGTTCGATTTGTTGTGTAGGCCGATATAGGTCTTTCAATGGGCATTTCAGGGACAGAAGTTGCTAAAGAAAGCTCCGACATTATAATTTTGGATGACGACTTCACATCTGTCGTCAAGGTTAGTTTATTCGACAAAGAATTCTGGAAAAGAACCTTATAATAAAGGATAACTGTGCTCAGCAATCTGTACAGGATTTTGTTTGTAGTAAATTACACCACATGAAGCTGGCATGGTGCCTTGATGGAATACTATCAAAGCACCTTGTGAGGATGTGATATCATACTTTGTGATGATTGATATCAGTTGACACAATGAGATAGACTATCAGTTAATGAAGAAGCTCATACATATTGTGATATGCTGCCATATTTTGCTCATTTTTCTGTTACATATTAAGACTTAAACATAGTGTATACGCAAAAATCCTTGGTCGATTGTGCACTTCTCAGGCACCGATTCTGGACGCATGACCTTCTTTTTCCTAATTGAGATTTAGGCATGGATTTACAATTCTTTTCTCTTTTAGGTTGTTCGCTGGGGACGGTCTGTCTATGCAAATATTCAGAAATTCATCCAGTTCCAGCTTACTGTTAATGTTGCTGCACTTGTGATTAATGTTGTCGCAGCTGTGTCCTCCGGTGACGTGCCTCTAAATGCTGTTGAGGTTGGGACAATTTTCCTTGTTTCTTGCAACTACTTTTTAATTTCTAATATTTTCGTTATTGCTTAAGTTAGCCATTGCCTCTTCCATCGAAGCATTTAGTAGTCATGTTGCATGAAAGATATGCTGAAAATCTTAACTGTAAGTCTGAATACTTATACGCCCAGGTTGGCTCTCATGCACTTTATTCCTTTTTAATTCGCAGCTTCTCTGGGTGAACCTTATCATGGATACACTGGGAGCTCTTGCTTTGGCAACTGAACCACCAACAGACAATCTTATGAAGAGACAGCCTGTTGGTCGAAGGCATGTAAAATTAACCTAACTATTGACAATATGGTATTTTATATGTTTCATTATGCATTGAACTGCTTTCTACATAATTGACCATATTTTCCCCCTATTTTGCTGCTTCAGGGAACCTCTTGTGACTAATATTATGTGGAGAAACTTGTTTGTCCAGGTTGAATTTCTGTGGCTCACCTAGTCACCTGTATGCCTACAACATACAATTGAATTCTGTTGGATCTTTTTTCGTTGTTCTGATTTATATGAATTTTTGTGCAGGCCCTTTACCAAATAGCTATCCTTCTTATCTTTGATTTTGCTGGAATAAGGATTCTGCGGCTGCAGAATGAAAGTCGAGATAACGCAGAGAAAATGAAGAACACCTTTATCTTCAACACCTTTGTCTTTTGCCAGGTGGGTTGGCTGTTTTCATTCAAGAACTAGCAGGGTAGCCCGCGTATTTGCACGGCTAGATTTATTTTAAAGTTTGTAGTGACAAATAATATAAATGAGATGCTTCGGAATATATTTACACATCTTGTAGTTATTTAGATTTTTAAGATATCATAAACATTAGAAAATGACAATAGAGGCTTGAAGGAAAATACAACTTGAGTAACGTAATTGAAATATGAGCTTTGATGGAAGAAAATCATGATCATATTAAGTCAACCACTCTCCATTATGTATGCATCATATAGTTGCATGCTCTTATTTTCCCCCCATTGGTGACTCTTTACCAAAATATTTGCACACACATGTACCTCTGTTAATCTCAAACAATACATTGATTATGTGTGTAACAAATTATCTTATTAGTTTACATGGTATTAGAGTATCTTGCCCACGTATACACCGATGAACCGTGGGCGACCTACCTTGAACTTATCTTCCCTCACGCCGGTTGCCCCACCAACCGTGTGTCTGTCATGTGGGGTATTACATACAAGCGACGAGGTAAGCCAACGCTGGACGTTGCTCCAAAGGTTTCCAATTCGGCTACTTCAATCCGTTTGGTTGTTTTGCCGGATTTAGAATAGTTATCATTTAGTTTCCTTTTCGGTTTCAGTGATAGTTTCAGCAATCTGTAATAGCTTTAGTATTTGAATTCGTTTCTAGTATTGATCGTTAGGATCATCTCTATTTAAAGGGAGAGATGCACTTAGGTTTTGGTTATGCAATAAGAAATCAGAAAACTGCCTCAACTCTTTGTCCTTCTATTGTATCGCTGCTCATTTGACATCTTGTCCGAGCTTCGATCGCTGTTGTGACTGTGGAAGAAAAATCGGCGAGTTCACGGCTATTACCGTGATATCAGAATGTAAAAACCGTCGGTTTTTCCGGTTTTAAATTCAAATTCGAAATTTGAATTTTGGTGGTTTTAAGCAAATTCAAGTGAAATTTGTTCGATTTTTTCGAGAAATCCGCATTCTGCATTGTTTTTTTCCACCAATGCAAGGATTTGGTCCATCTTGGCTTTTGGATCCTTGGCTGTGACCACCACGGTGCCCCCGCCGCGAGGATGAGGCTCTGGGCTACGTCCAGGTCCTGTGCACGACTACAACTTCCGATCAAATTCATCTGCTGCAATCCAAGATGCTGACAAGTTGGTATCAGAAGAACATGCTGCGTCATCCAGTATGTCCGAAAGAAACAACGCCGATCCGATTAGCAGGAAGCTTGACGCACTAATCCAGCAGATGGAGACAAGCTGGCTTCAACTCAACGATAAGATTGACAGCCTCACTGGAACAAGCCGAGACATAGACTTGCAACAACGCGCTCATCACCTGGCGATTACGCGATTGGAGCAAGGACACACCACACCGCCCGACGAAGCAGACCATGACTCCATCACTAACGCTCATCTCCGCGCACACGGTGGCCTGCTCCCGAGCCCTCGACGTCACCCGATTGGATCGCCAGTTTCCTCGGTGGTGGATCGGCGCTATGCTGACAGGGACGCGCATGTTGTTCATCGACCACCGCCCGTAGATCATTACCCCGGTCGCAATAGTATGCCGCGATATCACAAACTGAATTTTCCCATGTTTGATGGACAGGAGGATCCATTGCCATGGTTGAACCGTTGTGATCAATTCTTCCACGGGCAGCACACGCTGGAGGAGGATAAAGTATGGTTAGCAACGTTCCATATGTCTGGCTCGGCTCAGTTATGAAACCACCGCCTGGAGCACGATACAGGAACATCGTCATGGCAACGATTTGTCGAATTGGTCAACAAGCACTTCAGGCCTCCCTTGCGTAGCAACTCTCTAGGTGAACTCACTGCTCTCCGCAAGCAAGGTTCCATCCGTGACTTCTCTGACCAATTCCCATCTCTCCTGTGTCGTGCCGACCCCTTGACGGAACGCCAACAAATACAGTTGTTTACTGCCGGGTTAGGACAACCATTGCAAACAGATATAGAACTACAAGCACCACAGTCATTGGAGTCGGCCATGAGCTTGGCTCAAGCATATGAGCGTCATTCGCAGCTAGCATCGCCGCGCAAGAATCGCGGCACCGCCCATGGCGGCGTCGAGGTACGTCTACCTAGCGTCACGGTTCCGAAGCCCGGCGACGTAGGAGGCGGCGCAATTGTCCCTGCTCCAACCATACCACGACGCATTCTATCTCCAGCAGAGTTGGAACAACGCCGTGCCAAAGGCTTGTGTTATCGCTGTGATGAAAAGTTCGTGGCCGGTCACCGGTGCAAGCGCCTCTTCGTCATCGAAGTATAGTCGGAGTCTGAGAGCGATGACGAGCTCCAGCGGGCTGCAGGCGATCCAGAGATTTCTTTGGCAGCAATCACCGACATTCAACCACGTTCTGGACGCACTATGAGACCCCATGTCGAGATCGGCAACAGTACATTCATGGCGTTGCTCGACTCGGGGTCCACGCATAATTTCATCGCCAATGATGTCGTGTCTACCATCGGCATCGCCATGAGACCGCGTTCTGGATTGAGCATCACGGTGGCCAACGGAGACCATGTCACTAGCTTGGGTTTGTGTAGTGCCATGACCATCCGAATTGGCACTGAAGGCTTTACGCTTGATTGCTACGCCATGCCTCTTGACAGATTTGATGTGATTTTAGGGGTCCAATGGCTCGGTACCCTTGGCCCCATCACATGGGACTTTTCCAACGTAACAATGTCTTTTGCTCGTCAGGGCGAAGAATTACATGGACCGGTCTGCCCATGCGGCCACGCTCAAGCCACGCGCTTGTCTGTTCGGCCGACAACTTACTGGAGGATCTTCATGACGAGTTCAGTGCTCTCTTTGATGAACCACATGGTCTTCCACTCATTTGGGAGATCTCCCACCGTATTCACTTATGAAAAGGGACGAATGCCATTACCATTCAACCATACCGCTATGTGCAGTTACAAAAGGATGAGTTGGAATGTCAAATGTGCCGCGATGCTACACCACGAGACCATCCGCTGAAGCTCATCTTCTTTTTCATCTCCGGTTTTATTGCTCAAGAAGCAGGACGGTTCTTGGCGTTTTTGTGTGGATTATCGCAATCTCAACGACCGTGCAATCAAAGATAAGTTTCCTATTCCGATTGTTGATGAGTTACTCAATGAGCTTCGTGGTGCCAAACTTTCATAAAATTGGACTTACGTTCCGGATATCATCAAGTGTTAATGCATTCATCTGACATTGCCAAGATCGCTTTCCGCACACATCAGGGTCTCTTTGAATTTCTTGTCCTGCAATTTGGTCTTACCAATGCGCCTGCGACATTCTAGGCTCTTATGAATACCGTGCTCTAGGATTTTCTTCGTCGCTATGTCTTGGTTTTCTTTGATGATATTCTAATTTACAGTCCTACTTGGTCAACACATTTACAACATCTTTGTACGGCACTACAACATCTTCAACACCATTGTTTGTTTTCAAAGCGTTCTAAATGCTCCTTTGGCGAAACCTCGGTGGCATATTTGGGCCATGTTGTTTCGACCGAGGGTGTGGCCGTTGACGACACCAAAATCAGTGCGGTATCTACATGGCCAACTCCTACGTCAGTGCGGGCGCTCCGTGGTTTTGTTGGGCTAGCAGGATACCACCGAAAGTTCATTTGTAATTTTGGTATTATGGCGGCTCCATTGACTAAGTTGCTCAAGAGGGAAGCTTTGTTATGGACATCTGAAGCACATGATGCTTTTCTTTGCCTCAAATCAGCATTAACTCAGGCTCCCATATTACAATTACCGAACTTCAGTAGTGATTTTATTGTTGAGTGTGATGCTTCAGGTTCTGGCTTTGGTGCTGTGTTACATCAAGGGATAGGTGCAGTGGCCTTTTTCAATCGACTGATTGCTCCTCGCCATGCTTCATTAGCAGCCTATGAAAGGGAATTAATCGGCCTTGTACAAGCGGTTCGGCATGGGCGTCCTTATTTGTGGGGACGTCGGTTTTTGGTACGTACTGACCACTATATTTTAAAGTTTTTGCTGGATCAACATCTTTCGACAATTCCACAACATCATTGGGTTAGTAAACTCTTGAGTTATGATTTTTCTGTTGAATACAAGCCCAATAGCACTAATGTCGTAGCTGATTCCTTGTCTCGGCGAGATTCTGAACTTCTGGTCGCAACTTCTTTGTCTCGGCAAAATTCTGAAAGTCAGCCGCTTGTCTGTGCCCTGTCTGTACCGCGGTTTTCTTTGTTTGAGGAGCTCCGCATTAGTCTCCAAGCTGGTCCAACTTTGCAAGCTTTACGTGCTGCTATCACCGAAGGCCGCTAGCATGCTTCATGGGCTCTTGTTGATGATCTCATTACATTCAATAATCGCGTGTACATTCCAGCGACGGATGCAGTACTACCGTCCATTGTCCAGCAAGCCCATGGTACGGGACATGAAGGTATTCAGAAAACGCTTCATCGTCTCCGAGCTGATTTTCATGTGCCGCATGCCAAGGCTGTCGTTCAAGATTATATGCGAACTTGTGATGTATGTCAGCGCAATAAAGAAGAACAATTGCATCCGGCCGATTTAATTCAACCATTGGAGGTACCTTCTACTATGTGGGCAGACATATCCATGGACTTCATTGAAGGTCTTCCGCGTATTCATGGTAAAACAATCATTTAACCATTGTGGATCGTTTTTCTATGTTTGCCCATTTTCTGCCTTTGGCTCATCCATACACGACATACTCAGTAGCCCAAGTATTTTTTAATGAAATTGTTCGTCTCCATGGTGTGCCGACATCTATTGTTAGCGACCACGATACTGTTTTTACAAGCACTTTCTGGTCCGAATTGTTTCACTTAGCAGGAGTTCAGCTTCACCTCGGTTCTGCTTTTCACCCTCAATCTGATGGTCAGTTGGAAGTGGTTAACAAGATAATTGTTATGTACCTCCGTTGCCTTACTAGGAACCGACCTAAACAATGGCTTCGTTGGTTACCTTGGGCCGAGTATTTTTATAATACATCTTTTTAGGCATCACTTCGTACTTCGCCGTTCAAGGTGGTCTATGGTTGCGAACCACCAACTTTGCGTTTTTATCAGCTAGGGTCCACTCGGTTACCGGCAGTGGATCAGCTCCTCCAGGATCGGGATGATCTTTTGGTTGAAATTCATGACCGTTTGCTTCTCGCTCAACAAACTTATAAACGACATTACGACAAAGGTCATCGTGAGCTCGAATTGTTAGGTCAGTGGGTATGGCTTCGTTTACATAATCAACCGACCGCATCTTTGTCAATGTCTATCAAAGGGAAATTGGGACCTCGCTATTTTGGACCTTATCAAATTCTTCAAAAAATAGTTTCAGTGGCATATTGTTTACAATTGCTAGCTTGAGCAAAGATTCATGATGTGTTTCATGTTAGTCTGTTGAAACCGTTTATTGGACCATCACCATCATCTCCTCCACCACTACCGTAATATTGCATGGTCGGGTTTGTCCTTTACCGGCCAAAGTTATTAAGTCTCATCGGGCTCGAGACCGTCTTCAGATTTTAGTTCAATGGGAGAATGCACCAGAAACCAGTGCTTCATGGGAAGATTTGGAGCAATTTCAGCAGTTATACCCTTTATTTAAGCGAGGACGAGCTGTTTTCAAAGGAGGGGAGAGATGTCATGTGGGGTATTACGTACAAGCGACGAGGTAAGCCAACGCTGGACGTTGCTCTAGAGGTTTCCAATTCGGCTACTTCAGTCCGTTTGGATGTTTTGCCGAATTTAGAATAGTTATCATTTAGTTTCCTTTTCGGTTTCAGAGATAGTTTCAGCAATCTGTAATAGCTTTAGTATTTGAATTCGTTTCTAGTATCGATTGTTAGGATCATCTCTATTTAAAGGGAGAGATGCACTTTGGTTTTGGTTATGCAATAAGAAATCAGAAAACTGCCTCAACTCTCTGTCCTTCTATTCTGCTGCCTGTTCTGTTCGACATCTTGTCCAGAGCTCGGCCGCGTGGCTGTGACCACCACAGCGCCCCCGCCGCGACGTTGAGGCTCTGGGCTAACGTCCAAGTCCTGTGCACGACTACAACCTCCGATCAAATTCATCTGCTGCATTCCAAGATCCTGACAGTCTTCTATCTCTTCTCCTAGTCATAGTTTTTCTGCTTCAACCTCCAAGAGTAAGCCTAATTCTTGATCGATATCTCTCAGCTGCTACCCCTTCCAATGCAATACTCTACCATATAGTTATCTTCTACTTCTCTCCAATTATTGCTTAATGATGACCGTTGTGACATCAACACATATATGCGTGCAAATGTCATCGATCCCTGCTGGGGCACCCGTCGCGCTTTCTCTAGTGGCCCCGAGCCTATTCCTTACCATTGTGTTGTTTCTTTTCCGAGCTCTTTGCTCCTCTATTTCTATACGGCCATGCTTTTATTCATAGGATGCATGCTTGTATATACACATGCACGATGTTATACGTGCTTGATGTCTTCTTCTCCTGTGTCGGTATGTCTGCTTTAGTTGTTATCTAACGATAGGGAGAATCTTCTTGTCATCGTCGGTGACGCCGTGTCACTCACCAACGATGGCATGCTCCTAGCTACCCAATGATCACATATCGTCGATAGTTCGTCTTCAATCCAAAGCTTCATCTCCTCTCTTCTAGGTCACTCACCAACGATGGCACGCTCCTAGCTACCCAATGATCACATATCGTCGATAGTTCATCTTCAATCCAAAGCTTCATCTTCTCTCTTCTAGGTCTTTCCCATTATCGAGCTTCTTTGGCTATTGACTTTTTCAACAACGTCGATGATCATCACTCATTGTCACAACACTTGGCTCCTTTGACTCCGGCCTTTGTCTTCATTGGCTCCAGCTAATCCAATTGCAATTTTTGGTTTAATTTTTATTTTGAGTTATATTTATTTAGGATTTTACTTAGGAATTCGTATGGAAATCAAATTGATAATGTTATTTTATTTTTGTTCTGAATTTTAGTTATTTAAGTATTTTACTTTGGAATTCATATGGAAATCAAATTGCAAATTTTATTTTTTATCCCGATTTTTAATTATTTTTGTTGGAATTAGTATACTAATCCATTTTTTGTTTATTTTTATTCCGAATTATATTTATTTAGGGATTGTTACTTAGGAATTCATATCTAAATCAGTTGCTAATTTCATTTTATTTTTATTCCAAATTTCAGTTATATTGGGATTTTACTTTGGAATTTTATCGAAATAAAATTGCTAAATTTATTTATTTTAATCCCAAATCAAGTTATTTTTTGTTGGAATTTTTGTATACTAATGCAATTGCTATTTTTTTTTGTTTAGTTTTTATTGGAACCTTCTGTGATGCTCAGCGTGGGTGGGAGAAATTTTTGGACGCGTGCACGGGAGGCAAAATGTTTTGGTGTCTTAGGATCGTCTGTGCTACATATCACATACGGTTTATTGCACTAAACCTCCTGTGATAGTTCCTTCTATAGTTAAAAAATATTCTGTTTTTCGGCTAGCCCAGGAAATGCTAGCCATGCCCTCTGAAAAGAATATTTTTTCGGCTAGCCTCAGGAAATGCTAGCCATGCCCTCTGAAAACAAGAAAGCAGATATAATCACAGATGGAATGATTTCTTAATTAGTGAATCAATTACAATGGAATAATTCCTTAATCACATGCCGAGTTTCTTAATTACATTGGAATAATTTTCCAAATAGGTGTCACCGTGTGGGATCATTCCAGTTGCTATCTCGTTTTAAAAAATAGCCCTTCACGATGATCGACGCGCATATAGCTAGATTCCTCACTGGGTTCTTCCTCGAGCCTGATGTCGTCTCCGAAATGAGGCAACTCGTCAAATTGATTGTACTCTTCCTCATCCACGACATTCTCAACTCTGACAATCATCCTTTTTTCACGAAGAACTACGAGGTGGTTCTTATTTGTCGGGTCCTTTGCATAAAAAAACTTGAACAACTTGCTTAGCGACTACGAATGATTCGTCTTTGTATCCGACACATTCGAGGTCCATAGTAGTGACGCCGTACTTATCGACCTTCACACTCTGTGGAAGTTAGACCCAATGGCACCGAAACAGGGAACTTGAAAAGTACGTAGTCGAGCTCTCAAAATTCCTCAAATTGGTTATTTTATTTTATTACATGTTCCGAATTTTAGTTATTTATGGATTTTACTTTGGAATTCGTATGGAAATCAAATTGCAAATTTTCTTTTATTTTTTTATCTCAAATTTCAATTATTTTTATTGGAATTAGTATACTAATCTAATTGCTACTTTGCTACTTTTATAACAAAAATATTAAGAATTACAGTTATTGGTGGTTTTACTTTGGAATTCATATCTACTTTTATAACAAAAATATTAAAATTACAGTTATTGGTGGTTTTACTTTTGAAGTCATATCTACTTTTATAACAAAAATATTAAGAATTACGCTTATTGGTGGTTTTACTTTGGAATTCATATCAAAATCAATTTGGTTATTTTATTTTATTTTTATTCGAATTCCAATTATTTTTGTTGGAATTAGGATACTAATCCAAGTACTATTTTTTAAAAATTTAATTCCAATTATGTTTATCTAGAGATTTTACTTAGAAATTGTGATAAAAAATAAATTGCTAATTTTATTTTTAAAATTTCAAATTTCAGTTATTTTTGCATTGTACTTGAAATAGACTCTTATTTCCATATTGTACATGACATGAACTCTTTCTTTTAATTTGGACCCACCATAATCAACGGTATAGATTACCGTGAGAATTTCAGCCATTGAGAACGAACGTGATGGTTTCTTTGCTATTGCTTTAATAATATAACAGATAGATTCTAACAGAATGTTATGAAAGGCAAATTCTAATTTTGCTCTTTAGACAGATGAATATTGACGTTGGATTATTCTTAAAAAAATATTGATGTTGGCTCAATATAGTGGCAGTAGCTTGTGAACTGCCCCATCATGTAAACTTTAGAGTTGTTGCTTGAAAAAAGATATATTGTTGTAGTTGGGCTTTTAAATTTAATTGGACCTGACGGCCTGTTATGATTCCCAACACTTACTAACAAATATAAGCAGATCTTCAACGAGTTCAATGCACGAAAGCCCGAGGAAAGGAATGTCTTCAAAGGAGTAACAAAGAACCACCTCTTCATGGGAATAATTTGTATAACTACTGTATTTCAGGTAACAAGCAATACAGAGTTCTTCCGTTGAATGTCCTATCAACCTTGTCCATGAAGTGCTGATAAAGTTGTTCTCCCCTTTTGCAGATACTAATAATTGAGTTCCTGGGGAAGTTCTTCAAAACTGTGAGACTTAATTGGAGACTCTGGTTGGTTTCAGTTGCTATTGGCCTTGTAAGGTATACGCACCTTAAAAGTTTATCCACTATGCATGGTTTGCAATCAGTAATTTGTTATGCGCTTAATGTGTGGTACAGTTATTTTATGAATCCCGATATCGTCTGTCCTTGGTTTTCTCTGTGACTAGGTTAAGATTTATATTAACTTGCACTTGAGAGTTGAGACATTCCCAGGCTGTTGTAACCTTTTATCTTCATACGCATTTATCGACATTCGCACGTACAATGTCACATTCATTTTTCTTTATGTTACCATGACATTAAATGTCGATGGCATCTAACGAAATAGACTTTACAACTATAATCCCCTTAGGTTATGTACACTGGGTTTATATTAGCTGTTTATATCATCTGTCACATAGGATTTAAGTTAATGTGGATGAAAAAGAATAAAAAGAGTGAAATGTGTTGTCTACCATCCTGTAGCCGACTGTATCACTAGAACTAAAAAAAGCATTAAAAGATTGTGTGTTGTCTATAATCCTGTAGCTGACTGTATCATTACAACCTATTGTATAAGTTGTCTTTAATATTGTCTACATGTGATATAAAAAATTGCTATAGACAGCAATTATCTGTACCATTGTATATGCTCTTGTGGGCTTTCTGTGAGTTTTGAGTTTTCACCTTTCTTTTCTTCCTTTTTTGTGATGTTTCCAGTTGGCCTCTGGCATATCTAGGAAAATTCATTCCTGTGCCTGAAAGACCTCTCCAGGACTATTTCAAGCCTGATTCTTGCTGGAGAATCTCACGCCGAGGTAAAAGTCTCCAGTCTATAGTAACTGGCTATTGATCTTTTGCTTTCTTTTATCCAACAAGCTTTACCATGCATGATCCCGTGATGCAGACGAAGAGGAGGGCGGCCAGAGCTAAGATGCGGCAAATATCTAATGTAAATGGACATGGGTCCCTCGCAAAAAAAAAAAGTCATGTGGGTCAACAAAAGAAGTGGGCACTTCCACTGGTTCTCTGAGGAGAGCAGCTTCCGCGCAAGCTGCGATTTTTTTTTTTTTGTGTGCAGATGCTGCATAGGTCAACCCTGTACTAGAAGCTTTGCATGCAGCGACGGGTGAAGTTCATCCCTTGCTGCTGACTGTGGGCATCACTTGATGGAATTTGATATAAATCAAAATTCTAACTTGGGAGAACAATCTCGAAATTTGTAAATGTTTATGAACTACGAAACTGTCACATTTTTTGGTTGCAAAGAAATTTGATATAACTAGGACATGCTGTTGTAGGCTTATAGTCATCCCTGGCTTGGGGTGTTTCTTCTTTCTTGTTTTGTTGGATTATTTGTAAATGTTTATGAACTACGAAACTGTCACATTTTTTGGTTGCAAATAAATTTGATATAACTAGGACATACAGTTGTAGGCTTATAGTCATCCTTGGCTTGGGGTGTTTCTTCTCTTGTTTTGTTGGATTGAACTGTGTAATTACCCATGCAATTGTGTAGCTAGGTTAGGGATGGCAATTGTGCCCGTTTACCCGCGTGCTCGCGGGTAAATACCCTAATGGAGCCGGGTATGGGGGCCTTTCTTTGCCATGGGTATGAAAATGGGGGCAATTCTTTGCCCATCGAATGTAAAGCAGCGGGCATGGGTAAGCTCCACCTGCATTCCGCCCGTTACATCGTCAACCCATTAATCGACAGTGGGTCCAAAGAAACCCTAGCTCACAATACCTTATACCCATTCACCGCCAACCGCCACCCTCCTCATTGTCCTACTTTCAATCCGGCCGCCACCCAAATCCCGCTCCTCCTGGCTCCCAAATCCCGCTCCTCGGCCGCCGCCCTCCTCTCGCGCCTCACTGTCGCCGCCCTCTCCGGCCGCCAGCGTCCTCCTCTGATCCGCGCCTCCTCCCGTTGCCCTCCTCCCGTCGCCGCCCTCCTCCCGCCATCGCCAGGCCTCCTCCTCCCCCGGCCGCGTCCTCCTCTAGGTCGCCCCCTCCCGTCGCCGCCCTCCTCCCGCCGCATCGCGTCCTCATCGATCCACCGCCTCCTCCCACTGCCGCCTTCCTCCCGGTCCATCGCCTCTCCTAGTCGCCGCCCTCCTCCCGGTCGCCATCAAGGCCTCCCGGCCGCCATCAAGGCCCTCTCCCGGCCGCCATCCGTGTCCTCCTCAGTCGCCGCCCCTCCCGGTCCACCGCCACATTTTGTAGATCTGCATCTTGATGTCTCCATTTCGTTGATGCTCTCCATTTCTGAACTTTGCCATGATAGGATGAATCATACTGATGCTCAAGAGAGAGATGGTACCAATAAGTTAAGGATTCTTCTTGATGAAACATCCATTTGATGATCTTGGTTTTATCATTTGACATTGATCCATATGGCAACATCCATTTGTTGATCTTGGTTTTATCATTTGACATTGATCCATATGGCACAGCAAGAGTAATCATTTTAAAGGAATGCCATTTCGACACTACTGGAATTTCTACGACTTTGCAGTCCAAAGCATGAGGCATTCATGATTGGGACTACAAAGAGTCCTAATAATAAAGGATTTGATCTATTTATCACAACTGCTCCAATTCCGGACTTGAATGACAAGCTTGTTGTGTTTGGGCGAGTTATCATGGGAGACGATATTGTTCAGGTATTCTATCTGAAATTCTCCCAGAATGCTACTTCAGTTACATTTTGCATAAGTATTCAAACACAGCTTCATTTTTTCATTCTTTTGTATCGAGTGATTGCTGTGATTACCATGTAGACTAGTCATTTTTTCATTCATCTTTTGTATGGAGGGATTCCTGTGATTACCATATATACAAGTACTGTGAGCCATATATTAATTATGGCCAGTCATGTTTGCCAGAAGTTGTTCTTGTCCTTTTGTGAATGAGTTCATTCCAGAGTAGCAGATGTTATAGGATTCATCCTATCATGGCATATATTAATTTCTGAACTTTGCCATGATAGGATGAACTGTTCGCGGGTAAACGGGCATATCCCGGGCGACGGGTACCCGCGGACGACGGGTATGGGCGAGGTTCTTCGCCCGTCGTCCTTCACGGGCATGCCCGTGGGGGAAAATTGGGGTCGCGGGCATGGGTATGGGCGAGCACTACCCGTACCCGCCGCGCCCGATTGCCATCCCTAAGCTAGGTATTGTTGTATTTTAGGAGGGTTATTTGGTAATTTCTCATTTGAGAAAAGAAAAAGAAATGAACAAGAGTTGGTGGAGTCCACCTGTCATTGGGGATAAGGAGGTGATAAGGTTGAGACTCAGTCTCAACCAGAGAAACACTCGGATGGGGTTTCCCCATCATGGGCTGCAGCAGAGGCGCAAGTTGGTGGATTTTTCGCCGGCAGTTCGCAGTGCAGTGGGCTTCCTCCTCCCTTCCCCTTCATCTTAAAGTGAGGCTGTCTCTCTCTCTTCTTCAGCCAGTGGGAAAAATCAGTGAGTTCCTCCCAAAAAAATCTCGTGTGTTCTTCCTCCTGATTTGGTTTTCGGCTTTGGGCTATTGGATCTCCTGCGCTGCTGTGCGTGTTTCTGTGCCATCGGTGATTAGCTCCGTACCTCTCTTTGTGTGCATCTCGTCGGTTCTATTCTGGTGCCATCTGCCCTCTGTTGGCAATGTGTTTGGAAATCGGGAACCTGTGCGCTTGGGTGGTTCGGTCTTGGCCGATTGTGGGCTTGATCTCGGGGAGGAAGAAGAACTTCGATTCGGTTCTTAGAGATTGGTGTTCTCAGGTGCATTTTGGTCGGTGCATTTCGGTGGTCTTGTGCGGCATTCCTGAGCCTCGACTTTGCAGTTTCGGTGTGTCCCGGATTGCGAAGATTGATATTGTATCTCTGTCAACCTTGTCTGGAATTCGCGGCACAGCGAGGCAATTGGTTTTCTGAGACAACACCATTTGGAGTTCCTTCTCTGGTTCTTCTCGGTGGCTTTGATTGCCATCGATTTTGTGAGTATCACTGTAATCCATTGTGATGTCTCTTTGCATATGTGATGTTATAGTTAGAGTATCATACTGTGAGTAATTATTTTGATACTTCTATTGGAATATATTGCAAAGTGATGAGATGTGCTTTGGTTTAATGCTCAGTGATGATAATGGTCATATACTGAAATTGAATTGATAATTAGTTCATATTTGAGCTCTAAAGTGTTGCTTATTGTTGTCACTTTGATCTTCAGTTTTTCAGTTTGTTACTTTCGGTTGTGCTGAGTTGAATTGAACCTTTTTGGTTTTGTGGTCTCTAGCAATAAATTTTGCTTGCTCTTTTGTTAGCCAAACGGCCTTATTGCTGAACTTGTGAACTGTGTTCCTTTTACACTATGAATTCATCGAGTCCATTGGCTGACTGGAGTTCTGTTTAGTGATCATTTTTTATCTCCTGTTGGCTGAAAGAATATACTGTTGTCTATTGTGTTTGAGATCTTTTGATAGATTAGTAGAGTATTATTTAGAGCTCAAAGTTTGAATTTATATTGTCATATTCAATTAGTGAAGAGTATAGACTAAAGTAGTGAGAAAACTAAGATTAAATCTTGTGCAACTCTACGTCTGAGAGCAATAACAAAATATTAAATATGAGCATTATGCTGATTTTAATTGTTAACATGTTCTATGGTTTGAGTATATTATCTTGTTTAAATAACATGGAGGATTTACATGTTCGAATGTTAATTTTGTCATTTAAATGTTGCTGAAAATATGCTTTAATTATGATTAGTATTGCTGGAATTAATTCTGAATATTTGCTAAAATTGGCAATTTTACAACAGGTATTACGATACAATTATATTTGTTATATAACTCTAATGTTTATAATTAAAAATACAATTGTATTTGTTATACAACTCTAATATCTATCTATGGTTAATATGCACTATTATAATTTGGCCCACAAAAATAAGCGGCGTAGATCCTTCACTTTTTCTACCGATTAATGAAAGAATTTCTAGTATTTTTAGGATTATTGTGCGAATTTCTTGGACAAGATCTCTCGCTGGTCGTTTTTATTCATGTTGGAATGAAATCTAGAAGTGTAAAGGATGTCTAGGCCTGCAAAAAGAAGAGATGTCCCATTTGTAGTCTGAACAGTGGAAGGAAGAGTTGTGGGACTCACAGAAGTGAGTTGAGTAGAATCTGGTGTCATGTGAAAAGAAACACCAGACCGCAAGATCTACGGAGACAAAATACTGGATGAGGGAGGTGGCGGAGGTGATGGGGACTGCTGAGAAGCAAGAGCCAGACGAGCAGAGCTCGAGGAGTATGAGGACAGGAGATCGGCACAAGGGTGGCGGCGACAGCCCAAGCAGGGGTGGCAGCAGCCCGAGGACGGAGACAGAGGCAGTGGCGAAGGATGGGGAGGGGAAAGGCTCCACCTCCCGTCTATCGGTTCCCTCCTCACTGCCGTGGAGGTCAACGTCGCCTGGGCGCGTAACCGCTAGGAGCACGGAGAGGAGGTCATTGTGCTCGGCGGCCTCGTGCTCGAGTCGCTCGACGTGGACCTGTAGCGCAGTGTTCGCCGCCTGTGCCTCGGCGAGCTGCGCACAGAGGGAGGCGGCCTCGTCCCTGGCGGCTGCGACGCGACGCGCGTGAGAAGGCGGCACTCGGCCTCCGTCCAGGAGTCGCAGTGGCCGCCGAAGATCGTTCGGGGCGGCGGACGATTGGTGAGCACCTCCGCGGCGGCCCACTTCGCCTTGCGGAGCTTCTTGGCGTGGTTGGAGGTTGGGTGCCACATGCCATCGGGATGCGAGCTGCTTGGGGCAGCGGGATCCAGCGATGACGGGGATCATGGATGGTGGGATCGGTGGTGGGATGCTCGGGCGCTGTTACGTGGTGGGCTCAGGAGTAGCGAGGTCGGTGGCGGAATGCCAGGGGTGGTGGGAGCCAGCGGCGGGATGGCTCGGTGAGGTGGGGAAGACGCATAGCATGGGAGCTGGCAGTGCTCAGAGCTCGGGCGCGGTCAGGAGCAGAGGAGGCTAAGCCGGGACCAGGAGGCGCAGCCAGAAGTTTGGGGCGCAGCCGAGAACCCGAGGAAGCTCAGCCAGGCAACGGCGGCCTGCCGGGCGACAGGATAAGAGCAGGAGGCGGCGAGGCGATGTCTCGGGAGAAGGTGTAGTGGATTTGGGCTTGGGGCGGTAGATCTGAGCTCAGGGTGGCAGATTTGGGCTCAGGGCGGTAGATCGGAGCTCGGGGTGGCGGATCCGAGCCCAGGGTGATGTATTCGGGGCTGACCGAAGCCTGCATGAACAGGGGAGGGAGATCTGGGGAGGCCCGAAATCGGCACGAGTAGGGGAGGCTCGTTGGTCGGCCATGGTGGTAGGTAGAGGAGCCAGAGGTCGGCCAAGACGAAGTAGGGACGAGGAGCACTGAGCTCCAGGAGGCGGCATGTAACATCCCAATTTTTCTGAGCTTTTTTGAAAATTTTCAAAATAAAAATAACCATTTGGTTTTGTTGAAGTTCTAAAGCTTAACTTGAGATTTTGGAAATTAAATCGTTTAAAATGACTAAGTCAAACTTCAATTAATTCTAGTTTTGCTTGTTTTGAGTTTGTTGGAGTTCAAGTTCTCTGGTGTTGAGTTCCCTTTCTGGGTTCGTTCTGTTTTCCCCGCGTTCCTCTCTGCCCACGCCTCCTTGTTATCGCGGTCTGTCCGATCTGCGTTGGGCGGCCCGATCCTGTTGGCACGTTCGGCTAGTCCGAACGTCCACTTCGTTTTGAACCGTCCGATCTGTGTTGGACGACCCGATCTTGTTGGCGCGTTCAACCGGTCCAAACGGTCACCTCTTTTTGAACCGCCCGATCAAAATCTGACGGCCTCGCTTCGCTGTGCCTTTCTTTGACCTTCATCTCGTTTGGACCTCCTTTGGGTTTAGACCTCCTTTGTGGTTTGGACCTCTCTCGTTTTAGACCTCCCCGGTGGTCCTAGAGCTGATCTTTTTACAAAGACCACCCCTTTAGGTCACAACCACCCCTTTGGTCGAAACCACCCTCTCGGTCTTTTTGCAAAGACCACCCCTTTGGGTCGCGACCACCCCTTGTGCCGCGACCACCTCTTTGACCGCGACCTCCCCTTGGGCCGCGACCACCCTCTTGGTCTTTTTGCAAAGACCACCCCTTTGGGCCGCGACCACCCCTTGTGCCGCGACCACCTCTTTGACCGCGACCTCCCCTTGGGCCGCGACCACCCTCTTGGTCTTTTTGCAAAGACCACCCTCTTAGCATTTTTGCAAAGACCACCCCTTGGGTCGCGACCACCCCTTGGGTCACGACATCCCCTTTGACCACGACCTCCCCTTGGGTTGGACCATCTTTTCGAGTTTTGACCGGTCCCACCTGTCAGTCCTGCTCACCTTCTCCTTACTCCCATTGTGTCACTACTGACGCAAAGGTCCTTGCGCATTAAATGCTGTTGTGTCGCATTAAATGCTCCCACTTTTTACAGTACCTATTCCTTCTCATGTCTCCTCCCAGACCTACTCCCATCTTCTCCTTCACCTACCCTTGACCTTGTGCGCTTCTGAGTTTCTTAGTAGCTTTTCCCGTCTCTCCTGCTATAAAAGCTTGAGCAGCCCTCTATCATCACCTTTTCCTCACCCAACTCTCCCTTGCTCTCACCTGGTTTTCACCGTGCTTGAAGGTTCGCCAGGGAGTCCACTGAAGCCTCCTCGTCACCAAGGAGCCGCTGGAGTTTGCGCCGTCTTCGACCTCCTCGCCACCGCAGAGCTCGCCGGAGCACCTACGTCGTTCGCCATCCTTCTCCAGTCTTCTCTCTCTCTCTCTCTCTCTCTCTGTGTGTGTGTGTGTGGGGGGGGTGAGTTCCTCCGTGCCTTGTCCTCTTTTTGCTCTCACGACCACGTTGAGTAGTCGTGTCCTCAGGACCTCTTCCTCAAAGCCTCCTCAGGACCTCTTCCTCGGGACCTCCTCCTCGGGACCTCCTCCTTTGGACCTCCTCCTCAGGACCTCTTCCTCAGGACCTCCTCCTTTGGACCTCTCTTCCTCCTTTGGATTTCCTCCTCAGGACCTCCTCCTTTGGACCTCTCTTCCTCCTTTGGACCTCCTCCCTTGAGCCCATTTCTAGTTCTCCTGTTCTTGTGTTTTCCTTTTAGTTCTAGTTTGGTAGTTTTGGTTTTTATTTGAATTCGTTGTATTTATTTGGCTCTTTTCGCACGTGTAGATTCCGGTTTCACAGAAGAGTTCTTGGATCCAGCGACCTCAACCGAAGCATCTCAGCTCTTCATTGAAGGCAAGTCGTAGACCTTTGATCATGTTGTTCCTAGTTTATAAAACTATATTGTTTTATATCAACATGCATGGCTATTTGTATAAAAATAGATTTGGGAAGTAGCTAAACCCCTACTTGGCAGTAAGACTCCTTGGACACTTATGATTGACATGTTGACATGTACCTTTGGACCACCATAGGTTGGGTAATCTTAGTTGGGCCTCTTTATTGTGATACCAACATGGGTGCGTATATTGCTTAGACTGGCTGTAGTTATGCGATGTCTTTTCATCACCTGTTTCTTAATGATAAAATTTATATTGGAATCGTGGTGCGATACCACTGATGTGCAACTGTGGTGCGAGATCACGGTTGTGTCATTTGTGGTGTGATGCCGTTGTTAATAAAATTTATTGTGCCATGACCAGGGTGGTCATTTGGCCGAGTTAAACCCAAAAATGATTTTTGCTCGGGCGAGTGGTCGGTGGCAAAGGTGGGATGCGCGAGGCAAGGTGCGGGAGGCACTCAGGTGCGAGAGGCACATTGGGATGAGGTAGTCTCGCCTGAGCAACCACTAAGGACTTAACCTTGTAAGCCATTGATCCGGGACATACCGTGCAACCACATGTCCAGGGTGGGGTGGGCCTAGCCGACTAATTAGCGATTTGATTTGGTTCTGTTATGGTTGTTGAATTGGCGCAAGAGGGGGCCAGGAAGGCGAATCCTTAGCGAGCAGAACCAAGTCAAAACAAAGCTTTGTAAAGGCCTTGTCACGTGCTCTAGATTGCTTACCAAAGGTAGTGAGTAGGGGCATCGACGGATGCTCAACCAACTAGAGAAGTCATGTCTTGTGGGTAAAGCTGTACAACCTCTGCATAGTGTAAATCTATTCGAATAGCCGTGTCCCTGGTTATAGACATGCCTGGTGATTTCACGCAAGGGGTAGACTTTCTCAAACCTTGTTGGTCTTGGCTGGTTCCGAGTGGTCTGGCTCACGACCAGGGTGGTTGTGAGTGGTCTGCCTCATGACCAGGGTGATCGTGAGAGGTCTGGGAAGTGACCAGGGTGGTCACGAGGTGTTTTCAAAAGAACTTGTTTCCTTATGTATTAATCTTTCAACTTGTGCTTTGCAATCTACTAACTATATTTCAAGTAAATTTCGCTTTCTGCAAAGTAACCATAAAGACCTCCTTATCAAGCTTTGCATGAATATTTATTGCATACAATTCCCTACGGCCTGCTGAGTACATTCAAAGTACTCATGGCTTGTGCCCTCTGGTTGATCAGCAGTTGAAGGAGATCACCCAGGGAGCTCTGACCTCTTTGAAGAGGAGGTCTTCAAAGACCTCTCGTGCTAGGGGAGGACTTTGACGACCAGGCGTGTTAGGGACGTCCTCCACTCGATTGCCTGTGGGCATATCAAATGGCCTCCACGTGCTTCGTGTGTTCCGCTGTGAGCTCTTCGGTTGTAGCCCTATGCGGCAGACCTCTGTAAAAAAGCATGGCCATAAGGTCTTTTGCTTATATTGTTGTTAATTTGTCTGCTTCTTCTATAGTTTTGTTGTATGGCTATGATTACATTGTCGTTGAACTGTGCGGACTAGCGACTGATCGTGGGACTAGTCCAGTATGCACAGTGAGTCTTGGCGAGGAGGAAGGTAGCAGGGACGGAAGTTACAGGATGATTGCTACGATCCCGTAAGATGAAGCAGTTTTCAATGAATCCGTGGATTCCAGAAGGAAGAACAAGTAGGGGAAAAGAGAATGGGACTGGGAAGAAGATGAATTGGATAGGGGAATATTCAGGGTATAGTTTCAGTCTTTACAATCTTCATATCCCAACAGAGCTAACAACTGTTGCGCGCAAAAATGGTATCGCGCACAACATGACAATCGCGGCAGCAATGAGGTGCTCCGGGTCACGTCACCAACGTGCAACGCCTAGGCGGAGCTAGTCGTGGCGCAGCGCGGCGGTGTTTGCACGGGTTGATCTTGTGATCTTGCCAGACGGGAAGCAAAAGGGATTGGAAAGGCACAGGACTATGAGGAACTATGAATAAAAGTAGATGCAATTGTTATTTGATCGATTGGTTCATATCTTTTCCAATCGGCCTCAACCCTTTTAAAGGGCGGCAGGTCTCAGCCGTAAGAGCCTAGAACTCCTAATCCGATCAAGATATGATTCGGTTACAACTTCTAAACCTTCTATTCTTGACATACTTTCCCTAATTTAAATACGCAAGTTTTCCATATGACAATTCTTCTGTATGACTTGAATAAATCCTATTGGAGATCCGCGGGAGGTCCCGAGAACAACTCAAACGAACGCAGAGTTCCGCAAGTAACGGCCGGAACGATCAGTAATGCGTAATACCGCACTAAACAAGCCGGTCATACCGCCCAATAGCGGTGGTTGTCTTGAAGTCTTTGCGAAATTTTGAATGAATCACTAGATACCGTCGCAAAACTTCGGTACTTCCTTTGTGCGGTAATACCGCTTCACATCGCGAACTACCACTCCACGGAAAAGTTTCCAAAGCTTCAGAGATACATGCCTTGCCACGTGGATGGCCCAGATTGAAATGGCCAATCGAACGCTTCACAAGCCCCTTTACTTTAGAACGGTCTGAACGTTCACCTGCTTTTAAGCTGTTAGATTTCAATCGGACGCTTTACAAATCCCTTTACGTTCGGATGGTCCGAACGTTCACAATGATTTGGACCATTCGATCTCAATCGGACGTCATCAAGAATCCATCTCAGATCAAGTGACCTACGGTAGTACCTTTGCATATGTGCGATAGTACCGCTCAGCAGTAGATCCAAGAAAACGGTATTACCGCCATTAAACATGCGGTATTACCTTTGAGCGGTAGTACCACTTCATATTGCGGAACTACCGCGTTACTGAAATGCTTCAAAAGACCTCAAAAACTCGTGTTTTGCCACGTGGATGGTCCAGATTGAAATGGCCAATCAAACGCTTCACAAGTCTCTTTACGTTCGGACGGTCCGAACGTTCACATGCCTGAGCCGTTGGATTTCAATCGACGCTTATAAGTCCTTTACGCCGGACGGTCCGAACGCTCACAATGATCTCGACCGTCCTTTTTAATCGAACGCCATCAAGAATCTACTCGGATCAAACGCGTCTTGCGGTAGTATCGTCTTGCATTATTGCGGTAATACCTCTTAAGTAGTCTGCATTGCATTATTGCGGTAGTACCGCTGAGAGGTAGTTCCGCGCTTATCTTGCTGGTACTACCGATTTGGCTATTACTTGCTGAAAACTATGACTTCAACAAAAATCAAATGCGATCCAAATAGCATGCGGTACTACCGCTAGGAACACATCGGTCGTACCGCGTTGAAAATCGGAACCTCCCGAGAGGTCTTTAAACCCCTTTTTAAAGATGCTAAATCTTGTCATCAACAACAACCAAAGCTTTAGTACCCCTCACACCAACAGACAGATAGGTGGGCCTACACTCTCGACCTACAGGTAATGCAGCACTCAAGAAACCTAGGCATCCGTAGGAAAGCGATCCGAGGGTTATCGCCTGCGTCTGGTGCCCCTTATGTATTGCCGGCAATTCTCTTCTCCTGCTCATCATCGACTTGCTCTCTTTGGGTTCAGAATATCCACCCTCCTTCGAATCGCTTGACCCCAAGCTGGGGCATGAGGGAACCGCATCTTCAATTCAACAAGGTCCTCCCAGGTCGCATTCTCGATCGAAGACCCCGACCATTTGACAAGCACCTGTGTTCCAGATACAACTCTTGTGCGATGAAGACGATGTCGCAGCACCTGCTCAAGCACTATCACATTTTCTGGTACAAGTAATTCATCCAACACCTGCTCACTAGGAGCTAAAGCCTTCTTCAATTGCGAAACATGAACTACTGGGTGAATTCCACAACTCGGTGGTAACTTAAGCTTGTACGCTACTGCTCTGACTTTCTGCTCCACTTGAAATGGCCCGAAGTACTTGAAAGCCAGTTTACGGTTAGCTCTCACAGCTACTAACGATTGAACATAAGGCTGCAGTTTGAGGTACACCCAATCCAAAGGAACAAAACTCCTCTCTGATCGATGTTTATCGGCTTGCACCTTCATACGCTGATTAGCTCGATGGAGATGTTGACGTAGCAATTCCGTCATCAATTCCCTTTGCTGCAACCACCTAGTCAAATCTGCCGCAGCACACGAAGCGACATCGGTCACCCCAAAATGTCTTGGACTGTGTCCATATAGCACCTCAAATGGTGACCTCTTTAGGGTAGTATGGTATGAGGTGTTATACCAGAACTCGGCAAAAGCTAACCATTCTAACCATCTTTTCGGGCAGGCATGCACAAAACAGTGGAGGTAGGTCTCTAAGCATTGATTGACGTGTTCCGTTTGCTCATCAGTTTGAGGGTGGCACGCTGAACTCATGCGCAACCGAGTGTTCACTAACCGAAACAGTTCTCGCCAGAGGGAGCTTGTAAATATCCTGTCACGATCAGAGATAATGGACTGGGGCAGACCATGTAACTTGAAAATGTTGCTGATGAAAGCTTGGGCAACCTAAAATGAGGTAAAGGGATGTGCTAACGGCACAAAGTGTGCATACTTGGAAAATTTATCCACAACCACCATTATACTGTTAAAGGCAGCAGACTTCGGCAACCCTTCTGTGAAATCCAGCAAGATCATTTGCCATGCTTGTTCAGGGACAGGTAAAGGTTGTAACAGGCCTGGGTACTTGACATGCTCGGACTTGGCCCGTCGACATACTGAGCAATTTCCCACAAACGTCCTAATTGTTTTCTTCATTCCTGGCCAGGCAAACATCTTCTTGGTCCTGTTGTAAGTCACCTGAAACCCGGAGTGCCCTCCAATCGCACTGGAGTGCATAGCATGCAAGATTTTCTATTGTGCTGATACATTACTTCCAACCCAAATTCGCCCATCAAATCGCAGAATCCCATCCTTGTGTGAAAACTTTAGGTGTTGTGACTTCCCCATACTCAGTTCAGCTAACACTCGGCTAGTTTGACTGTCATCCTTGTACCCTTTCGTCAACTCTGTGAACCAAGCTAGGATACAGGTAGACAGGGCTATCAGTTCCCCATCCTGTGGTAAACACTTCCTTGAAAGAGCATCGGTAGCACGATTTTCCACTCCTTTTTTGTACAAAGAATCAGATCAGAATCCCGAGAATTTGGTCATTGCTTTGTGTTGCCAAGAGGTGGTCAACTGTTGATCGTTTAAGTGCACTAAACTCCGTTGGTCTGTCCGAATCACAAATTCAGCCGGTTGCAGATAGGGTCGCTAGTGTTCCACTGCCAACATAATGGCTAGGCTTCCCTTCTCATATGTCGACAAACCTTGCGTTCGAGGCCCCAAGGCTTTGCTAAGATAAGCTATCGGGTGCCCTTCTTGCATCAACACGGCCCCAATCCCTTTATCCGATGCATCGGTTTCAATCTCAAAGGTCTTGGCGAAATTGGGCAATGCTAAAACCGGAGCAGTGATTAGCGCATTCTTCAGAGCTTGGAACGACTCCTCTTTCTCCACCGTCCATACAAATACTGCTTGTTTCTTCAGCATATTAGTTAGAGGTCAGGTAATGAGCCCAAAATTACGAACAAACTTCCGGTAGTACCCAGCTAGCCCTAAAAACCCATGGACCTCCCTCATATTTGTTGGACATGGCCAGTTGCGCACAGCCACGATGTTTTTGTTGTCAGTCGACACGCCCTTCTCGCTGATTATGTGACCCAGGTACGTTAGCCTTGGTCTAGCAAAGGAGCATTTGGATCTTTTTACCTTCAACTGGTGCTGATCCAGAATCTCAATGACTCTTCTGAGCAATTCCTCATGTTTCTCCAAATCTGAGCTGTATACCAAGATGTCATCGATAAATACAAGCACTCCTTTGTGCAACAGAGGCGAGAGTATGGTATTCATTAGCCCCTGGAAGGTTTCTGGAGCGCTGGTCAAACCATTCGACATCACCCTGAATTCAAAATGCCCATAGTGGGTTTTAAAAGCCGTTTTGTGTTCATCCGATGGTTGCATACGGATTTGGTGGCATCCAGCCCTCAGATCTAAACTAGCGAACCATCTGGACCCAGCCAACTTGTCCAATAACTCATCTATAATCGGCAGAGGGTATCGATTCTTTACATTAGCCGCATTCAAGTGACGGTAATCTACACAAAACCGCCAAGTTTTGTCCTTCTTTTGTACCAACAGAACCGGAGAAGAGAAAGGGCTGGTACTGGGTTGGATGATACCTTGTGCAAGCATCTCAGTCACCGGTTTCTCAATCTCATCCTTCTGTGTCGGATTATACTGATATGGCCTCAGATTGATCGGTTTCACACCGGACAACAAAGGAATAGCATGATCGAAATCTCTTCGCGGTGGTAATCCTTGTGGTTCAGCAAACAAATGCTCGAACGATCTCAACAATTGCCCTATTCTCGGAGGTATTTCTATTTCTACTTCCTTAGTCTCTCCTAGAGCAAACAGACATTCTACCCCTTGCTCCCCTTGTTGAGTCCTCCAAATTAGACAACATCGTGGCACATCGAATTTAATGCCATGCAAACAAACCCGGACCCTTTGTAATGGAATGACAAGGTTTTCTTCAACCAATGGACATTCATTGGGCTATGTTGCTCCAGCCAATCAATTCCTAAAATCAGACCACAACAGCTCAATGGTAGTACCCTGAAGGTAGTATGAAGTACCTGACCTTGAACCTCCCACTGACAAAACGGAAACTCAGTCGCACATTTCAATAATTCCCCATTGGCCACCCGAGCCTGAACTGGCCTAGTCAACTGTTGAATTCCCTTTAAATTCCTAGCTAACCCCTCACTGACAAAGCAGCTGGTACCCCCTGAATCGATTAGCACGACAATATCATGATTCTGAACAGTACACTGTATCTTGAACGAGTGGGAATTTCCGTAACCTAGCTCAGCTTCTATGGATATGGACAGCAACTCCTCTTCTACTTGTGAACTTCCATCATTCTCCCTCTGTGGATTCAGTTCACTATCCTCCAGCATATTCCAAAGCTCTTCTACTACATGCAGTTGAACAGTCGCTGCACATTTATGCTCCTGAGACCACTTCTCCCCACAAGTGTGACATAACCCTTTAGCTCTTTGATAGGCATGGAGGGCTCCTAATTTGTCATCCCCACCTCTCCTATCATCTGGTCGATTACCGCCACTTGGTGCCCCTCGTCTGGGCGATAGAGGAAGCGGTACCGCGGTACGCATACCAGGAATGATTTCCCCACGATGGGGTCCTTCTTGATAGTATCAAACACCTCCTCCTGCGGACAAGCCAGGGATACCGCAGTGTCCAAATCCTGAGGTCGATGTAATACTATCGCTGATCTTATGTCTAAACGCAATCCATCCACGAATTGGGTCACAAAAAACATATGATTCCAAGATGCGTGATGTGCTAACAGGTTGTGCATAAGCTCATTGAAGTTCTCAGCATACTCCCCGACTGTGCTGGTTTGCTGAATCTGGTTGAATTGCCTCACCAGATGTTGAAATTCCTCCCGACCGAATTTGGCACACATTGCCTCCACAAAGGTTTCCCAGTCCTCTATTTTGAGATGAATCTTTGAAGCCTGTAACCACAACGAAGCCCCTCCCACAAAATACATTGTAGCAATGCTTACCATAAACTTTGGCTCAATCGAGCAAATTCTGAAATAATTATCTGCCTTCAATTGCCAGGCCTTAGGATTCTTTCCATCAAACTGCGGGAAATCCATCTTCGGGGCGTGAGGGTGATGATGGTATCCTGCAAGAGGTCTAGCATCGTTTCCTCCCGAATCCCACGCATACGAACCCACATTAGGATAATAAGGCCTACTTCGGCCGTGGGGTGGCGGATTGGGAATCTCTCCCCCATTGTTTTTCCTCGATGTGTCTGTTCCTCCCCATGACCAAGGGGCCCGACCAATCGTTCCTCCCGAGTACGCAAGGTACTCTCCTTGCCCTCCGAAGGTCGGTCCTTCTTCGACGTCGGTTCATGCTTGGTCTCTAGCAGGGGAAGGATCGATGGCAAATCTACTGGCCGTAGCGCCAGTACCAGATTACGGGCGATCTGACTGACTTGCATCTGCAAATCGCCCACCTCCAAGCGCAATCCCTCCATGGATGTTTCCATCTCCGGCCTCCATTTCTGAAATTCAAACACCACCGGCTTGATTTCTTCCACCGTGGCCTGGATCACATCACTCTTGCCCTGCAAGGTCTTGATCGAGTCACTTTGGGCTAGAATGACTCTCGTCAGTTCTGCCATTTGTTGTTCCATCTCTAGTGTTTGGACTTGAGTTCGCGTTTGATAGCCTGGTTGCTCTAGGGTTGCGGAGTGAGGCTCTGATACCAATTGCTACGATCCTATAAGATGAAGCAGTTTTCAACGAATCTGTGGATTCCAAAAGGAAGAACGAGTAGGGGAAAAGAGAACGGGACTGGGAAGAAGATGAATTGGATAGGGGAATATTCAGAGTATAGTTTTAGTCTTTACAATCTTCATATCCCAGCAGAGCTAACAACCAAAGCTTTAGTACCCCTCACACCAACAGACAGACAGGTGGGCCTACACTCTCAACCTACAGGTAATGCAGCACTCAAGAAACCCAGGCGCCCACAGGATAGCGATCCAAGGGTTGTCGCCTACGTCTGGTGCCCCTTCTGTATTGCCGGCAATTCTCTTCTCCCTGTTCATCATCAGACTTGCCTACTGCTGGGTTCGTAACAATGATGCACTAGCCCTAGACCTATTTACGAGTAGCTTGGACTGACCTGATTTTTTTAGCTCTAGGCCTCGAACCCAAGTTTTTGGCCCATAAGCCTGACCCGAAGCCCAATAAAGATGTCTAAAAAATAAAAATAAAAATTGAAATGATTTTTTTATTCAAAAATTTAAAATATAACAAAAATAATATTCATGCCTTTTCATGCTAGGCTTCGGGCCTGGCCTTTAAAGGTCGAGCTTTTTCTTGCCCGGTCCAACGCAGGCCATGGACATGCATTAGCGACTACGAATGGTTGCCATCAAGGAGGAGGCTCTAAGCAAGAGGGTGAGGGGTAGTGTTGAAAAATTAGTGATTTTAGCAAATATTCAGTAATAATTTTAGCAGCAATTATGATAATTAAAGCATCTTTCCAGCAACATATAAATGACAGAAATGACATATAAACATGTAATCTCTTCATGTCAATTAAACATGATAATATCATCAAAAGATGGGACTTGAAAACAAATAAAATCAACATAATGCTCAGATTTAAATGTTTGTTTATTTGCTCTCAGATGTCGGGCTGCACAAGATGAAATCTTGGCCTCCTCGCCACTTTTGTCTATACTTTTTACTAATTAGATATGACAATTATAAATCAGACTTTGAGCTGCAAAAAATGCTTTACTTTTATGTTAAGAATTATCTCATAAATATCAATTTACACTTTCAGCCAACAGAGGATTGATTTTGCTTAACAATGCAAGAGAATCGCAATTTCAGCACTTTAGCCTTTTGGCCAACAGGATAGTAACTATCTAACAATGCAAAGAGATCACAAACTATAGCATTTAAGCCTATCGGTTAACAGAAGATCAACAAGATCATAGAACACAAATCAGTCCAATTTCGTAGACACAAATGCAACCAAACCACTGAAAGTAACTGAGCCGAAATGCTAGATATGAATTGTCAACAGTAAGAAAAACAATTAGCTCAAGTCTGATATAGTTATTAATCCAATTTCATTATATGAGAATTCTTCTTCATCGAGCAATAACCGATCTCGCAATCATCACTTAGCAAAGTCTCCCAGTGTTAGACAAAAGTACAGAATGTAATCCAACTAGCACGACGCACTTAGCAAATTAATGCAACACCAAAAACATAATACTCACTATGAGGGTGGCACTCGAAGCCACCGAGTAGAAACTGGGCAAGGCACGTCGAATGCGCTGTCTCAGAAAACCAATCGCTCCACTGTGCCGTGAAGAACGGACGAGGTTAACGGATATACAATGGCAATTCACAAACTGGGACACACCAGTGTGTGAAGTCGAGGTACAGGGAAGTGCCGCACAAGACCCAATCAAGGATGCACCCGCTAAATACACACACAAAGCACAAATCACCAAAAGTTGGCAAGCCAAAGCCGGCCGGATCCCACCTCTAATCCAATCGGCGCAATACCAAATCCCTCAACGCACCTCAACAGAGAAGAGGGAGCAAGAGAAGAACCGAGATGCGCAAAGAGAAGGAGGATTCGGTCCTCACCGCCCACGGCGCTGGGCTCAGCCACGGTGGCGCAGCGGCTCAAAAGCCCTAAAACCGAAGCCAAATCAAGGAAGAAGAAGAACCAAAAACGGGGGAGAGAGCTCACTGATTTCGGGTGAAGAAAAGAGAGGAGAGGAACCGCCTTAAGAAGAGGAGGAAGAGAGGGGCAGCATGGCTGCTGCCAACTGTCGGTGCCCGGGTCGCCCATGCCTCCAGCGCCGCTGCCACTCACGAGGAGACAGCCCCGGCCACAACGCTCGAGAGAGATAGGGTTGGAGACTGAGTCTCCAAACTTATCTCATCCTCTTCTCCCACTGGCATGTGGGCCCTACCTTCTTTTATTTTATTTTTCCATTTCTTCTTTTCTCAACTGAGAAATTATCAAATGGCCATGAGATATACAACAGGTAATCGGTGAGGCATGAGAAGGATGAGGTGGAAGGTAGGTGGGCCTCGCTAGCGTGGCATCTTAGGTGGAACTTGGGAATTTTAGCCATTAAATGTGAGTGGTGCCAAATTCGTTACATCGCTGTCACGTCACACGAGTGCTAGATTTGTTTATCTCCTGTGGTATTTAGCACCTTCTCTCTCCAAGACAGGATACACAACTAAATAAAATATCACATCTTTTTCTCACACCACACTTCCTCTCTATTTCACTTACAAGTGGATCACGGGAGTTTTATAGAATTCCTATAGAAGTTACATTATTTCATATTAAACTCTCGCGAAATTCATTCACTACCAGAACCCCGGTTTTTCCCGAGTGCCTAAAACACTTGGGAAATTAGAAAAAAACACTCGGGAGATAAGTTCCCGAAGGTCAGCCGTCGGGAAAGAGCCCTCGGTATAGATTAGTCGGGACAAAATCCATTTCCTGAGTGTAAATATATACACTCGGGAAACAAAAACTCTCGGGAGAAAATACTCCTGAATGGCTTGTTCAATCGTAGCGGAAACTTTTATCGAGTGTGGGCACTCGGGAACGTCCTGAAAGAAACACTCGGGAAAGGTTCCACCGGTGACGGATGAAAACAGGGAAAATTGCCATGTGGCCAACCTTTCCCGAGTGTATGGCAAAAATGACACTCGGTAAAGTTTCCACCGGTGACGGGCGAAAACAGGGAAAATTGCCACGTGGCCAACCTTTCCCGAGTGTATGGCAAAAATGACACTCGGGAAAGTTTCCACCGGTGACAGACAAAAACAGGGAAAACTGCCACGTGGCCAATCTGTCTCGAGTGTATGGCAAAAATGACACTCGGGAAATTATTGGTATATTTCCCGAGTAATTTCCCTAGTGTCGACACTCGAGAAATTATTAGCAGATTTCCCGAGTGTCGACACTCTGGAATTTTCCGAATATCACCAATCAATTTTTCACCAATTTTGTACATTTGATTTTGCATTTAATTTTGAACTACACTGACAGAAAACTCAATAATCAAATAATCCATACAAAAGGCATGATACATACATCCACAATAAGAAAAATGCCACAATTCATTACATATATAGATTCAACAATATTGACATAATTCCCGAGCTCACTATATATATATATATATATATATATATATATATATATATATATATATATATATATATGTATGTATGTATGTATGTATGTATGTATGTATGTATGTATGTATGTATGTATGTATGTATGTATGTATGTATGTATGTATGTATGTATATGTGTGTGTGTGTGTATCGGACAAAAGGCCATATAATAGTTCCCGAGCTCACAACATTCGAGTTCAAATTCGAAAATCTAGGCATAAGGCAAGATACATATAACAGTTCCAAGTAATAATTTCACACAGCCTTATCCGTAATGCATCAAACAAAAGCACAATATCACTGCTACCATTTGCACATAATTTCCTGCTTCAATCTTCTGTGCTATGTTATTATGGAGGATGCGATGGGGATCATGGGGTTTCATACGTATTACTCCAGCATCATTTTGTGAGTTCTGCAGATACAACAAAACTTAATATTAGTAATTAGTATCATCTTACAACAAAAGCAAGGAATTGACATTACATGAAAAGATAGCTAACCTAACTATTGACAGCACATATAACCTACAAGCTAATAAAACCTCACTGCCTCGTAATGAACATCCCAAGTTTAAATCCATTTCCCTCCCCTTAATAAAACCTCACTGTCTGTGACTGTTTATCACATTGTACACACAATCAATTGTCATTACTGTATATGGTATGCATTTGTTTGATACAATACAAAGTTATGATTGGAATTTCTATTCCACTGGATACGATTCTGTGCTAGTTCTTTTGTGCATGCTTGAAAGAAGCTGCATATTTACTTAAAGCAATAAGTCCTCATACAAAAACATCTTTACAGGTCTAGAATCTCGTTGAACGTTTTCAGCTTTATATGAACCAGGAAGAAGTGGTTGAAACTCTATCTTTCCAGGCAAAAATAGAACCTAGTTTTACCAAGCTTGGTAATACTCTTGTACACGTAAAGTTCCTTCCGCTTATTTTGCAATTTGGTTAATTTCACAAGTTGATCCGAGGTTTCATAACCGCAACGCATCACAATATAATCTAGCTTGATTGCTACGATGGTGTCAGTTGGCATTTGACTGAGAACAACTATTACTTTCTAACATAATGAAAACATCACTTGTTACAAATGTTGTTGATGAAATCTCAGTATGCTTGTCTTCATGATTTATATCGTTTCCATTTGATAAACTAGGGCAACTTGAACAAACGTGCATGATCTATAGAGACAAAACAAACAAAATATGAGTCTCTCTCTCTCTCTCTCATGAAATTTTGCACTAAGCTTTGATTCATATGAGACAATGGTTTTTTTTACTATTTGTTAATTACACAATCCAGACTCATATTTGCACAATGAAAACATCACTTGTTATGAATGTTCATGTTTGCACGAGTAGATCATGACAATAGCAAGCACCTGGTGGTGGCCTCTCGGCGATCGACACATTCACACTATCTTCGTTTGGGCAACTAACACGTGCACCATATTCAGTATTAGCATTACCACTAGCATTAGCACTAGAAGCAGCTGGATCTACCATTGATCCCGTCGTTCCCTACATTTTCATAAGAAATCGCATTATAAGAAATCTGCATAATTTTCAATGAGTGCATTCATTTCAGATCAAGATTGTTCATTTCATCAAATAATGCATAATTTTCAATGAGAGCATGCATTTCAGCTGGATCTACCATTGAAGGCATCTAACACAGTTTAAGGGATAACACATCCAATGAAAGACAACATAGAAATATCACTGACCCAACCAATCGTCACACTGATGAAAATGATATAGAAAGGTTAACCATTCACATCAAATAAATAAACATAACACAACATTTGACAGCTGAAATTACAAGCTAAAGATTTGTTAAATAAAACTAATTGTTAGTTTCATGGTATTCTAGAGTTAGCTCCAGTTTAATAAAAAAATCACAGTAGGTACAGCAAGTGATTGCAGTATGTTAACACAAAAATAGATAGAAAATCGACTGCTACTTATATTATGTGGAGGAAAAAGTGTTTAAACTCCCCACCATCGCTGCATTGATTATGGCAACCAAACTAAGGATTCACCCGAACTAGACAAGAAATCTAATTCTCAGTTAGGCATTACAACAAACATGTGGTGGGCAACTGAATCGCACAAACATGGAATGCTATAGACTCCTACCTCCTGGCAGTATGTTAACACAAAAATAGATAGAAAATCGACTGCTACTTATATTATGTGGAGGAAAAAGTGTTTAAACTCCCCACCATCGCTGCATTGATTATGGCAACCAAACTAAGGATTCACCCGAACTAGACAAGAAATCTAATTCTCAGTTAGGCATTACAACAAACATGTGGTGGGCAACTGAATCGCACAAACATGGAATGCTATAGACTCCTACCTCCTGGCATGGGACACACATCATTCGTGCCATCCATGAAGCTGGCACATTTATCATTCTGGCCTCTAACCATACACAATATAGACTCATATATTTGCAGTAGCGGCCAATAATTACATTGCATGTCATTCCAATGTCTTCTGATTCAAGCACTCATAAGAGACTAACAATATAATAATCAGTTTGTAGTTACTAACTAGAGGAGATAAGTTAGGCAGTGGTTCCCCCGGTGTAGGGCCATCAAGTCGAGGTTGAAGTGCCTGAGAGCCATCAAGTTGAGGTTGAAGTGCATGCATATTTGTTTGCACATTGCCATACATTAGCCAAGTACGAATATATATATAGTTTGCATATTACTTTGTTATTGTACTACCACGCTCCAACTCCAACTAACCTGCAGGAGCATTTGCTCCAACTGCTGCCTAGCCTCAATTTCCTCTTGCAGCCTCGCCTCAAGCTGAGAAAACCTCTCATCTGATGGTCGCGGTCATCTTTGAGGGTGTACTTCATCCATTGATGCAGTACTCGTGGTTCGGACCTCCGAGAGGGTTGTCGGTGTGCTAATGTAGCCGGCACCTATGAAGAAACGAGCATGTTTCTTCCCTTTCCAAATTTTGTACACGCGAAGGCCCAATGGTGAATTCATTACGTTGAAGTCCGAGCCATGAATCTCCTTGGTAGCCTCAGTATCTGCAGCCTGTTGGATAAAATCATCAGGGAGCGAAAATCATCAGGGGCAAAATCAGCAAAAATTGTACCAAGTTATCTGTTGCGCGCTGGCTGCACAATGTGCCCTCCTGATCACCCCTCCTAGCGTCTACATATGCCTCTACATCGGAGACAGGCCTCTGCTTCTTCTTTTCCTGCACCAAAAAAACCACGGAGGTAAATAAATATGTATCTGTGACGTACAATCAATATGAACATGCTGACCTACCAAGTGCTTCCTGTAACGAGCCATAGAGGAGCTACCTGGACGATGTGCTACCCCGCCCATCAACAATCTCCGCTCCCTAGCAGCACGAGAGGCCTCTAACCATTGTTCGTTACACCACCTCTTTTGGGCAATCTGTTGCCATGCTTCTTCACACTTGTGGGCCCACCAAGATATTGCCTAAATTAATCAAGTGTTAAATATGAATAAACTAGAATTGATTATAATGAAGGACATCGTTTGTACAGTTGGTTACCTGCATGTACTCCTCCAAAGTGATATGTGTTTGGCAAGCCTCGGCCCTATGAATTTCCTTTCCAAGGACTTGTGTGTGTTAATAGATCACCGCTTGATGCGTTTTCAGAGATCATCTGTGGGATCACTTCTTAATGTAATTATGCACCACTCTCCTAGAATCGACTTCGTCCCTCAAATTTATCTAAACCACCACTACAATCCCGGCATATATTGGAAACAAATAAATGATAATACACCTTTGTGCATGCCAATGTAGTAAAATAAATGAAAGTTTCAGTTTTGAAACCGCAAAATACCCATCTTCTTAATCGATCTTTATTAGTTGAAGTTAATATCATGGAAATGGTAACAACAACTTCCAGATGAAAGCATGCAAACATGTACTAGCCTTATTCTATCTTTCGAGAGGTGAGTAAGCTATACACACACACACACACACACACACACACACACACACACACACACACACACATATATATATATATATATATATATATATATATATATATATATATATATATATATATATATATATATATATATATACTTAGTGGTAGTGGCAGATAGGAGTAGCAAGCTAATTTGATCAAACTTACAATTCAAAAAATGGTCTATGCTTAATGTTTGATTTTGAATCCAGGGTGTTTGTACTCCATCATGTATTCCAAAAATTGATTTTGCAGTTTTAAATGTTTATAGGACACAGAAATTGATGTTTCTTAATTACTGACATAATAAATGGCATGTTCTATGAAGTGGTTGCAGTGAGTGAGTGGCTCCAATAAACAGCATATACATTACAAGTTCTGTCATAGCATAAATTGTGTAAGCTATCTGATTTGTGTTCTATAGTTGAATAACTTGGGTGAACTAATAGTTTTCTCTACATGCAACAACTGTGGAAAGAAATGGAACAAATATTGGTCCAAAGGTATGACTTGCTCACAGTGAGATTGTGAGACCCCAGGGTATTTAGCTTGTAATGCTTAGTCTTCCACTTGACCCTGGCATCACAAACAAAATATCCCGCGCCTCGGGACAATGTGTACCTCCCAGAATTGCTATACACACACCCTTTTACAAAATCATGCATCAATTCCATATAAGCACAGAACCGAAGCAAGAACTTTACAAAGCAAAAGACATACATAATAGAGTTACTACAAAAGGGGCCGACCGGCCAAAAGACAAGCTAAAGAACTAAATAAACAGCGGAAGCAAAAGCCATCAGATGGCGATAAAAAAAAAGCCACGATTTGCCATTACCCCCACAAGGCAACCGACCGGGCCGCTAAGCTAGCCGTCCAAAACGAAGTCCGTCTCACAAAAGTCGATCCCTTGGGGATCAACCTCCTCTGCAACAATTAAGCAATACAAATGAGTACAAGAATGTACTCGCAAGACTTACGAGTAGCAAGCCTATACATAGCTACATGCAAGCTTAATCAAAGGAGAAGGCTATGGTTCATTTTTAGCGTAAAGCAAGTTTCATTTGCAATAATGTAGTAGATTTAAAATAGTTTACAATCTGTTTTTATTTGACAAAAACAGCGAGACAACAAGGAACAACAATATAAAGACATCCTGGAAGTGGCTAACCCAATAGCCACCACAACATAGCACGAATTCTCCATTCATACCACCCACATCAAGTTTTAAGGTAAAGGTTATAGTCTAACTCTTGAAAGACCTCCCCAAGCGTGTCCATAACCTAAGACGAGGCTATTCGAATAGATTCAACCCTGCAGGGGTGTACCAATGTACCCACACATCAGACCGCCTTTTTGCCAAGCTATTTAGCACACTTCCTTTGGTATGCCAGCATGGCTAAGTCCTACGAGACGCTTCCAATGGAATGTGCTAATTAAGAGTCGCGCGTATGGGGGTTAACCCTTAGTGAACTGCCATTACGGGCTCCCACTAAGGACCCACACGTTGAGTCGGACGCACCGGCCCAGCCGAAGCAACTGCGAGTGCTCCTGGGTATGGAGAACCTAGAAAGGAACCCATCCCTCTCATCCCATAACGAACATTTTTCTCCTATAACTACCACCAGCGACTCATCAATTAACACCTCCCAAAGTACTAAGTCAAGAGGGGTTCCCAATACCCTCGTGTGGTTAGCACACAAAAATGCTTGGTTTAGTGTAACAAGATGTTCGGTCCTTGTTGACTTAGGCACCATTCCAGTCACACCAAAAGATCACACCATCATCCATTGTGCCCAAGTCGATAACATTTTGTTTTCAGTTTTGATTTTACAAATTAACAAAGCACAAAGTGCTGGACATAATGTAATAATAGATTTGTGTGATCAAGGTCATCGACTAAGTCGATAACCGCCCAATTCTATCGGTAGCTAAGCTTTTCTAAGCATGACACCGAAAAGACAATAAAAGAGCATAATTCAACCACCGGGCTCTAATTCACCGGCGAGATTAATAACTTAAGGCTAGTGGTAGGGGATGAACAATTTAAGGAAACCATGCATTAGGATTAGCTACCTCTAATCGACAAAATTAACTTTGACACAAAAGCATGCAAACATACAATTTGTAAACAAGATATTAGACTTTAAAAGTAATGGGATCAATATGATCAAATGGAAAACAACTGCTTGCCTTGCTGGTAGCTTTCTTGCTACAGAGGATTGCTTTTGCAATCAACGAACTCATCGAAACCTAACGAAAGAAACGAAAAGAACCTAATGAAAGAAACGAAAAGAACCGATAAGAACGAGGAACACCGAAAAGACTCAAAAACCAATTTCAACCAAAAGCCCTGAAACTTACACAGAAGGAAGAGCATGATTTTTAAGGAAATTAGCAATAAGAACCAATTGATTTGGATGCTCAATGCTAAAGTTATGGCCAAAACAAGATCAACCGGTTGGAAAAAGGCTGAAATTCATTTCGGTTACTATTCATCCGAAATTAAATTTTGGCACAAATTTCCAGAGAGGTGGTGCACCTGAAATTTTTATGGTAAACAGGGCACCACATGAAATGAACAACACAACTTGATTCACCTCATTTGGAGCTAGGATGCATTTTCTATGATTTTTCGAAGACATGAAAAAGTGCATAAGACCAATGCAACCACAAAAACTTTAGAGGCCGCAGCATGTCTAAAACCTATTCTACAAATAAGCACACTAATAGAGGAAACCAACACACTTGAATTCACTCAAAAAGGAGCTACAGAGAAATACTTATGTATTTTTCAAGTTAAATGAATTTTTAAAGTACAAATAAAGCTAAACCTAATTTAAAATTATTAACAACTTTTTCTGGAATAGAACCAAGCTTTCAACCATTTTTAGATTAAAGCTTAGCTAAAACCAGAGCTAACAAAATTTGAATCAACTAAAACAGAGCTAAAACGAATTAGTTAAGCAATTTTGAAGTTTAGCACAATTAACAGTTTAGAAATAAGAGCTTTTGGGCTTTTCTTTTTACTAACTCAAAGCGGAAAAACTTGGGTCGTTGAGATCAAATCAAACAGCCCAAGCGCACTGGACGAACGTGCGCGTGAACAACCCACACGAATCACAGCGGTTGGATCCAGATTTGACGGTCCACAATGAAGGGGACGTTCGGATGGTCCGAACGTTCCAACGAATCTGGGCCACAGATCTCGAAATGGACGGCTGAGGTTCGGTGGTCCGAACGGCCCAACCAATCTAGATCGCTGGATCTAGATCAAATGGTCCAAAATTGATCTCAACGCTACGCACGCAAACGCTGGGGTTTAAGTGCGCAGGCCCACAAGTCAGCGACAGCTAAGTCATTTTAGGACCGCCATTAAGTTGTTAAACAATGATTAGCAATTAATGACACAATCTTTGTCCTAATGGCTTCGCTACAGCCTGTACGCGTCCGACAACGAGCCTGAGCACAAGGAGAGGCTCACCGCCAGCGACTCCGGTCACGGCGGCGCAAACCAAAGGCACAAATGGGTCCGCAATAGCGATGCGCACCCAAAGAGAGAACCCTTGACGGTGGAGCCAGTCTAGAACGACGGCGAGCCGGAGAGGAGCGGCGGTGCAAGTACGGCCAAAAGACAACAGCGATGATAGCTCCGCAGCGGTTCAAAGAAGCAGGTGCCCAATCTTCTAAAGACTACAAGGGAGCTACCTTAGCACTGGAGAGACAAGGAGATGGACGGAGGAGCTCCAGCGACGAAGGACAGTGCCGGCGCTGAGGAAGACAACGCTGGCAAAGCGGCCTGAGCAAAAAGAACAAGACCGCATGGTAAGGTTAGCTTCATAAAGGCTTAGAGATGATCCCAGAGCAATTAACTGAGAAATGAAGCAGCTTACCGGAGTTGAGGAAGAAAGGGGTGAAACTCGGCCGAAGGAGAACAAAACCCAATTCAAGCGGTTCCTGTGAAGGCAAGCCAAAATTGAGTTAGGGGAATTGATTGAGGTGAGGAGGGGCGCAAAGCGACGCGAAGAGAAGTGAAGAAGAACCACTGGAGTGTCGGTGACGAAGAGCTTGCTTCACGGCCGACAATGGCAATTTGGGGGTTCTCTATGGTTTGAGCTCAACCAAGCAGAGAGGGAGCAAGGCAAACCAAGGTGGTGCTGAAAGAGAGATGAGGAGAAGCTTGAGGGCTATTTAGAGCCGGAGGGCAAAGGTTGAGCAAGGATGGAGCTCCACGGTGAGCTTGGTCCAGGGCTCTGCCATGGGCAAGCTGAGCAGATGGGAGCAGCAGAGAAACACGACTTTGGGGGCGAAAAGCACTGACCAGCATTTAATGATCAGAGGCAAAGAGCCGTTGAAGGACACCATGGAGTGGACAAGGCGTTGCTGCCCTCTCCCATGTGCTGGCCATGGCGCTCGAGTGCACAGGTTTAGCCAGAGGAGGCGAAGGAGAAAAACTGACCCAGTGGGGGCCCACCAGTCAGCGAAAGGAAGCAAGGGCGGCTCGAGTCAAAACTAACGAATGGGTTGAGCCAGACCAAAAGAGGCACGGGCCCAAACACCCATGGTTGGATTAGAAATGAACGGCCACGATTGAAAGTCATGTTCGGACGGTCCGAACGGCACACGCGACGTGGACGGTCCGATGGAGATCGGACGGCTCACATGCAACGCCACCGTATTTCGAGCTTCAACCGCCGTCACCGAGCTTCACTCCGCCACATCCGCTGCCGCCGTCGAGCCCACTCCGGCACCGCCGCCTCCACGTCCGGGTTCGCAAGGACGTCACCTCTCCCGTGCGCGCCTTCCCATCCCTGAAAGCCCATCGGAACCCCACCTCCACCTCCGGCCACTGCCGTCACCGCTCTTCATCTTCGCCGCCGGCCTCCCCTTGACGCTACGTCCTCAAAGACCTACGCACCAACTTCGACGTGGCGCCCTCTCCTCATAGGTGCCCTCGTCACAGGCCAACTCCCAGGCAGTCGCCGGCGACCATCGGGCCGTGAGCGCCGCCGCCTCGGGCTAACGTGGCATCGCCACCGTGGTGCCTAGTCAACGTCCACCTTAGCCATTCGCTGATGTGGCAGCCTCGTCAGCAAGCCCACGTGGCTTTTCTCGGTTTTTCTTTAGAAAAATAAATCCGAAAATTCCGAAAATCCTTTTCTTTTATCATTACATGCATTCTCAATCTTCCGAAGGCCATAACTTCCTCATTCGAATTCCGATTCGAGTGATTCAAATTTCTAAATTCATTATCTTTCTATTAGTATTTATTTGGTAATTGTTGGGATTTTATTTGGAGTTGTTTTATTTATTTGGCTTTGTTCTTATGTATAGATTCTGGCGTTTCAGAAGAATTCTCGAACCCGACGATCGAAGCATTTCAACTCTTCAACGAAGGTAAGTCATAGACCCTTGATCATATTGAACCCAATTTATAAAAGTATATTGTTTGACATAAACATGCATTGCTAAGTTATAAAAATGGTTTCGGGAATAGTTAATTACCTAATTGCCATTATGCCTCCTTGATAATTTGTGAATGACATGTACCCTTGAATGACATAAATTCTTGGACACCATAGGATGGTTAATTACTAGTTGGACATTATTGTACTACCAACATGGGTATCGTATTATGCTTAGCCATGCTTAGTCACGATGGGCTTCATGATCACTTACTCAAAGAATGATTGGATTTGACTAAGGGAAATATAGAACTGTGGCAGAGCCACTATTGATAAAAAAAAATTGTTGTGCCATGGCAAGGGTTGTTATTTGGCCGGGTTGAACGAAAATGATTTATACTCCGGCGAGTGGTCGGTGGCAAAGGAGGAATGCGCGAGGCAATGCAGGAGGCACATTATAGGGTGCGGGAGGCACTTAGGTGCGCGAGGCACATCGGGATGCGGAAAGTCTCGTCTGAGCAACCACTAAGGACTTGAACCATTAATCTAGGCCATATCGTACAACCACATGTCTAGACTGGGATAGACCTGGCCGACTAATTAGTAAAGTTTTGGTTCGGTTCTGTTTTGGTTGGGAACAGTGCAAAAGGGGGCCCAGAATGGCGAAACATTAGCGGGCAGGACCGAGTCAAAACAAAACTTTGTAAAATCCTTGTCACGTGCTCTAGACTGCTTACCTACGGTAGTGAGCAGTGGTGTCGACGGAAGCCAAACCAACTAGAGAAGTCGTATCTTGTGGGTAAAGCTGTACAACCTCTGCAGAGAGTAAAACTATTCGAATAGTCGTGTCTCCGGTTATGGACATGACTGGTGATTTCACGCAAGGGGTAGATTTTCATAAAATGTTGGAATGGGTTGGATGGATCTGAGTAGTTGGTGGCTTGTTGGTTGGGAAGTGAACGGGGTGTTCATTAGTTGTTTCATAGAAACTTGATTATTTATGTATTAATCTTTAAATTATGCTTTTCAATCTAATTACTGTATTTATTGTCAATACTGCTTTCCGCAAAATAGTCATAAAGCTATCCTTGTCAAGCCTTGTATAAATACTATTTGCATATATTTCCCTATGACTTGCTGGGTACTTTAAAGTACTCATGGCTTTGTGCCATTGTTGAACAGTCACAGAAGAAGAACCAGGGATTATAGGAATCTAAGATGAGAAATACTTTGAAGACCATGCGAACTAGGATGCGTTCTCCACTCGATAGCCTGTGGGCATGTCGGATGGCTTCCACGAGTTTGTTTATTTTCCGTTGCAAGTTTACTCTGTTATCTTTAGCCCTGTGGGGCGCCCTTTGTAAGACTTGACTATAATGTCCTTTTGCTATTAAATATTAATTTGTCTGCTTCATCTATAGTTTATTGTACGGTTATGATTACACTAATGTTGCAACTGTGTGCACTAGCTACTGATCCAGGGACTAGTGTAGATATACACAGAGGGTCCAGGATCCAGAGATCCGGGGGCCCGACATATGCCGTTCGGAAGTCTACATTTCTCACCCCGCTTTCTTCTCGCCGTTGCCTGCACATTAGTTTTCTTGAGGTCTGCAAGCAAGTGGGCTAAATTAGTGAAAGTGCTATGATTATTTACGACGCCAACAGAACGATGATGATCTTGTCCTCCTCTCGGGTTGGTTGTGGTGGCAGGTTAGCAGGTCCTCGCAACCAAAAATCTTGTGTTGTAGTAGAGCCCTCCGCCTCAGGGTACTCATCCTCCTCACCCTCTTCCTCACTAGGATGATACTCATCATCCACATGATCAACACGCGAGGACTGTGGGGTAGAGGAGCCTGATCTACTAGAGGTAGACCCTACGATGCCTCCTCTGGGGACTATGGTTGCCCCTCTGCCTCCTCGAGGGGCCATGGCCGCCCCTCTGCCTCCATGACATGGTGCTGCCACTTTGGAAGACAGACATCTGCCTCGACTAGAGTATGTTGCCTCTTTGTCGCCACTCATTTTTTGGTGTCCTGAAATGAAATAAAGTTAAGTAAATCAATTAATATAGCGCAATGAAGTAAGCTCATAGAAAGACGTAATATAGCGGTGGAGCGTCGAGGGAAGGCGGCGGAGGCGGTGGAAGAGGAAGATGAGGAGGCGGCGCCGATTTCAGTGCGTGAGATGGCTGCAGAGGCAGTGGAGGAGGGGGAGACGGTGGCGGCGGAGGCGGTGGAGGAAGAGGAGGAGGGGGAGGCAGCGCCGATCGCAGAGGTGGGGGAGGAGACGAGGGGGAGGCGTCAGGTGCGACGGCGACAGACGAGGAGGCGACGCCGATTTCAGTGCGTGAGACGGCTGCAGAGGCGATGGAGGAAGGGGAGACGGTGGCGGCGAAGGCGGTGGAGGCGGCGCTGGTCACGGCGGTGGGGGATTTGCTGTACAGGGGTTAGGAGTCTTAGACTTGGCGATTTCGTGGCGGCAGCGAAAAAACGGGCGCACGGCGGGGGGATGGCGCGCTACTAAATTATTCGCTCCCGAGTGTATGTAACGGACAGACACTCGGGGAATTAGTTGGTCCACACGTGAAATATCGGATATGCCCCTTCGGTCATTTCTTCGGTCCGGTCGTGGTAGGTCCTGACCCCGGCTACTCCTCGAGTGCCCTTCCCCTTCTTCTTCGTCGCATTTGTGCTTCTCTCTCGCTTCATCGCCTCAAATCCACCGCCGTGAGTTTTCCGAGCCCATTGTGGTGTTCGAGGAGGTCCTACGGAAGCCTCTCTACCCCTAGTCGTGCGCCGTTACCGGGGCATGGGAATAGCGGTTTCCTGGTGGCCTGCCCTACTTATGAGTCGAGAAGGTGGTAGAGCTCACCTCGAAGACGAAGAACAACCCGGGGAAGATCTTCTTCAAGTGCCCGACGAATCAATCTGGAGTAAGTTGTTGGGTCCTTTTGCTATATTTGTGTGAGAGTCGTCAAGCAATTTAATTTTTAATACTTAACCTTTCAACCGGAGATGGCGTGGAGGCGGCGGGCGTGGCCGGAGATGGCGTGGAGGCGGTTACCACGGCCGGGGATGGCGTGGAGGCAGTGGATTGAGGATGTCCACCGCCGCGGCCAGAGATGGCGTGGAGGCGGCGGGTGCGGCCGGAGATGGCGTGGAGGCGGCGGGCGCGCGCAGTTTAGGGATGAGCTTTCTAGGTATTTTGACGGGAGAGGAAGGGCTTTGACTGTGCGAAATGGAAATTTTGTTCGCGCGCACAGGCTAGGTCTATTTGGTTGATTAGAACCAAAATCAAACTTTAAAAGTTTGACCGGAGGGTTAAAAATATCAAATAAATTTATAAAAATATAAAATTTCTCAGAGAAGCTACTAGGATGATATAGACCCCACATAAATTTTGAAAACTCACTGATCGCATTTTAAAATGCTTAAATAAATCCTTTAACTGAAAAGGGTTAATTAAAGAACAAGGATTTTCTTAAGGTCAAATTGATCTCTAAAATTTTGACAAAAATTTTAGTTATTCAAGATAATTTATCTAGTATTTGAGTAAATTAATTACCAGAGTTCTTTACTATGAGTACCTGGAGTTGAACTGGCGACAGGGACCCTCATCCCGCCTGTCGCCGGTCCAAGCACCTATCGCCAGTTCAACTGGCGACAAGGTTTTAGGGGATGCTGGGTGTACTCCTTCATAGAATGCATGTTTGTTTAATACATATAGATGCCTATAGCTTAATACACGCGACACATCGATGCAACAGTCAACTCGATAAAAGGCAACCGCAATGACGCATCCACCATTTAGTTACATGCTTTATGATATTGAACATAATTGCATACAGAAGGGGAGACTACCGAGGTACAAGCTTCTCCGTCGGTGCCTAATAGTAGAAGGTACCTCGCACTACCCACATAGAGTGTTCTACAGGGGGGCGCCTCGGACATGGCTGGCCATCGTTGTAGTGGCATGCACATATGCAGCTAGGGTTCGCGCAGCAGCATGTGGGATCATAGAAACTTCCTATGTTCACGACCTCCTCGTTGCCCCTCTCACGCTGCATCTTTTGGCGGAGGTCATCATTTTGCTCGTTGAGATTGTCAATCCGCGCCTCCAACTCAAAGGTTTGGTCCCATAATCTATCCACGTACATCACAACATGCCGTTCATGGGGAGGATCGATCCAGCGGACAAAGTCGCATTTTGCCATCTGCTGCAAGGGACGGTTAGCATAGAGGATGTATTAGCAGTAACATGAACAAAACTATTTGCTAATTGTACCCCAGAGTGTGGGCATCGGAAGAAACGTCATCCGCCAACGAAAGGGTCATTTATGACCTGCACGACAGTGTCCTCTCTGTGTCTGCATTTCAGCCATACCGGTTGAGCACGCTTGTTCGACATCAACCGGTAGTTAGGGCCGAAGTCCTCCCTCCTTTCGAGAGGAAGGTCTTGCTTTGGTGAACCCGGTTGGATTGGACCCTTGGCGTCTGCCATGGTATGTTACTGTATGACGGAGAAGGTTCTTCTTCCTATGGTTTCAAGGGTTTAGTGTCCTATTTTATAGCCCGTCGGGGGGGGAGGCTAACAAAGCGGGTAATGTGTTAGCTAGCAAATGACAACACTAGACAAGCTGCTGCATTGCACAGAGACAAGACCAAACGAGACAGCTTTTCGCAGTGACAAGACCACACGGGGCAACTTTGCGCAGTGACAAGACCAGACGGGCCAGCTTTGCGCAGTGACAGAGGAAACCAACAAGCTTGAGTTTGCTCAAATAGGAGTTACAGAGAAATACTTATGCATTTTTGAAATTAAAGTAATTTTTAGTGCAACAATAACACTAAACCTAAAGTAATTCTACTAACAATATTTTTCGAACAAACAACAAGATTCATACCAATTTTAGATTCAAGTATATTTAAAATAGAAACCAACAAAATTATCTTGATTAATTATCTTGAATTAAAATATTTCATCAAATACTAGATTAATTATCTTGAATTAAAATATTTTTGTCAAATTTTTAGAAATCAGTCTGACCTTAACAACTTAGTATGTCCTTATTTAAACCTTGTCGGTTTAAATATTTTAAATTAACTATTTGAATCATGAATAGTAAGTTTTCAAATTTTATATGGGATCTATATCATCCCAGTAGCTTCTATGAAAAATTTCATATTTTTATAATTTTATTTGCTATTTTTAAATCCCTACTTAAATGTGAATCATCTGAGTTGCGCGCGAGCCGTTGAATTTGAATTGGACTGTCCAGATCGATTGGGCCGTTCGGACCATCCGAACTCCAACACGATTTGGACCGTTAGATCTTAATCGGGTTGTCCATATCGATTGGACCGTTCGGACCGTCCGAACAGCGCACTCAATCAGGACTGTCCAATCGCGATCGGACGGTCCAAAATACAATAATTTCAAAAATACATAACTAATTCATAGTAACTCCAAATGAAGTGAAACCAATTTTGATAATTTTATTTTTAAGTGAACTTTAACTGGGAATAGGTTTCAAACTTATCTCTATCCCAGAAATTATAGTTTTTCGAAATTAATCCAAAACCGAATGTTTTTTACACTACAATATGCTTTTAACTTTGGAAATACATAACTAACTCATGTGAACTTCAATTGAGGTGAACCAAGTTATTTTGGCCTTATAATTTTATTTTCTATTTATCTGTATCATCCTTATCTCCACCACTGTTCAGTTTGACCTTATGAAAATTGTATGTCCTTATTTAAACCTTGTCGGTTTAAATATTTTAAATTAAATATTTGAATCATGAATAGTAAGTTTTGAAATTTTATATGGCATCTATATCATCCCAGTAGCTTCTCTGAAAATTTTTATATTTGTATAATTTTATTTGCTATTTGTAACTCCCTACTTAAACGTGAATCATCTGAGTTGCGCGCGAGCCGTTGGATTTGAATTGAACTGTCTAGATCGATTGGGCCGTTCGGACCGTCTGAACTCCAACGTGATCTGGACTGTTAGATCTTAATTGGGCCGTCTGTATCGATTGGGCCGTTCAGACCGTCCGAACAGCGCACTCAATCAGGACTGTCCAATCGCGGACGGTCCAAAATACAATAACTTCAAAAATGCATAACTAATTTATATTAACTCCAAATGAAGTGAAACCAATTTTGATAATTTTATTTTTAAGTGAACTGTAACTGGGAATAGGTTTCAAACTTATCTCTATTACAGAAATTATAGTTTTTGGAAATTAATCCAAAACCGAATGTTTTTTACACTACAATATGCTTTTAAATTTGGAAATGCATAACTAACTCATATGAACTCCAATTGAGGTGAACCAAGTTATTTTGGTCTTATAATTTTATTTTCTATTTATCTATGTCATCCTTATCTCCACCACTGTTCAGTTTGACATTATGAAATTTGTATGTCCTTATTTAGACCTTGTCGTTTTAAATATTTTGAATTAAGTATTTGAATCATGAACAGTAAGTTTTCAAAATTTATATGGGATCTATATCATTCCATTAGCTTCTCTGAAAAATTTCATATTTTTATAATTTTATTTGCTGTTTTTAAAATCCCTACTTAAACGTGAATCATCTGAGTTGCGCGCGAGCCGTTGGATTTGAATTGGACTTTCCAAAATGATTAGGCCATTCGGACTGTCCGAACAGCGCACTCAATCAGAACTGTCCAATCACGAACGGACGGTCCAAAATACAATAACTTCAAGAATGCATAACTAATTCAAAGTAACTACAAATGAAGTGAAACCAGTTTTGATAATTTTATTTTTAAGTGAACTTGAACTGGGAATAGGTTTCAAACTTATTTCTATCTCAGAAATTATAGTTTTTGGAAATTAATCCAAAACCGAATGTTTTTACACTTCAATGTGCTTTTAACTTTGGAAATGCATAACTAACTAATGTGAACTCCAATTGAGGTGAACCAAGTTATTTTGGTCTTATAATTTTATTTTCTATTTATCTATGTCATCCTTATCTCTACCACTATTCAGTTTGACCTCATGAAATTTGTATATCCTTATTTAAACCTTGTCGGTTTAAATATGTTAAATTAAGTATTTGAATCGTGAACAGTAAGTTTTCAAATTTTATATGGGATCTATATCATCCCATTAGCTTCTCTGAAAAATTTTATATTTTTATAATTTTATTTGCTATTTTTAACTCCCTACTTAAACGTGAATAATCTGAGTTGCGCGCCAGCCGTTGGATTTGAATTGGACTGTCCAGATCGATTGGGCCGTTCGGACAGTCCGAACAGCGCACTCAATCAGGGCTGTCCAATCGCAATCGGACGGTCCAAAATACAATAACTTCAAATATGCTTAACTTTTGCTTTTAAATTTTTTCAAATAAATTATTCTTAGGGACAAAAGGAAAATCGCTTTTTAAAATCCAGCAAAATCCCAAAAAAGGCTTAAAATAATATTTTTTTTTTATTTTAATCTAGAAAGGTTTTAATTGGTTTTTGATTAAATAAAATATGAGAAAAAGAAAAGAATTTTCAGAAAATAGTAAATAAAGCCCAAAAATTATAGAAAAATACACGTAAATTCCTTGAATTATTTGGGATTTAATAAAAATATTTTCGGCTTAACTTTTGCTTTTAAATTTTTGCAAATAAATTACTCTTAGGGACAAAAGGAAAACCTCTTTTTAAAATCCAAGAAAAGGCTTAATTGTCTCATTGTTGTACGGGGGGTTAGGAGTCTTAGGACTTGCCGATTTCGTGGCGACAGCGAAAAAACGGGTGCGCGATGGGGGGGGAGGCGCTAAAAATTCATTCGCTCCCTAGTGTATGCATCAAACAGACACTCAGGGAATTACTTGCCCCCGTTGAGAACACGTCGGTTCACCATTTTGGAGTGGCTCCCATCAAAATCTCTCGAGTGTCCGATTGGACATTCGGGAAATATTTATTTCCCGAGTGTTTTATTTAAAACACTCGGGACGTTGCCGAGTGTTTTCTTCAAAACACTCGGGAAACTTTGAGGCACTCAAAAAAATAAAAGATCCTGGTAGTGATTCATCCCAACCAGCCACTCAATTGGTCCTAGATCGCACCAAATTTGTAATTTAGCGCAACGGTCTTCAATAAAATTCGAAACTTGGACTACGTCTTTGAGCAATTTACCGCAATTACATCAAATTGTCAACGGCATTTCCAAGGGCTCCACCGTTGTCTTCCTTTCCGAATCCAGGATGTAAAGAAGGTTTTGTCCCGGTGTATTCTGGACACTTAACATGCGACGCCCGTCTTTGGTTGTGTACTCCCTCGGTTCTAAAGAACTTCAAAAGGTTGAATATCTGAATATTAGTACTACATTATTCATTCATCAAGCTCAAAATCCATCGAGATCGAGGAACTCGTCCGGGTCAAGCAAGGGCGCCTCCTGCCCATCCTGCTCCTGCCTCTGCACGGCGATGGGGTGGCCGCCGGCTTGCTGCGGAGGAGGAGCGTGCTGCGGCGCGTGCATGATGATGGCGAGCTGAGCGCGCGTCCTGGCCAGCTCGCACTGCACGGCGCGGGTCTCCTCCTGCAGCCGGTTGATGATCCCGGTGCAGCCGTACACCGGGTCCTGCACCCGCCACTGCGCCTCCATCGCCATCGTGTCCGCCGCCTTTCCTCGCCCTTGCACCGGCAGGTTCTGCATGCAGCGTAAACAAAGATAATATGGCCCGCACATTTTAATCACTGTAAAGTTTTTTTTTTTGCGGGAATCGATCACTGTAATTTTTTCAGCCAGGTGTATATGGTTTAGCTAACTAAGAATTGATCAACGGTGATTAATTACCTGAAGCAACCTGGCTACGTTGCTGGCCCCGAAGACCCTGTGCACGCAGGCGTACCTGTGCGGGTGCGATGCGGGGAAGTAGGGGGCGAGGACGCAGTCGTGAGCGCATCTCCGCCGTAGGTACTTGCATGCCGCGCATCTTGTGGGATTTGCAGCGGCCTCTTCTTCCGACGCCATGTTGCTGCTACTAAACGACATGATCCGGTGAAGATTTCCGTGAGATTTCGTGGATCTTTGAAAGATTTGGAGACGATCCACCTTGTGCTTATATACGACGCTGTATGGAGGAGCGGGGAGGCAGGTAACCATGGAAACCTCAACGGCTACCTGTTAATTCGATTTAACATGCATGCTGCGCCTGCGCAGCTGGACCGCCCGCGCGCCAACGCGCGCGCCGGTTGTACGACTACGTGATCGAGCGGAGCCAACGCGCGCGGCTGCGAGATTTTTGCGGTATTCCTTTTTCCTACGTTTGGGCCGTGGGTACGCCGTACGCACGCGGTTGGGCCGGCCGCTTGGTGAAGAAAGCGGTCGAGTGCGCGCATGGAGATTAGCACAGGCTCAGGCACGTGCGGGAAGCGGAAATGCACGGGTCCAGACTTACTTGTGATTTCCGAATCGCGTGGCCAATAGCCCAATACGTACTTCCCTGTGTCTGTGTCGTTAGACACGTGCAATAGTACAGATAACTGATAATACTAAAGATAAAGATAGCTCCTATAATAGGTTGTATTTTTACATATGTTTCTATAGACAGCTCTTTTATATACAATGTATCTTGTTTATCGAGTTATAGTCGACTACTGCATGCATGAGAGACGGTCCAATTCTCTAAACTCTCACTCTCTCCTCCACATCATCTCGTGTCTAATATGTCAAGACTTACAGACAGCTGACGTCACATCATTGTACATGCTCTTACAAGCTAGCGTCCTTTCTAGTCGTAAGCATTATTCACCGACTCGATCTCTTACAAGCTAGCGTCATTTCTAGTCGTAAGCATTACTAGGATGATAGCGCGCGATACGGCACTCTAAGCTTGCATGCACTGTAGGCATGTTTTTGAACTGTGCAGAATGAACCTGATACCGTAAGCTACAACGAGTCTCCGTTGGCCTATGTTGGAAAATTATCCGAGAGAAGCAAGGTCCCGGTCCAGCTACCGTCTACTATCTGCTTACTGTTGTCACTACGCATTTGCCCTTAAGTTCTGTTGCCAGGAGACGGGGAATACCATCTACTATCTGGTTAACTGTTGGCACTACGCCTTGATCACTTCAAAAACACAGTATCTGTTCAAGATTGTGTTGGGCTTTACCAGCTGCACGACAAATGGTTGAAATCGTCAAAACAAAGAGAGCTCACATGGTTAGATCTGCCATTGGTTCTTTCTTTGGTCTTCCCTCGCCACAGCCAGCAGAGGCCAACCTGAGCTATTGTAAAAACTATTGTAACGGAAAAGATTAAGAGGGGCAAATATATTTTGAGTGATGGGCACGCACTCTCGTTTAATGCTATGAAGAGAGCTTTCATAACATTAAGTGGGTTCCTCGATCCAATAATCTGCGATGAAAACATAGAAAAATTACCATCTTGCAAATGCAAATGGAGTGAAAAGTGGTTGTGTATACTATAGCAGAAGCACACCTTTGACTTGACGTTGCTGAAACCAGCTAAACACAGCACATTTTCAAGAGTCCTACCAGCAGCACACATTCCACTTCTCACAGGTCCAGGCCAACATACACACAAGCAGCAATCATGTCCACAAAACCGTTGATAAATGAGAGGAGCGGTTTGATGCTCGGATGTTTTGTATTGCCTTATCTCTATCTCTAACATATCTCTAACAGTGTTTACCTTTGTTTTCTCGTATTTAGCCTTAATCGCATGAGCAACTGTGTGGTCCTCGTATCGCTCCATATAGGGGAGGTTCTGGAAGCATTTCTCGTATGCCTAGAAACAAAAGAAGACATTTCCTTTTAAGAGCTGAACTTTTTAGTAGAGGTAGAATTCCAACTGAAGCACAAAAGTAGTAACTCAGGGATTTTAAAAAAATAATATTATTTTAAAAGATAACTACAAAAAATAAATAGTCGAACAAAAAAATGTAGAAAGGAGAAAAAGCATAGTTCAAACTAGCCTCATCACAATAAAAAAGCCCATGATCGAGTGTCTTCTTTGAGGTGGCACAAAGACGAAAGTAATTAGTTCACAAGGCCGATGATAGAAGGGCTGGGCCTAATTAGTTGTTCAGGTATAGAGATGAATGAGAGAATGGAGATAGCGCATTGAATGGTTTGATGAAGTAGTTAAACAATGGGAAAATTTTGCACAGATATTGCAGGATGAAAGTTCGATATGTTCCTAAAAATATGCAAATTTGAAAGGTAGGAATTTTTATGTATGGCTAACCCAATAACGAAAGTTTCGTAAGGAGATTAGAGCAGGCTACCATGAGACAAAAGATCTTTTTTCTAAAGAGATTCGATTTGGAACTCTTATATGTCCAAGGTCAATATGGAAATTCTTTCAGAGGTTTTCCCTTACTTTGTCCGTGTCAATAAACAATTCAAAATACCTCGACTTTTTTAGAACAGGTTCGAGTCAAATAGCAATGATTCGAAGCACTTCTTTTTCCATTACACTATTTCGGAAACCTAAGGACTCGATCGTATGGGTATAGAAAATACAGATTTCGATCCTAGGGAAAAGGAGGAAACGGATACTCAATTTAAAGTGAGTAAGCGAATTCCATACTCGATCTCATAGATCCCTATAGAATTTTGTGGAAAGCCGATTCGATGAAAGTCGTATATACGGTTTGGAGGAGATCTTTCCTATCTTCGAGATCCACCCTACAATATGGGGTCAAAAAGCCAAAAAATAAGTGATTCGTTTTAGCCCTTATAAAAAAAGCAGATTCTTGAACCTCTTTCACGCTCATGTCACGTCGAGGTCTTTGCAGAAAAGAAGCGCAAAATCCGATCCAATTTTTCGTAATCGATTAGTTAACATGGTGATTAACCGTATTATGAAAGACGGAAAAAAAATCATTGGCTTATCAAATTCTCTACAAATGCGAAATGGCTAGCAGCCCATTCCTAAGCAAGGGCCCTTCTCTATGCTCGGAAGCTTCCTGCTTTCAGGATTGGATGCTCTTAACTTAATTAGGGTGCTAGCTTCCCTAACGATGCCAAACTTCTCCCTCTGAAAAACCAAGCCCTTCTAACTAGACAATGTATTATTTGAATTGTAAAAACCTATTCTTGTGGCACCTTCTGCTACAGGGACCCTGGTGCTCCCTGTCACCGGTCTAACTTTCTATCGCTAGTTCAACTAGCGACAGGAAGTGAACAGTCGTCTTGTCGCCAATTGAACTGGCGACAAGTTTCTGTCGCCAGTTCAACTAGCGAAAGGAGCCTTAACACCCTATAAAAAACCATTGAAACACTACTACAAAATAGGCTATACTGGACACCTCATCACAGACGGTTCCTGTGGAATTGTCTGTATTGTAGTTATCACAGACGGTTTTAATAAGAACCGTCTGTTGTAGCAATGGCTAGAACCATCTGTGATACATAATTATCACAGATGGTTCTTGTTAATAACCGTCTGTGAATCAACACAGACGGTTTGTATTTAAAACCGTCTGTGAATCATTACAGACGGTTTTTATCACGAACCGACTGTGATTATAATCATATCACAGACGGTTTTCTCCAAAACCGTCTCTCATACTTTTGTTTTGTTGGGCGGGAAAACAAAAATTTGGACTTAATGGGCAAGCTGCCGAAACTCGCTTTATATTAACCGAGTCTCCTCACACCTCACATCCTCCATCTCCTCCTCCTCCTCTAACCGAGTGTCACCACCTCGCCCTGACCTTGCGCCTCGGCCTCCCCCGAGCTCGTCGCCCGTGGCCTCCTCCACCTCGCCCCAGCCTCGTCGTCGCCGGCCTCCCCCGACCTCATAGCCCATGGGCTCTCCTAACATCATCGCCCCCAGCCTCCCACGACCTCGTCGCCCCTAGCCTCCTCCACTTCGTCGCCCCAGCCTCCTCCACCTCGCCCCGGCCTCATCGTTGCCGGCCTCCCCCAACCTCGTCACCAGCCTTCCCCAACCTCATAACCCATAGGCTCCCCCGACATCGTCACCCCCAGCCTCCTCCACTTCGTCGCCCCGGCCACCCATGACCTCGTCGGCCCCGGCCTCCTCCACCTCACCTCGGCCTTATCGTCGCCGGCCTCCCCCGTTTTCTTTCATCAAGTACTGTTCATCATCGAACACTGTTCATCGACCTGGTCGGAAGGTTCCGACTACTTGGTCGAAGGAGGTTCGACTACATGGTTTGGCTCAAAATTCGATTTTTTTTTTGCAATAGAAAAACTATCACAGATGGGTCTAAACAATAACCGTATGTGAAAAAACTATCACAGATGGTTCTCAACAAAAACCATCTGTGATAATCAATTACCACAGACGGTTCTTGTTCAAAACCGTCTGTGATATCTTTTTTCACAAACGGTTATTGTTTAGAACCGTATGTGATACTTTTTTTATAGACGGTTAAAAAACCGTCTGTGATGACCGCATATCATCACAGACACATAAAATCAGACGATTCAGAAACCGTCTGTGATGACCCTTTATGTAGTAGTGAAACCCCCTAAAATTCGGCATAGAACTCACTTTTATTCAGAAAAAAAGAGAATGAGGGAAGGGAGAGGAGTAGAGGGGAGGTGAGAAGCTAGTGAAGCACTGCTCGTCCGGTTCATAAATTTGTGAGGTAATTTTTTTAACCGAATGGATAATATAGTTTTAGATGTACGGTTACATATATAGTGCAGTATGTTGTACATAATACTTTTCGGTGGGTAGTCCCTGTGCCTGCTCGCCTCGAGATGAGCTTGCGTCTCCCGCCGGATACGCTTATTGTGCTCTTCATTGCGGCGCTCCTCCTATCTCTTCTTGTGGTCCCTATTGGCATTCCACTTCTCGCAGTCGAGACGCCACTGGTCCTGTGGGTGGATCCCTTCGTCGATCCACTTGCGGTAGCCACATAGCGGATCCGGGGACTATGGGTAGACGGTAGAGAATGTTAGTGCGTACTTTGAAAGAGAAATGGTAGGAGAACATACTGTAACCGTTCCTTACCGGCTTGTAATAGCGGGCCATGTCCCAACGGCGATCAGGATAGTCCGAGGAGTAGTTTGCGCAACCCCAGTAATGCATGCTCAGGCTAAGCCGCTGCTTAGACTTGAAGAACTTGCATATATCCCTGCACCAACAGAGGGGTGGTGTGTCCCCCTCTAGTGGGTCTTGCGGCGAATGCTCGGTTAGAATGTTCTGGTAGGGGTTGCTGCTACGGGGGGCGTCATTGCGGGGTGGTGCCTCCTGGCACACTCCGCTTGTTCGTCCCGGGCCACAGCAGCCTTTGCGAGTTTACAGATCTCGTCCCATTGATTCTCCATCTAAGAGAAATTGTTTTGTAGTATTGATGCAGGAGAACCCACCATAGGAGGGTTAGTACTTATATGCCTAGATGACCCTACATACGCGGCTGAATTGTAATTAGGTTAAAGGAAATTCGTGTCCACGAAGCAGCGACCCCTAGGAGGAATCGTGTGGCAGCGTTGTGTCACGTCTAGCTGGTTTCATGTAGTAGTATGCAAAATATCACAGACGGTTTCAACCACAAACCGTCTGTGATACATATCACACACGGTTATATTTAAAAAACCGTATGTGAAATATGCATTATCACAGACGGTTCTTATTAATAAACGTCTGTGATAATTATATATCACAGATGGTTTTTTCCACTAAACCGCATGTGATAGTGTTCAACATAGACAATAACTTAACTTTAAACTGGATTTTTTTATATCATTTTTTTATTTACATATGGCCAAACAGCGTGGCCAGTCGTTTCTTACAAAAGATTTAGAAAAAGTAGAAATAATAAAAGATCAAGTTTTTCTAGTGGCCTAAGTAGCCTGCTATCTCCGTTATCAAAGCTTCGTAGGCGACGTCATCGGCATCGGAGGGTTAAGGATCAGCGTAGGTAGCCTGAAACACTTCCAACCATTGACGCAATCGTTCCATACTCGCCCAAAGAAGCTCCTCCTGAGGAGCCAAGTAGAAAAGCACCCATAGGCCCTCTTCTCTTGCTTGAGGGGTCTCGGCTTGGTCGACTCGGTTGCTCGCCACATCGATGTCGCATTCCAAGCGACGATAATCCTCATGCAGACGTGCAACCTCTTACTCGAGGACTACACCGATGGCGAGGTTAGCTCGCTGGAAGCTGCAGACCACCCGGAAGACACGGCAGAGGAGGTTGTCTAGATGGCGCAACGTCGACGTCACGTGTCCAGGCATAACCTTTGCTGAAGGAGGGAGGACACTATAAACACAGTGTACTTTTGCAGCTTTCACCAGCGTACGGTCGGCCAGGTGCTCGTACAGGATGGCCAAGTAGGCCATCAATGCTGGTGTCAGGGGAGAAGAGTGGGGAGCCATTTTGTTTGTGCTTGAGAGTAGAGCGATGTGTGAGGAGTACGGTGGCGGATGATGTCGTTTGTGCTTGATAGTAGAGTGATGTGTGAGGAATACAGTAGCAGATGATCATTCTTATAAAACATGCAAGAACCGTCTGTGATACAAAATTATCACAGACGGTTCTTAACAAGAACTGTCTGTGAATTATCATAGCCGGTTATATTTAAAACCCATTTGTGATATTTAATAATATCATAGACGGTTCTTAACAAGAATCGTATGTGATATTTCACAAATAGTTTTAAATATGAACCGTCTGTGATATTTAAATATAACCGTATGTGATATTATATCTTCACAGACGGTTTTTACCGCAGTTAGTAACACATATGTGCACTAAACTAAACCGTTTGTGTTGTCTGTGATGAGACGTCCAAGATAGCCCTTTTATAATAGCGGAAGCAATATTGACTCAAGACAACTCTTATATAGGAGTAAACCAATGTAGATAAACACATCGATGGAAGCAATATTAATCAACAACGAGTTACAGAGTGATAGATTAGATCTACCGGCTAGAAACTACTTCTAAGGTACAAGAAAAGTAAAGGTACATGAAAGAAAAAAGTTGAGTTGGTAAACGGTCTTGGAGGGGCCTCTGGGTCTTCTTTTATAGCTTGGCTGGCGCACAGAGATAAGTTCGTTGGCTGCGTTTCTCTTTAGGAAATTGCTAATTGATACTCGAGTGTTTTCTTTGTCTGCGAGTACTCACTTTTTCTATCGTTGGATTGTACTTTATGATTCGCGTTGTGCATGTGTATGTCCGGGTAAAAAAACATAAATGGGTGGGGCAGTGGACCCGATACTTGTTCGGTTCCCCATGCATCCACATTTCTTGTTGCTCAACTCTTCAAACTACATTTCTTTTTATCCACATTTCTATATTTTTGTGTTTGTGTTTGTATTTGTTTTTTTACCTCCACATTTGTAGTTTGAAGTGAAGGAAATCAGTGTTCTGAAAACAAGCAGCCTGAAATTTTTGTTACATCAAAAGGAGTTAATTGGATGTAAAAATTAATTTACTTGTATTTTTACCAAATTTGGAGAATATAATACATGTAAAAAAATGTTTTCATCTTATATAAAGAAACAACATAAAGTTACTATAAGGTGAGTGCTTGGGTATCATGCACTGCAAGAGGCTTGTAAATGAAATGAGCCCCTAAATGCGTAAAAAAACTGTCATATCAATAACTATGAACATATACACTCTTTATTTTCTTCTATAAATAACAATTTTTTTATGTGAACATCATGGTTTTGTCCAGGAATTGCACTCCATGAAATTGTACTTGCTCTCATCGTGTTGTTCACTGGTCAGTTTGTTCTATTTAGTTGTTTTTTTTAGTACAACCATTAGTTATAATACAACGGAACCACCTTTTAGTGAGATGGTAGAGTTGTGGCCGTACGCTTCATCTATAAGGGTTTAAATCTTGGTGGCCATATTTATACACATGTGAATACATTTTCGTAGGAATTTTATGAGGTCGTAGATTTATCCCTGACCTATCTTTCTAGGCGTGTGCTAAGGGTCACATTTGCGTTTATCTACGTGTGGTGTGTTTATGGTGGTACGTGTCTTCTTGTAATCGAAAAAAATAGTTATAACATAACTTTAAAAAACTAGTAACGTGTCACCACTGAACTAAGGAGATATAAGTCCCCTTTTCTTCGCAGCCTCCTCCTGATCGATTTTTTGGTCTCTTTGTTTTTCTTTTCTTTTTCACGTTTTTCTTGGAAGTCAAAGTTTTGATATGGGCTTACTGTAAATATGTCATTAGATGGGTTTTCGGGACACACGGCTGAAAAGAGCACATAACGAAAAAAGCACGGTCTAGAGCACTCGGCCCAAACAACCATTCAGCCCACAGAACAAGATCCGACCCGCTAACACATCTAATTTCTGAGCATAGGTGAAACATGCAGCTTTTTTTGAACGGAGACAAGACATATATTAATCAAACGGCTCTAAAATTGAGTACTCACTAAGAAATTAGCACTCGATTTCCCCTTAGACACCTCCTCCTCTTTATCGGCGAGCAAGGGAAAATAATCCAGCATCTGATCTGGTCTTGGTTTCCTTGTATGCATACAACCCTAACAAGTAACAAATGATCAATCTTTCCTTTGTGTTGCATGTAGTCACACATACGGTAACATGAACCGAATCGCCGACTTGTACCTCGTTTCCACACTGTCATGTTTGGCTCAATTAGGGTATGTTTGGTTGATGCCCTGAACTTCATGCTTAGGAAAAAATAGTGCCTGGATGTAGCCTGGAAAGTAGATGGTTTTTGTCTGTTCAAGCAAACATGGAGATGAGTTGTTTGGTTGAAAGTATATGCTTAGAATTGATAAATAAAAAATAGACCGTTGGATCAAACAATCAACGTGGATCAAGCCAGACATCGAACTTCCCAGACAGCTGGCTCCCAGACGCTCATTTCCTACGCCTGGAAGCCTGGCATCGAAGCAAGCGAGCAACTGACAATCCTCATGAGACGTCTTGGCCAAGCAACGCACCACCAGAGAGCGAACCAAGCAGACCCTTACTCATTGGATGGATCGGTATCATCATAATATCAACAAATTGCATCTAACTACCTAAGCAGCACGTGCATGTCTAGTGTGTACTAGTTCATCGCTCGTTCCTCCGTCCTCGTATCTTCTAGCTCTGATATTGGAATCGGGCAAATTTAGTAATATATCTAACGAGGGTTGAATAATCTTTAATTAATGAAACTATTTATCTATATTTTCATTATAGATAGTAGTATTCTAATAGCCCTATGATATATCGTTGGTCGAAGATATTTGTTACGACCAGTTTAGGTTATAACCATGCCTGGCCGTAAGACCGGCTAGATCAAAACACAACTATCTTCTGATCGATAAGTCTCACAGACAGAACATGTGGGCTCTATCTAATTGTCTAAGGTCCCTGTACACCACGCTCGACTATGCGTTGTAGTTAATACAACACGTACATGTATGTGTCTCTGACATAACTGCCCATACATCTCTCCGTCTCTGGCAATAACCTCCTGATGAACATGCAAGGAGAACGTCTCACTAACAATCAATCGTCATCAACGTGCTGATTCTAGCGACCGCCAAGGCGACTCCTAACGCACAACAACTGTCACCCTTCGACGCTTTATAAAGGGAGCAGTGCCGGTAGACAGAGAGATACGAGATCAACACATAGACAAGTCATTGGCAATATTTTTTTTTGTGTGGCTTGTTGCGCTTTTGTAACCTCATTCAATACAAGAATATAGGAATATAGTTGTTATTCTATATAGAGAAGATCTGAATATATCTAAAAAACTCAAGTCTCTTTTTGTATGATCTCGAAAACCATATTCCTGTACTTACTCGCAATAGTAATTCATCGACGATATCCACTGCCATTGGCTCAACAAGACCTTCTGTCAAATTTGGGTGGCATCACATGCAACTTTGAGGCTCCATTCGAAACAAGAAAATACCTCATGGTTCTGGCAAGGATTGCACTGTTTCTCGACAAAATTATTACGGAACTCTGCGTTATAAACAAGCACCAAGGTCTACGAAATTTATTCAGAACATAGCTCGTAAGCATTATTCACGTTATTCTTCCATCATTATTTTCAAAAGGTTTCTGCCATCTTTCATCTGTATCAACAATCATACAAAACCTATCTGCAATCAAGCCCTATCGGATGCTTAGGTTATATACAATAGGTTTATATGAGCTGTCTATAGTCTCTATCATGTAGGATTTAACTTGATGTAGATGAAAAAGAATAAAGAGAGAGAAATATACTGTCTACAATTATGTAGCCGACTGTAGCACCAGAACAAAAAAAAGCATTAAAAGAATGTATGTTGTTTATAATCCTGTAACTGACTATATCACTACAACTCATTATATAAGTTATCTTTAATATTATTCACAAATAATATAAAAAGTTACTATAGAAACTGATATAAACCACTTTTGTATATGACCCTAGTGGAGTAAAGGGTCAAGCCAAACTACCTCCCCGATGCTCTGGCTGGAAAGACATGCAGGTGGGCCCTCCCGGCCATTAAAATACGAAGCAGAGCATACCAGAAGGCAGAAGCTCGGCCGCCGTACGGCCGCGGAATATTTTAAGTGTCCCTTGCGAAACAGGATAAGATTAGGTTAGTGCACAACACACCTTCCCATCCCATCCTTTCCTCTCTCTCCTCTCAAACAATACGCGCAAGGAATGTGTGGATGGGGTTTTAACAGAAGAGGAGGATGGTGTAGTGCTTAGATGTACAATCGGTGGAGGAGGTAAAAAAGAAGAGCTAGAGGCGGAGTGATCTTTTTCTAAAGCTAGGAGGATCCTGGGGGACTGGTCACGGCTCATAGGGAGTCAAAGGCTTTGGGCCTCGAAGGGGAGCAAGACCTTGGGTTTTTGCTTGGTCTTGGCTCTTTTGCGAGTGGGAGCGAGCTGCAACTGTCTTGGGACATTGAAGAGCTGCCAGTGGATGGGCCGGCTACAAACCAGCAAGGAGCTGTGGCGGCCCATGTACTGGAGGTGGCAGCTCAACAGCCTGCTTATGAGTGTGCTGTTCTTCAGCTAGCAAAGGAGGCCCTCAAGCCGGTCTGCTTGCAAGCGCTTTCTGCTGAGCCTCCGGAGGGGGCGACAGTCCCAGATGCCGGGATGGACGTTTGTGTAGTTGGGGTGGAGCCAGAACGTCCAAGACCCAATGCAGGCCGAGGGTCACGTAGGGGACAGTCTGCTCCCATTTGTCTTGTTGGTCGTGGGTCGAGTGCAACTCTGGCTAGACGTAGCAAGCGTCAGGCAGACTCGGTGGATGAAGACTCTGTGGAGCGTGCCGCCCGGCTGGTCGCCAAACGTAATCTGGAATTCAGTGATGGTTATCTTCAGATGTACCTATTGGTTTCGCTTCTGATCGCTGCTGTAGAGGGAGGAGGATCGTATTATCCTTCAAGACATGGGCCGACGTCTGGAAACTACTGTTATGGAGATTTTTGTCAAGCATGAGTGGCAGTTCAGTAATAGGATTTGTCTATAATTTTTTAGACCTGGTTTGGTCATTTTTTTCCCCTTTTCTTATCTGTTTTGTCAGGTTCTCAGATGTTGGTTATTATAAGTTACTCTTAGTCACATCTTTTGATGATGACTAGCTATATGCATCACACTGTGCAGAAGCTGGAATAAAAAATATTTCCTTTTCTAAAAAAAAAAGCAACGTCCAGCCTGCGGTCCCTTTCCTCTTGCCTTTCAAGACCAACCATTATCTCCTCAGGATCCGGATCCTGCGATACCTGATGTGAGTCGTGGATTTCGATCGAACGGTAGATGCTCCTAATGCACTGTGCATTTAGACATGTTTCCATCTCATCCCAGGGTCACCACTTTCTCTCGGATGAATAAATCTACTTAAGTACTAGTACTTGAAATCCTTATCTAATCACACCTGCCCATGGAATACAACTCACCGGATTAGCAAACAATTGGGCATAGGATACTTCATCACATTCACACACACTTCTCTCCCCCAAGTTTGATCGCCCCTTGAAGAACATCGACAATACTAGATAACTATCACTCTTAGTACATGCCAGGGTTAACAAAATGGGCTGCCTCATGTGACATCTCGGTGCTGATTTGATGAGACCGATCACCGATGCTGCCTGCTGCAGAAACGTAGAAAAGAAGAGGAGAAAATGCTGTGCGAGATGTGATGTGATTGTCAAATAAGGTTTACTCTGCTTCGCGAACCGTTCGTACGTGGGCCGTGGCAACTCGCTGCTTCTTCAATAGCCCTTAATTTTCGTTTTGTTTTTGTAAGAATGAAGCTACCGACGATTAAAAACCAATTCTTGTGCTAGATGCCTAGAACTACAAGACGTTTGCTAACTTTTTTGGAAGGGAAAGCTACCTTCTGAAAAGGAAAGCTTTTATTGTGCTATGTATGCTTAGATTAGTCGCTGACTAGTAATCCCTATTTGATTTAATCAACCCTATTTGATTTAATCAATCAGTTACCATGTTAAAGAAACAGAAAAATGGAGTCTGAAAATACATGAATACACCCAAGAATGGTCACTAACAACTGGATGCTTATCAGATTCGGCATAGGACTCATCACCCACCATTTTGTCTGCTGCCACAACACAACACAAGCCACACCAACAACACTGGAGATCAACAAACCACTCATCATCATCATGACCTAAACAAAGCTCAAGCCCTAATGAGAAGGGAAGAAAAGTCACATATATAGTCAATTAGTCATAAACCTGTCAGTTTGTTCATAGAAATGTTCACTTCATGCCATCCAAGATTCAACAAGAGAGACCAGCCACAGGCAGCAGACAAACACAACAAATGAAGGTTCTTATATATATCTTGATTATATAGTAGAAGCAGTAGTAACAGCATCTCTCACACCTAAATTAAGATAAGCGGTCTAATTTTAGCTAGTTATAGCTTGCATTTTGGAGATCAGACAGGGAGAACGACCTAGGAGATCTAAAGGAGGTTGCATTCGGACTCCTCATCATGGTGCCCTTTTGGGTGTGCAGGCTGAGCCTCGGTGGAGGGAATGTGGGCACATTCTTCTCCCTCCTGCTCTTGCCGCCATTGCCGTTGCATCGATGTTCTTGGTCCTCCTCGTTGTCTGAGCACTCTTCCTCCTCGTCCTCCTCCACCACGGCGTGGTCGGGGGCGAGGAGAGCGGGCAGGTAGGTGGTGACCAGCGAGCTGCAGGAGGCCCTTCGCCGCGACCACGCGGCGAGGACGCGGCGGCGCTTGTTGAAGGGGTTCTCCGGCTTGGCGATCTCCTTGGCGGCCGCCGTGGCCGCTGCCTCGGCGAGGCTCGTGAAGGACTTGGACTTGCCGACGTAGAAATTGGAGAGGCCCCTCCTGCGTTTCATCAGAAGAGTATATCTTGGTCAGATTTTTGTTTAGGATATATTCCATGGGGATTAACTACACAATATTTGGTCTGTTCTTGATGTACTGCTAATATACAGAGTTGGATTTTTACCTCATCGCTTGCTTGGATTTTTAGCTAATTACACGCACCAAAATCCCTGAACTTTATCAGTATGACCAGCAGCAAGATGCCAACTTTCTCCACAGTTAGTTTTAATTAGAATGCAAAAAAGGAACCTTTCTCCTAGCTCCACTAGTGTGATCTTAACCTTAATAATTCCACCAGATGAACATAGCCACTCTAAACTATTTTTTACCCCAAAAAAATAATTTCTTTTCTAAAGACAGATGCAGCAGCTACTTTGCAGTAGCCATTTGACCAAGAACAGATAGAACAACTTCAAGATAGCAAACTAAATCACACAAATTTATCCAAATTAAAACCTCAGCTAATAAACAAAGGAGGAGGTTAAGGAGGAGAAGAAGATCAGTAAGCTTACTTGATGGGTAGGGCATCCTCCAAGGACTCTAGCGTCCCCAATCCCTCCATCATCCCCAGCCCCTCCTCCACCCCCTTCACCTTGCTCTCCACCTCCTCCCCCTCCTCCTCACCCGCCGCCGCGCCGCCCTTCTCCGACGAGGAGTCCTCCCCGATCGACGAGCTGTCCGACGACGCCGCCCCGATCGACGAGCTCTCCGACAGCGCCTCCCCCGCCCCCACCTCCTTCTCCCCATCCTCTATAAAGAACCCATTGGTGTTCCTATCCGCCTTCTCCGAATCCGGCTTCCCTTTCTCCGACCCCCGGAAGCCATGCGCCAGCGGCATCCCGGGCGCCACCGCCGTGGACATGCCTACAGCCCGCAGCAAGATCCAACCAAATCTCGGACGACGTATGGATGGATGCGTCCGCCAAGAACCAGAACACAGCAAAGCAGGCAGGCGAGGACAAGAAATCTTGGTGAGAGAGAGAGAGTGAGAGAGAGAGAGAAGAGGAAGGATAGGATAAGAGGCTAGACGAGACAAGGAAGGCCGTATTCTATAGTTGGGGGGGGGGGCAGAGAGCTAGTAGCCTAGTACTACAGGACAGCGACACGCTAGGCGCGGCGCATGCACCTGGTCCACGCGCCCGAGGCTGGTGCGTATGGTGCAGGAGGTGGCCGGTCTCCGTCCGCCCTTACGCGTGGGGCCACGGTGGTGGTGAGACGACCTCGACACGGCCCCGCCCGCTCGGTGGGCTCGGCCCACGGAAAGCGCGATGGACGCGGTTGAGCTGTGTACTAGTAATAGTAGTATACTCCTACTATACGTAGTATAATACTATTACAGACGCGCAGTACGGGTCAGGCCGTATAAATATACTGTGTACGTGTGACGTGGCTGTAGGTTTCTGGATGGTACTGTAGTAAGAGGGTGACGGCGACAGGTTTTAGATGCCGCTGCCGCTGCCCGGGCATCGTTGATCCAAGAATTGGCTAGCGGTTTTATAGGTTAAGGTTATATACAATATGTTTACATTAGCTGTCTATAATATATGTCATGTAGGATTTAAATTGATGTGGATAAAAAAGAATAAAGAGAAAGAAATATGTTGTCTACAATCCTGTAGCCGACTGTAGCATCAAAACCCAAAAAAGCATTAAAAGATTGTGTGTTGTCTACAATCCTGTAGTCGACTGTATTACCACAACCTATTGTATGAACTGTCTTTAGTGTTATCTACATGTGACAGATAGTTGCTACAGATAGCAGTTGTCTATACCTTTGTACATACCATAATGTCTCTATTTTTGCTGCTCGGTTATGTACTTGAACAGCTATTGATAAGGATGATTGTATCACTAACTACTACAGTAGTCTTATGTTTAAACAAGTAACATTTATATCGCAAAGATAAAGCCAAAATTTACACAATAACCTTTTTTAACCATTCTTCTTGCGTTCTTTTAGGACTTGTCCAAACAGGACCTAGAGGGTGTATTTGATCTTCGAAGTAAATTGAAATAGAGCCACCCATTTATTTCTAAAAAGTACTCAAATTAGTTCAGCTCTACCGCTAAACTAAATTGCGGTAGGATAAACATATGGGATAGTGTATACTCCTTGTAGCTAAAAATTAATGTGATATAGGTACAATTCATGCCAGCCAATAAATCAGGATGCGGGTCCTCTACAGTACTATAGGCTCACTGTAGCAACAAGAATATGAGTCTGGTACTGTAGCATTCTGCAGTAACACTGTAGCAACCATTGTTAGATAGTGTATACTCCTTGTAGCTAAAAATTAATGTGATATAGGTACAATTCATGCCAGCCAATAAATCAGGATGCGGGTCCTCTACAGTACTACAGCCTCAATGTAGCAACAAGAATATGAGTCTGGTGCTGTAGCATTCTGTAGTAACGCTGTAGCAAAACATTGTTAGAATAGAGCCGATTTTATCGTGTGTAGAAATATTGTAGTGAATTTACTGTTTAGCATTGTAGCATCGTTACTATATACTGTTGATCTCAGCCGTTCTCTGCGATTGAATGGTCCAAATAAAGCATAACGCACCTCTACTGTGTACCTCTGTCGTAGCTAATTGCTACGACAAAGGATGTGCGTCCAATAAGTCAACATGATATGCGTCTAATGAGTCAACATGATATGCCTTCGGTGATCATGAGTGTCGATGTTTTAATTTTGATCTTATAAAATAAATACATGGGTCACTATAATCGAGATTATGCAAGAGGAGTCAGGAGCTTTTTAGACATGTTCAAGCCTTCTCCGGATAGAATAACAACCTTACTTTGGTGTTCTTGTATTGAATGTGTTTATATAATAAAACAAGCCATTGAAACTAAGGATAAATTGCTTCTGAATTGATCACTTGATCGTTGTGACGACCCACCCCGTGATGTACCGCAAGAGGTCCGGGAGGACCATTTTTTTTTTGCGCTGCGAAGTCACCACGGAAAGATGGGGTAGCACCGCATGGAGCTTTACCGAGGAGGTCTGCCAGGACCTCCCAGGAGGTCTTGCGGACCTCCTAGAGGTCTTGGTCCGCCACTGACCTCCCAGGAGGTCTTGGGGACCTCACGGAGGTCGTGGCGCCACCCTTTCAGAGCACCTCCAGCACATCACTAAGAGAGGTCGGCGGGACCTCGAGTGCTAAGTCCGTGAGGACCTCCCTGGTGGTCCTACCCCTGTGCATCTGAGCTAGTCCCAGGACAACAGAGCTAGCTCGCACAAGAACACAAGCCAATACCACAACCACGAGGTCAAACAAAGATGAAGCAGACAAATTAAACTTTATATAATAGGACCATATGGTCAAGCTTGTTAACAAGAGGTGCGCCACCGAGGGCTTACAAAACCAACGAGGACTTACAAGCGGCAACAAGGAGCTCTAGGGCTCGAACACCAAAACACGCAAAAGCCATCCAACAAGCACCACGGCCGGGTGGAGGACGCCCTAGGCATCTTAGTCGTCGGAGAACTCCTCCTCGAAGAGGTCTCAGACCGCCTCGCACTTGGTCATCTTCATAATCTGCTTTGACACGGGGCTTAAGCCATGAGTACTTGGAATGTACTCAAGAAGTCACAGGAGCAAAGATGCAATAATATTCATGCAAGGACTTACCAATGGAGAGTCAGATGGTTAGTTTGCATAAAGCCAAGTTTGACAATAATAGCAATAATAGATTGTAAGGAAGCAAGGTAAAACCATAATACATAATACTTTTGATGTTTAAAAGGTGGAGTGAGCACCAACTCACGACCACAACCAAAAATGAGGAGGTCTGATCACACCGGTGGCGTGTCCTCACCCAAAACCCACTCTGAACACCCATTCCAGAGGTCCAAACCAACCTGGACCACTACTCCGAGCCAACCTTGACCCTCCGAGCCGGCCAAGGTCTCTTCGAGGCAAAGCCAAGGCATCTCGCGGAAGTGTTCGATGGCACAAGCTTTTGAAACATCTACCCTTGCACCATTTCACCGAGCATGTCCATGACCAAGGACTTGGCTATTGAATAGATCTTTTACTCTGCAGAGGTGTACAACTTTACCCACAATCCACGATCTCTCTAGCGGGATGGGTTCGGTCACCCTTGCTCACTTCCTAAGGTGGCAGGCCTAGAGAGCGCAGCAAGGCCTTTACAAAGCTTTGAACCGACTAGGGCTGCCCGCTAAGGTTTATAATCCTCCAAAGTGGTCTAGAAATCCACAGGTTACGGGTGCCCTCTTGCGCCAACGAATCACACGCCAACCACAACAGCCCCAAGCCATCTAATTGCTAATTATTCAGCCTGCACCATTCCCATAAAATGATCTTGTGGTTGCACTATTTGGCCCGATTCAATGCACACAAAGTGAAGTCCTTATTTGTGCTAAGGCAAGACTTCCACAACCAAGTGTGCACAAAGACCCACTACTCACTCCTGCCTTCTTGCCTTAGCAAAACAATTTGCATTAGCCCATGCCAAAAGACCACCCATCTGGCACACAAATTTTAACCAAGTGGTCTCACACCACATCAACACAACTTAGGCATCCCGCCATAGTCGCTCAACAATGGCACCAACCACATATTTCATAACTTATTAGTCAAGATTATTAGAGATGAAGCATGATACGTTCAACCACGTTTTCTAAGCAAGGCTATATAAGACCCACGGCCCCATGTTGGCAAATAACAAAGAACACCAACTAAATTATCCACCCTAAGGCTCACAAGGTGAACATGACAACATGATGGAGACAAGGTATAAAGGAGGCATAACAAAGAAGTAGGCAAGTAACTACATTAAACCATTTTCTTATAAACATAGCCATGCATGATAAAGTAAGACCGAAATACATTTGCAAAACTTGGTTCAAGATGATCAAAAGGAGGTCTGTGGCTTGCCTTGGTCAAGCGGTGGAGAGCCTTCTGCAAAGAAGAGCTGGGTCCAAGATCTCCTCGAACTCGTGATCTACACGTTAGCAAGAGAACCAAAATAAGCAAAACTACACTAAGCCGAGAGAACTTCAAAAGAACCAAAAGGAACTCAAACCAACTCGGCCAAAGGAAACCAAGAGGCTTAACACAGCCTCAAAGAGCTCTGAGGGAGGTTTTGCAAGGAAGAACCGAAAGCAGAGGAGGCAGGAAGGAAGAAATGAGCAAAAAGATTACAAAGGCTCGCCTCCCGGGCTATATATAGCCGGAGTTGGTGGAGTGCACCAAGAAAAAGGTTCAATGGCGTGTAGGCAATCGGGATAACTAGGCGGGGCTTGCCCAAAAGAATTGAAATAAAGTACCTCGGATGTGTTGATTTAATGTGACCCGACACCTATTAAATGCGCATGAGTTCTGAGGCAAGAGCAATAATTACAAGGTGAAGAGGGGGGCAAGTGGGGCAGTCAAAAGGGTGCACCTTGGTCAAAGAGGTGGCCCCACCGCAAGGGTCATTCCCGCCAAAGACCACTGTGAGGTCCTGGGCAAGAGGTCCAAGACACTCAGAGGAGGTCTGGACAGGAGGTCCAAGGACTCAAAGGAGGTCTTGACACTCGGATCTGCACGTGGAGGTCTAAGGGTCAAGATTTCAGAGGGGACTTCAACGGTCCAGATCAAAGGGTGCAGGAGGTCCCGACCAATGTAAAAATTCAAGGTTAGGAGGGTGGTTTTATAAAAGACCAAAGAAGGACCGGGAGGTGGTCTTTGCAAAACAACAGAGGAGGTCCTGGGAAACAAAGGCAACGCTTGCGAAGAAAGCAGAGCCGTTCGATTGAATCAGGCGGCCCAAAAGGAAAGGAACGTTCGGACCATCCAAAAGTTACTTAGCGGTGAACCGTCGAGATCCAGATCCAATGGCGACAACAAAGGGGCCGTTGGACCAAGCTAAAGCAGACCATCGAGACTAGGCCGTCGATTAAAATCGGACGGCCAGAGAAAAAGGGACGTTCGGACCGAGATAACATGCCCCTAGGATCGGGCCATTCAAACCACATCGGATGGTCCTAAGGTAACGAAGGTAAAGTCTCAAGCGATACAGCCACAAGAATCAAAGATGGGTCCAAGCGCTAAGGAGGTCTTGGACCTAAGGAGGTCTGGACCTTTGGATACAACTAAGGGGAACACGACGGCTAAGATCTCCGAGAGGAGGACCTAAAGGCGAGATCCTAACAAGGGGAGGTCTGAGCGGCTAGATCTCAACAAGGGAGGTCTCGAGCGGCTAGATCTCAACAAGGGAGGTCTAGGAAGGCCCCAAAAGAGACTTTGGGAGGTCCAGAGAAACTCTAGGCGCCCAAGAGAACTCGGGGTTCCCAGAGAGCGTGGAGAGGTCCTTTGGAGGTCCAAAGAAGCAAAGCCAAGCGTGGCTTGGGGGAAACCAAGAGGTTTCAAACACAAACCCGATTGGGTCCTTGACAGAAAACCCCAAGCAAGGGAGAGGTTGAACAGAGGAGGAGATGAGAGAGAGGTCGGATCTCAAAGAGATTCAAACCAACAAAGGAAGTTAGAGAGAGAGAAGAGGCGAACCAGGGGCACACAGAGAGGCTTTGAGAACCACACCGAGGCAAAGAAAGACACCACAGAGAGCCACAACCAAAGAAGGAACACCAACAACGACTTAGTTAAGGTTTGATTAATTCCAATTGAACTCTCCAGATTTCAAAATCTCAAAGTTAAGCTTTGGATTCTCAATAAAGCCAAATGGTTACTTTTATTTTGAAAACTTGGCAAGGATCAAAAGAAAACGGGACGTTACAAACCTTCACCCTTAAGGGAATCTCGACCCGAGATTCAGCCGAGCTAGTGAATAGGTGGGGAACTCCTTCCGAGGTCCTCTTCTCGTTCCCATGTCGCCTCGGCCAAGTGGTTGCTCCATTGCACCTTGCACAACTTGGTGGTCTTGCTCTGGTAACTCTCGGACACGCCCAAAATCTTGATGGGGTGCTCTCTGTAAGTGAGGTCTTCTTGGAGGTCCACGACTTTTAAAGGCATTTGGTCCTCTCGCACTCGCAAGCATTTCTTCAAGCTGTGACACATGGAACACATTGTGGACTCCAAAGAAGTCGAGGAGGAGGTCCAACGGTAGGCTACTTCACCCTTCTGCAAGGACTGGAAAGGGTCCAATAAACCTTGGAGCAAGCTTCCCACTAACTCTGAACCATTGCAGATACCTTTGAGAGGTGATACTTTGAGGTAGACTGGTCTCTCGAGACAAAAGCTAGGTCTCGACGCCTAACATCTGCGTAGCTCTTTTGCCGAGTTTGAGCGACCCTTAGCTTCTCCCTTATTGACCTTACGATCTTGACTTCTCTCAAGAAGTCCTGCCAAGAACTTGGCCTTCACCCGATTCTGTCGAAGACAAGGAGTCCTACACTTTCTCCCATAAATAGCTTCAAAGGGACATTTGGAGACTCGCTGGTAGGCTGTTATTGTAGGAAAATTCGCATATGGTAACATCTTGTCCCAACTAGATTGTCTTTCAGAGCACAAGCTCTCAAAGATGTCCTCAAGGACTTGGTTAACTCTCTCGGCTTGACCATCCGCTTGAGGGTGGTATCTCAGACTAAAGTTGAGGTCGGTGCCCAAGGCATCATGTAGCTTTTGCCAAAATTTGGAGGTGAATTGAGATCCTCTATCCGAAACTATATTCTTTGGAACACCATGCAAGCATACAACCTTTGCCATGTAAATTTCTGCCAGCTTGTCTCCGGAATAGGTAGTCTTCACAGGAATAAAGTGAGCCATTTTTGTTAACCTATCCACAATGACCCAAATAGAATCAAAACCGGCTTGGGTACGAGGTAAACCAAGAATAAAATCCATGCCGACCTCTTCCCACTTCCATTCGGGTATGGGTAAGGGCACTAAAAGTCCTCCGTGTCTTTGGTGCCTTTGCTTTAACCTTTGGCAAGTGTCACATTTGGCCACAAAATCTGCTATTTCCTTCTTCATTTTCGCCACCGGTACAATTCCTTGACATCTTGGTACATTTTGTAGCTCTGGGTGTATAAAATACAATGCCTCATGTGCTTCTTTAAGTATCATACCCTTGAGCTCCGTGTTATTGGGCACACAGAGCCTCTTATCAAACCGCATCCGCACCTAGGTCATCTATAGAAAACCTTGACCTTCCTTCTCTTATGTTGGTCTTGATTTCTTGGATGCCAGCATCTCCATCTTTGGTTGCCTTGATCTGTTTTTTGCAAGGTAGGTTGCACTTCAAGAGTTGCCAAAACCCTTCTTCCACTAACTCAAGTCTAAGCTTCAAGAATTCTTCATACAAGGCAAAGTTGGCTCTCCTTAACCATCAAAGTATTGACATAAACTTTTACGCTCAAAGCATCGCCACCACATTGGCCTTGCACAGGTGGTAGTGAATTCCACATTGTAGTCCTTAATAAGTTCAAGCCACCTTCTCGCCTCAAATTCAAATGCTTGTGTAAAGATGTACTTTAGGCTTTTGTGGTCGATGTAAATTTCACACCTATTACCAATGAGGTAATGGCGCCAAATTTTAAGGCATGAACCACTGCTGACCAATTCTAGGTCATGAGTAGGGTAGTTTGCTTCATGAGGCTTCAAGCTGTCTTGAAGCATAAGCTACCACTTTTACATCTGCATTAGAACACACCAAGTCCTTGCTTTGATGCATCACAATAAACTTCAAATCTTTCCCGACATCTAGAAGAACCAAAAGCTGGGCAGAGGTCAACTTTCTCTTGAGCTCTTGGAAGCTCTGTTCACTGTCTGAGGTCCAAAGGAACTTTTTTTTTCTTTAACGGTGAGTGAGAGGTTTTGCAATCAGGAGAAGCCTTCAATAAACCTTTGTAATGTAACCGCCATGCCAAGAAAACTCGACTTGAGGCACTTGCCCTAGGGGTTCCCAATTGAGCACATCTTGAACCTTACTAGGGTTGTGAGACACTCCTTCTTTTGACAAAACATGCCCCAAAAGACCACTTCTTTTAGCCAAAACTCACACTTACTAAATTTGGCAAAGAGTCGATGAGCTCTCGGCTTTTCCAAAACCGAAAAGAGGTGGCTTGCATGCTCCTCTTCACTCTTGGAATACACTAGAATGTCGTCAATGAAGACAATGACAAACTTGTCTAGATAGTCCATGAACACTCGGTTCATCAAATTCATGAAATAGGCAGGGCATTGGTCACCCAAAAGACATGACAGTGAATTCAAATAACCCATACCTAGTTGAAAAAAGCTGTCTTAGGATGTCTTCCTTCGAATTTTGAGTTGGTGATATCCTCATTCTCAAATCTATCTTGGAAAACACAGCAGCTCCCTTCAATTGATCAAATAAATCATCAATTCTTGGCAAAGGATACTTGTTTTTGACGGTGACATCATTGAGAGCTCTGTAGTCCACACACATCCTTTGAGTGCCATCCTTTTTAGGCACAAAAATCACTTTGGGGCTCCCCAAGGTGAGGAGCTAGGTCTAATAAAACCCTTGCTCGCAAGTCTTCCAACCGCTTCTTCAACTCCACATGATCATCAACATGCAATCTGAGGGCCTTTTGGAGATGGGGAGGTCCACAGGACAAGGTTTATGACAAACTCAAGGTCTCTGTCTGGGGCATTCACAGGAGCTCATCAGGAACACATCCACAAATTCTTTAACAACAGGACATCCTCCAAAACTTGAACTTGAGCACTACAAGATAGGGCTCCTTGGAGTTTCTCCGAGGTGGCGAAAACTTCACAAAGGGCACCACTAGGGCTGGTCAAAGAGATACTTTTGCCACTACAATCCAACATAGCATGGTGGTTAGCTAGCCATCCATGCCCAAGATCACATCTAGGGACACGGTGTCCAAAAGGATAAGGTTGGCTAGAAATTCTACTCCTTCTATGACCATTTTCACTTGTGAACAACCCCGGTTAGTACTTAGTTACGAGTCGGGATTGAACCAACAAGGTAGACTTAAGAGCAACAACTCAAATCGGTGCTTTGCAAACAAAACTCCGAGAAATAAGCGAATGGGAAGCTCAGAGTCAAACAAAGCTGCACTGCACTTGAAGTTACTAGGAACATACCTAGTACCACGCCCGAGGAGGTCTCAGTGCTTCTTCCATCGCCACATGGTTCACGGCCCCTTCCAAATGTCCGGGAGGTTCGGCTTGAGGAGGTCCTGCTGACTGAGAGGTCTTGGCGAGGAGGTCTGAAGTAGAGGTCTTTGTGGCTTGCTCCATCTTGGGGGCATTGATTGGCGAAATGCCCCACTTGGTGACACTTAAACAGTGATCCCGCCTTTGTGGAGGTCATTGGGGTTGACTTAGTCTTTGCCAATGATGCGTTGCCGGGAAGCGGTACCAAGGAGGTCTTGACAGAGGTCTGGGGGTCCTTGGCGCTTGGATTGAGTATTGCACAAACGTCTTGACACGCCGGGAGGTCTTTCTTGAGAATCTTTGGAGGGTGGCACCTTTCTCTTGAAGGACTCAGAGAGTTCTCTTGGGATTCCTCAATGAGCATTGCCTTGTTCACCATATTTGGAAATCGGGATAATCGTTGCCCACAACTTGAACTTTTAAAGCTGGGATGGAGGCCTCGCTTAAAGCGCTTCGCCGCGCATCATCCGTAGTAGCCACATCTTCGCGAGCATAACGCGACAATAGTGTGAACTTAGTGAGATACTCACTTCTTGACATCTTTGCCTCGCTTGAGCTCTCTAAACTCTTCCTTTTTCATTTCTACCTTCCCATCGGGACATGCGAATGAAAAGCAGTGCGACCTCGCCCAAGTGATCCTCCTGGGTGACATGTGAGACACAAATGTGTCCCACCACTCAGTGCAGTCCTTCCAGGTTGATGTGAGGCAAACAAAACCTTCTCCTGTCTTCACAATGAGCAATATCCGACTTCTTCTCTGTTGATCTCGGCCAATCATACGCATCTAAGGGCTCGGGAGAGCTCGAGAATGTAGCCGGGCGTGTCTTCATGAACTCGGCGGCCTTGATTGATGGTGAGTGGGGGTGGAGGTGGTGGCTGCCGCTTCCTGACTGACTTTACGACTCATCATGGCAAGTAAAGCATTGGTGGTGCGGCTTTGTTGAGCCATAATCTGGTTCATAATCTCGCATCATAGAGCTCATCATCCGAGCTTGTCCGCCATAAAGCGCCCAAAACCCGGTCATTCTTTCGCCTTTGGTGGAGGTGGGGTGGAGGCAAGCGATGCAGGGGCTCACCCCGACTTGTGGATCGCCGAGTCTGCACCATCTGGACAAAACTCTAAAGGTTTAATAGGTAAGAAGGAAAGCATAAAGGGTAAGAGGGTATAGAGAAATAAAGATAGGGCATCTATTAGGGGTGACTTGGTTAAACCCTAAGAGAGAACCAAAAGGCCAAGAGGCCAAAAGAGGCCACAACCACAAAACGGAGGTCTTCAAGACCCAAGCTAAACGAGACTCGAGAATAGGACCACTAATCCTAACCTTTCTCTGATCGGCCCTATTGAAGTTATAAAGGCAAGGAGGTCAAATTCGATTCAAAATCAAGGTTCAAAGAGAGATAAGATAATGGAACTAAGGAGGAGTTAAGATGAGAGTAGAATCGGGACAAGAAAAGATTTTAAGCAAGATAAGGGCAGCATAGAACCAGCACAAGGAAAGAACTACCAAACAAATTTTAAGTTGACTTGCTTTAGAAAATAACTTTTGGAATAAAAACTAAATCGACCTTTCTACCTACGGCCACGTCCTACAGCCGACCTAGGCTCCGATACCAACTGTGACGACCCACCCCGTGATGTACCGCAAGAGGTCCGGGAGGACCATTTTTTTTTGGCGCTGCGAAGTCACCACAGAAAGATGGGGTAGCACCGCATGGAGCTTTACCGAGGAGGTGCGGGACCTCCCAGAGGTCTTGCGGACCTCCTGGAGGTCTTGGTCGCCACTCGACCTCCCAGAGGTCTTGGGGACCTCACGGAGGTCGTGGCCGCCACCGCCAGTAGCACCTCGGGCACATCACTAAGAGAGGTCGGCGGGACCTCGAGCTAAGTCCGTGGGACCTCTGGTGGTCCTACCCTGCATCTGAGCTAGTCCCAGGACAACAGAGCTAGCTCGCACAAGAACACAAGCCAATACCACAACCACGAGGTCAAACAAAGATGAAGCAGACAAATTAAACTTTATATAATAGGACCATATGGTCAAGCTTGTTAACAAGAGGTGCGCCAACGAGGGCTTACAAAACCAACGAGGACTTACAAGCGGCAACAAGGGCTCTAGGGCTCGAACACCAAAACACGCAAAAGCCATCCAACAAGCACCACAGTCGTCGGGTGGAGGGCGCCCTAGGCATCTTAGTCGTCGAAGAAATCCTCCTCGAAGAGGTCTGACCGCCTACACTTGGTCATCTTCATAATCTGCTTTGACACGGGGCTTAAGCCATGAGTACTTGGAATGTACTCGGCAAGTCACAGGAGCAAAGATGCAATAATATTCATGCAAGGACTTACCAATGGAGAGTTGTATGGTTAGTTTGCATAAAGCCAAGTTTGACAATAATAGCAATAATAGATTGTAAGGCGACAAGGTAAAACCATAATACATAATACTTTTGATGTTTAAAAGGTGGAGTGAGCACCAACTCACGGCCACAACCAAAAATGGGGAGGTCCGATCACACGGTGGCGTGTCCTCACCCAAAACCCACCTCGAACACCCATTCCAGAGGTCTAAACCAACCCTTGGACCACTACAGAGCCAACCTTGACCCCTCTGGAGCCGGCCAAGGTCTCTTCGAGGCAAAGCCAAGGCATCTCGCGGAAGTGTCGATGGCACAAGCTTTTGAAACATCTACCCTTGCACCATTTCCTCGAGCATGTCCATGACCAAGGACTTGGCTATTGAATAGATCTTTTACTCTGCAGAGGTGTACAACTTTACCCACAATCCACGATCTCTCTAGCGGGATGGGTTCGGTCACCCTTGCTCACTTCCTAAGGTGGAGATCTAGAGAGCGCAGCAAGGCCTTTACAAAGCTTTGAACCGACTATGGTGCCCGCTAAGGTTTCGCAATCCCTCCAAAGTGGTCTAGAAATCCACGAGGGTTACGGGTGCCCTCTTGCGCCAACGAATCACACGCCAACCACAACAGCCCCAAGCCATCTCATTGCTAATTATTCACCAGACCATTCCCATAAAATGATCTTGTGGTTGCACTATTTGGCCCGATTCAACAGACACAAAGTGAAGTCCTTATTTGTGCTAAGGCAAGACTTCCACAACCAAGTGTGCACAGCACCCACTACTCACTCCCTGCCTTCTTGCCTTAGCAAAACAATTTGCATTAGCCCATGCCAAAAGACCACCCAGTCTTGGCACAACAGTTTTTAACCAAGTGGTCTCACACCACAGTCAACACACTTAGGCATCTGCCCCGCCATAGCTCAACAATGGCACCAACCACACATTTCATAACTTATTAGTCAAGATTATTAGAGATGAAGCATGATACGTTCGAACCACGTTTTCTAAGCAAGGCTATATAAGATCTACGGCCCCCATGTTGGCAAATAACAAAGAACACCAACTAAATTATCCACCCTAAGGCTCACAAGGTGAACATGACAACATGATGGAGACAAGGTATAAAGGAGGCATAACGACAAGTAGGCAAGTAACTACATTTCAAACCATTTTCTTATAAACATAGCCATGCATGATAAAGTAAGACCGAAATACATTTGCAAAACTTGGTTCAAGATGATCAAAAGGAGGTCTGTGGCTTGCCTTGGTCAAGCAGTGGAGAGCCTTCTGCAGCAAGAGCTGGGTCCAAGATCTCCTCGAACTCGTGATCTACACGTCGCAAGAGAACCAAAATAAGCAAAACTACACTAAGCGAGAGAACTTCAAAAGAACCAAAAAGGAACTCAAACCAACTCGGCCAAAGGAAACCAAGAGGCTTAACACAGCCTCAAAGAGCTCTGGGGGAGGTTTTATGCAAGGAAGAACGAAAGCAGAGGAGGCAGGAAGGAAGAAATGAGCAAAAAGATTACAAAGGCACGCCTCCCGGGCTATATATAGCCGGAGTTGGTGGAGTGCACCAAGAAAAAGGTTCAATGACGTGTAGGCAATCGGGATAACTAGGGCGGGGCTTGCCCAAAAGAATTGAAATAAAGTACCGATGATGATTGCATTTAATGTGACCCGACACCTATTAAATGCGCATGAGTTCTGAGGCAAGAGCAATAATTACAAGGTGAAGAGGGTGGCAAGTGGGGCGATCAAAAAGGGTGCACCACTGGTCAAAGAGGTGGCCCCACCGCAAGGGTCATTCGCCAAAGACCCTTTGTGAGGTCTGGGCAAGAGGTCCAAGACACTCGGAGGAGGTCCTGACAGAGGTCCAAGGACTCAAAAGGAGGTCTTGACACTCGGATCCGCACTGTGGAGGTCTAAGGGTCAAGATTTCAGAGGGGACTTCAACGGTCCAGATCAAAGGGTGCGAGGAGGTCGACCAATGAAAAATTCAAGGTTAGGAGGGTGGTTTTATAAAAGACCAAAGAAGGACCGGGAGGTGGTCTTTGCAAAACAACCAGAGGAGGTCACGGAAACAAAGGCAAATCTTGAAGAAAGCGAGCCGTTCGATTGGAATCAGGCGGCCCAAAAGGAAAGGAACGTTCGGACCATCCAAGCGTTACTTAGCGGTGAACCGTCCGATCCAGATCCAATGGCGACAACAAAGGGGCATTTGGACCAAGCGAACAGACCATCGAGACTAGGCCGTCGATTAAAATCGGACGGCCAGAGGGAAAGGGACGTTCGGACCGAGATAACATGCCCTAGGATCGGGCCATTCAAACCACATCGAATGGTCCTAAGGTAACGGCGAAAAGTCTCAGCGTCTGACCACAAGAATCAAAGATGGGTCCAAGCGCTAAGGAGGTCTTGGACCTAAGGAGGTCTGGACCTTTGGATACAACTAAGGGGAACACAGACGGCTAAGATCTCGAGAGAGGAGGTCCTAAAGGCGAGATCCTAACAAGGGGAGGTCGAGCGGCTAGATCTCAACAAGGGAGGTCTGAGCGGCTAGATCTCAACAAGGGAGGTCTAGGAAGGCCCCAAAAGAGCTTTGGGAGGTCCAGAGAAACTCTAGAGCACCCAAGAGAACTCGGGGGTTCCCAGAGAGGCGTGGAGAGGTCCTTTGGAGGTCCAAAAAGTAAAGCCAAGCGTGGCTTGGGGGAACCAAGAGGTTTTCAAACACAAACCCATTTGGGTCCTTGACAGAAAACCCCAAGCAAGGGAGAGGTTGAGCAGAGGGGAGATGAGAGAGAGGTCGGATCTCAAAGAGATTCAAACCAACAAAGGAAGTTAAGAGAGAGAGAAGAGGCGAACCCAGGCACACAGAGAGGCTTTGAGAACCACTGGCCGAGGCGACAAAGACACCACAGAGAGACACAACCAAAGAAGGAACACCAACAACGACTTAGTTAAGGTTTGATTAATTCCAATTGAACTCTCCAGATTTCAAAATCTCAGGTTAAGCTTTGGATTCTCAATAAAGCCAAATGGTTACTTTTATTTTGAAAACTTGGCAAGGACTTAAAAGAAAACGGGACGTTACAATCGTCTTCTCCCTCTATCCACCGGCGTCACCCCTTATATAGTTCTTGAAAGGGTGGCAGTTGTTGTACGTCAGGAGATGTCTTGACGGTTGACCAATTGCGCATGTTGGTAGCGGTTATTGTCAGAGAGACACTCTCATGCATGTTTGCCATGCGATTACGCTAGAGATAGAGAGAACTGTGTGCGGTTATGTCAGAGACAAACAACATGTGTATTAATTACCATGCGTGAATGAGCGTAGGTACAGAGTCCCTAGTCAATTAAGTCCAAAGGTTTGTGGGTTCTATCGACTATTGGGCGGTTGTTAGACCCCAAATTTGCAATTTTGAATCTTCTGTGTGCACAGCACTAATCCCCAGATCAGTAACTAGTGTCCACAGTTACATCATTGAATATCAATCACATATCACGAATATATAAAGCTATTGCGTAATAATAAACAAAGAATAAATATACCTTACGGCTGTTGACTTGTAGAATAACCGGACATGCCAAATATCTTTCAAAGAACAGCAGCGGAAGCAAAATAAAAATATATCACGTGGAACCCTCACGATATACCCACATGCAATCGACTGGGGCTTGCGACCTAGTTCTTGGCCTTCTTGATATCCAGTCTTGATGAATGCTCATAAGTGCCCACATAGCCTTCTTCTCTTACACTTACTGAATAATAATATTGAGCGAGTATGAGTTCACAACCGTATTCGTGAGCCAACACACAGAATGTAGTCATATAATATGCCAGGCTGATCAAAGGAATGGCTTCTGGTTCTTTTGTTTGCATAAAACCACTTATTAAAATAGATTATGTAGTAGAAAATCCTGAGACTTAGCATTTTTAAGAGTAAAGTCCATTACCGGTCCTTAAACTTTTTATGCTGTGTCATCCCGGTCCATAGACTTTCAAAGTGTGTCATCCCGGTCCCTAAACACTGTTTGGGTCTCAAATTAGTCCTTAAACTTTTTATGTTGTGTCATCCCGATCCATAGACTTTCAAAGTGTGCCATTACTGTGCCTAAGCAAGAGGGCTATGTTTGAGACCCAAACAGTGTTTACGGACCGGGATGACACACTTTGAAAGTCTATGGACTGGGATGACACAGCATAAAAAGTTTAAGGACCGGTAATGGACTTTACTCCATTTTTAACTAACACGGGTTTTAACAAAATTGAGTTTTATTGTTATCTACTAGTGGAGGCTCCAACCTTCTATATTACTGAGTGGCTCCATCCACCCAATGCTCATGTTCTTTCTCAGGTCACATCTCATACTTCCCATTAGTTCTTAACAAGGTCATCTCAAATCTCTAGGCTCTAACTTATCTTTTCATTCAAACCACAAATTGTTTTATAAAAAAGAAAGCTAATTTAAGTAAGTTCTCGGCACCACCCATGATTGTGGGCACGACTATCTAGATAGTTTTTTACACTTTGCACAGTTTGCGCACTTCACTCACAAGAGACAATCAACTTATAATGTTCATCTTGATACACTTCCATAGGTGTGTGACTAAATTATCACAAGGTCTTTACAATGCCCCACCCCAATGCAATCCCACCCGCTAAGGTTTTCATCTCCCTGGGTCGGGCCCCCGGGAGGCCCCCTCTTGCGCCGTGTGGTTTTCCTGTGGCTTCTACCCATACCCACGCCACACACCCACCAATGACGAAGCCACGTCGAGCTGAACAAATTAATCAGCCAGGTCATACCAATTATAGACTTGTGGTTGCAATTTTTTTACATGAGAGGTCATCACAAGATCTGGGTCCGTAATTTAGTTGGGCGATACTTTCCCATACCCACTCTGCCATGCTCTTTACCAGCACTTGCCACTAGAGCTGGCTAGATGGGTCGTGCCTGCAAGGTCGGCCCGTGGCAAGTAATTGGCCCGGCCAGTCGCGCACGGTCAGCCTTGTTCATGGGCGCGCCAAGACGCAAGCACGAGCCGTGCCATGCTTGGGCCGTCACCCCAGCACGACGAGCTATCTCGGCACGGCCAGTGTAGCCCGATTGCGGAGGGGACGAGGGAGGCCACCAGGGCGATGATAGCGAGGAAGGGAGAAGGATGGCGGTGGCCGCTCGGAGGAAGGAGATGGCGATGGCGTCGGCTCGGGAAGGGAGGATGAGGAAAAGAGGAGGGTGGCGCGAGCACGTAGCCGGCTCGGGAAGAGAGGAGGCAAGGAGGAAAGAGGCCACGACCGGACTATCGGAGGCAGGAACGGAGGGAGAAGAGGGTAGAGGCCTAGAGGGAGGAGGAGGGTGGGGTGTCACCGGCGCAGAGGAAGGAGAAGGCGGCGGGGGCCGTAGGGCCAGCTCGGGAAGCGAGGTAGAGCCGTAGAGGAGGCGGAGTGGAGGGCACCGCCGGCGTGGAGGCCTAGAGGCCACCGTTGCTATGCCATGCCACATCTTGGCGTCGGCGTCGCGGGGCTGTCTTGACTATGCACTAACACTTGTGTCGTGAGTACAAGACGCGCAGGAGACCGAGGCAAAGCAAGGGAAAAGAGGAGGAGGGTTTGGGCGAACAACCGGCAAAGCGAGGTAGGTTGGGCAGGGGCATTGGACAGCCAAGCAGGTAGGGAAGGCGGGCTCGTGGGTCGTGCCTGGCACGACACGGCCCGACTAAAATCTGGTCGTTGGCGTTTTTGATTGTTTTTGTTTTACCGTTTGAATCTTTAAAAATAGCAAAAAAATCCCAACATTTTTTTATAAATAGCCACCATACCCCCCCCCCATTCAGCACCCCTCCATTCCTCATTCTCTCTTTGAAATTCTGTTGTGCAAATTCAAATTTGTGTGGAGCTAATTTGGCAAAATTCAAAAAAATTGTGCCAGATTTTGAAAAATCCGTTTTCAGTAGCAAGTCAGCAAAAGAGATACAATACTATTTTTTGCATACTTTTATTGTTAGTGCTTGTTATGCTAAGATAAAAGTAATAATAGTGCTAGTTTCAATTTTGCAGTTTTTGTTATGGACAGTTGTAAGATCGAGGAGGCCGACTAGAGGGGGGGTGAATAGGCGTTTTAAAAACTTCTTTGGCTAAAACCGATTTCTAATGCGGAAGTTAATACAAATACGGTTTTGCACAATTAAGGCCTAAATCAACTAGGTTCAACTAAGTGCACCAACAATTCAAGTCTATTGAAGAATATAACTATTGAGCATATGACTTGAGCAATTCAATTTTAGCAAAGTAAATAGCACAAGATGAAGCAAGCATTCATACACAATAAATAAGCAATTTACTAGAAGGAATATAAATTGCACAATGTAAAGCACAAGTAATCAAACCACAATGACACGGCGATGCTTTCCCGTGGTGATCGGAGACTTGCCGGTCTCCCCTAATCCACGTTGAGGGAAACCCAAACCAATTGGGCCAGCTCCACGAATTAAGCCTTCCTCCGAGGTAAGTCCAACCAACACCTCGCTCCACTAGGGTTACTCTTTCCTCCACTCCGGAGATGGCGAGCACCACACCACTCACAAACCACCCGGGTCTTCTCACAATCTTCTTTGAGAAGCTCACCGGTGCAACGACGCCACCATGCCGTCTAAGTGTCGACAAACACCAAGAGTAACAAGTCTCCAACGCTCACTTGAACCAATCAAGTGTCAATGCTCTATGGATACGAAATCCACAACCTAAGGCAACACATGCACTTAGAGTTTGCTCTCTAAACTCACTAAGTGCAACACATGCACACAAGAGTAGAGAGGGCTTGCTCTTAGCTCAAAGAGTGTCTAGCACACAGCCACAACACTTGGATATGTTTTTCACACTACCAGCAACCTTCCACACACGGCCAATGTGGGTATTTATAGCCCACACAACCAAACTAGCCGTTGGAAGCAAAGTCCCAAAAAAAACGGGACAATCGGTAGTACCGCCAACCAATGGCCGGTACTACCGCGAGCGCAGTAATGGCTATAAAACTAGCCGTTGCAAAGGGCTCTGGTACTACCGCCAACACATACGCGGTAGTTCCGCTCATCAGTAATACCGCACAAAGCACTGCGGTACTACCGCTCAACCGAGAGAGCAACTCATGCTCACAAAATCGGCTAAGGACCAGATTACACTGGTACTGGAATTTACGTACCGTCAACACATGAACGGTAGTTCCGCGAGCTGGTCGTACCGCGCACGAATCGCCGGTACTACCGCGCTACTCCAGAGCGAGCCAAGACCAAAATGCAACGCTACTGGAATTTCCATACCATCCCAAGGCGCCGGACCTACCGGCGTGCGGTAGTACCGCGACACAATGCCGTATTACCGCTCCACTCGCGCACAGACCAACACATGATCTTGACACGTGGACGGCTGAGATCAAATGGGCCGTTCGGACCACGGGTTTTAACCGTTGGATTCAAGAGCCGTTCGGACGGTCCGAACGCTCACGCTAATCTGGACCATTAGATCAAGATCTAACGCCTCACGCGCGGTGCTCCGAACGACCTCCGGTAGTACTGCCACACACGGCCGGTACTACCTTTCCACGGTAGTTCCGCAATATACACGCCGGTACTACCGCATAAAGACAGAGCAACACATGCTCAATTCATACGGTAGTTCAGCCGTACACATAACGGTAATACCGCACAGCGGTAGTTCTGCGAAACACATGCCGGTACTACCGATTCTTAACAGAAACCAAAGTTTTGCATTCGTTTCAACTCAATTTTGCAAAACACATTTGCCAAATTGATACGTGATGCAAACACGAGTCAAAGGCATGATTCTCAACAAATTGCAAAACACATTTGCCAACTTTTAGAATCAATACCACAAGGAATGAGGTACATGGACTTAAACCATTTGCAAAACACATTCGCAAACTAAGTCACATGCTACAAGGAATATCCATGAGCCACACCTATTTGCAAATATCGGCAACATGTTAAGGTGAGCTAGAGCAAACACAATGAGCTATCAACACATGACTAACTCAAGCTACTAGTCAAAGACCCCTTTTAATAGCACGACGACCTATACTAGCAATCCGGTCTCCCATCCAAACACCGAGACCGGTAAAAGACTAGGAACACATCCTTAGCCCTAGCTAGCCATACCTTTGCCTTTAGCATCTTCTTGAAGCTTGATGACGCACATCCTTGCTTCAACTCCGTGTTCTTGACTTGATGCTCATCAACACATGATGACATCCTTTGCTTGCCCTTCATCAACACATGATGAAGCTTCTTTTGACTTGATCAACACATGATCATATCTTCTTCATGAACATCATCGACACACGATGATTTCCTTCATCTTGAACTTGATGCGCATCAACACATGATGCATCCTTTACACCAAGCTCTTGACTTGATGACCATCAACACATGATGTCATCTCAAATTGTCAATCCTCATGGAACATAACCTATTTCATCCAACTCATAGAAAATGTTAGTTCCAACAATATGATTATCATTATTTACCACACCATACCATTAACCCATAATGGTTGGGACAAGATACCACAAACTTTCCCAAATTGGTAATTTATGATAATCACTTCAATTGCAAGTAATTGAATATAGAATGGTATGCGTATATGACTACTACACAAGTTGTATATACTCAAAGGATATATGAGCACACAAGTCTCATATACACACATGAATATATTAACTACACAACTTAAATATATTCAAGGTTATATGAGCATATATGAACTACACAAGTCTCATATGCTCATATGAATATATCAACTACACAAGTTAAATATATTCAGGGACATGTTTCAAAGTAAGGATCCTTGATTATGTGGAAAGAGAATAATATGGATCATTACTAATGAAACCACAAAATATAGAATGAACTCCCCCTAAATGTGTGCATACACAAATGTGTAATGGGATCATATGCACATATTCAAATTAACCTTTTGGTGGAGTTTAACCTATATTTTGGATCCGAGGAATGCCACAAGATATAAGAATTATGATGTCGAAAGCATACCTCTTTGATTTTCACCTTTATATCCAAATGAGACTAAGCATTATACATAACAATGGAAATGTTGGTCTTGCAATTTACATTTTGCATTAATCACCAAAACTCCATTAACATATAATGGCGGGTCTAGATCCTTCAATAGTTACGATAGCTTTGCTCTTGGTGATTAAAGACTTTCACCGGAGGAAATTGCATCCATAGATGCGGCTGCCTCAAACCAACCAGAAGGGCAAAGCGGAGTTCCGTCATCAGGCTCCACGATAGCATCAAGCTCCACGCCAACTGGAGCAAAGAGGTCGAGACTGTCTACATCGGGAGTGTGGGATAATTTCGTCAGGACAACCAAGCAAGACGTACAGAGAAATAAGGTACCATATGCTATTTACAAAATTTATCGCAATGAATTGTCTTCAAGGTCTACAGGTGGAACAGAGCACTTGATTAGACATGCTACAAGATGTCGAGCCAAGCAAGGATTGGTAATGAGGCAGACGCAGCTACAGTACAACCCCGACGATATGGTACGTAGCTGGGACTACGATCCTGAGGTAGCCCGTCAATCTCTCTATCATTTAATTGCTTCTGAGGATTTACCGTTAGGCTTTAGGGAGTCTCTTGCTTTGCAAAATTACATTAGGACTACGCATAATCCTAGATTTTCTTCCATTTCTAGACAAACAACAACTAGGGACCTAGTATAATACTACAATAAATGTCGTAATAAAATAAAGGAACTATTTAGTTCGTGCACATTTTCGGTGGCCCTGACCTCGGACATTTGGAGTGGTCAGGCCAGGGAGGATTATCTTAGTCTAGTTGCTCATTATGTTAATGACGAGTGGGTAATGGAAAAAGGAATCATAGGTTTGAAATTAATTGATGTATCACACACGGGTGAGAATATTGCGGACTGTATTATCAAAGTCATGGAAGATTCTGGTCTTACAGATAAAATATTCTCAATTACTTTAGACAATGCTACTTCGAACTCTAGGGCCATAGATATTCTTACTCCAGTGTTGAGTACATACGCCGATTCCTTATTGCTACATCAACGATGCGCTTGTCATATTATTAACCTTATAGTCAAATGTGATTTGAAGTGGTTGAGTCCATATATTAAAGCTTTTCGCGATGTGATTTCTTTTTTAAATAATTCTAACATAAGAATAGCACAATATAAGAATTTCTGCAGGTCGATGGGTGCATATCCAAGAAAGTTCGGTTTGGACATGGAGGTAAGATGGAACTCTACTTACCTGACGCTTAAGAGTCTTGTACCATATAAGAGAACTTTTTTGTTTTTATTCAAACACACTATCAGAGCACTAACAGTAGTATACTATTGACTGAGCAACATTGGTTCGTTGCTAAGAAGATACTGTCATTTTTAGGATTTTTTTATGAGACCAATGTTGCTTTGTCTGTTGTCTACTATCCAGTGTCTCCTATCATTGTGCATAGTATTTTACAGATTGCTACACAATTGAAAATGTATAAAAATGACTTAGTTTTACGCGATGCTATTGTTGCTATGAAAACTAAATACCTTAAATATTATAGAGAAATCCCTTACCTATATGCATTTGTATTTGTTTTACATCCTAGAGCTAAAATTGATGCATTTGGTAGTGTACTTGATCTTCTTAGTGATGCTACAAGGCTAGACTATACTAACTATTTTGCAGAAGTTCGTTCTTAGTTATACGAGGTTTACCAATGTATGAAAATAAGTTCCAGGGAGTCCGCTCGCAACGACCTCTAGTAGCCCCCGCCTCAAGTAGCAAGACAAATATGTAGAGCAAGATCTTCGGTGGCTCTTCCTCCAAGCCCAAGTAGGGGTGGAAACGGATCGGATATGGACGGATAATGGCTCTGCCATATTTGTTTTCATATTTTTTCCCCAGATCCCGATACGAATACGAATACCCCGGATACGAATAATATCGAATATGAATACGAATCGAAACGAATACGGTCGCAGATATTTTTCGGAACATGAAAACCCCTTAAATTGTATGCCAGAAATTAGCGAAAACATATAACTAGTTTATTTGATGCAAACATTCATGAATTGTTCATATTTTCAGTAACAACCCATAATATTGCACTAGCAAGCTGCATTAACTAGTTTATCACAAACATAACACTTAGTTTACCATATTTAGCTCATAAGTCATAACTCACAAAGTCACAAGTCATCACGTATTCACACTGAGTTCATCACATACATCAAACCTAGTTCACACTAACGTTGATCAGACTAGATGGTTAATCTATATGCAAATGACTGTAACATCCCAAAGTATGGTACCAAAAATAAAATTAATAAAGTTATTATTTTATTGGATTTTCCGAGATTTAAAAGAGCTTCCTTGGTTAAAAAGAAAAAATAATAAATAATAATTTTGTAGTTTTAATGTCAAAAAATTTATTGAGTTTTCTGGGATTTTATTGGATTTAAAGTGAATTTTTTAATTAATTTCTTGAACTTTCTGGATTTTAAAAGGTTTTTCCTATTTTTAGAAATTTAAAATAATTTATGTGCAAAATGGAAACCAACTTTAAGTTGGAATTAATTTTATTAAGTTCAAAATAATTCAAGAAATTTCTGTGATTTTTTCTAGAATTTTTAAACTCTATTTGCTATTTTATAAAATGCTATTTGATTTGTTGTATTTTTGAAATTTGGAAATCAATTAAAATCTATTTTTCTCTTTTGGGCCGAAATCCTCTTTTGGGTCAAAATCCGGATATCCGAACTTCGTCTTATCCGGATAATCCGTATCCGTTTCCTCTGGATAGCATGCCTACCGTATTTGTTTCCGTTTCCGACAAAAAAAACCGAATTTGTTTCCGATCCGGAAATCATCCGAGAAAAATCCGATCCGAGATAATCCGAATATGTTTCCATCCGGATCGATCGAAAACTATCCGATCCGTTTTCACCCCTAGGCACAGGTCTTCTTCTTTTACAGCGTCGCTTGCTCAGCCAAGACCCCCAAGGAGTAGGGAATTATCCACCTATCTGGACAGCGATACGGTGGATTTGAACTCAAAATGCTTCGAAATTTTGCAATGGTGGCAAGCCCATAAGTTAACATATCCCGTGCTATCCATACTTGCACGTGAGGTGTTAACTGTTCTTGTCTCGACGGTTTCCTCCGAGTCTGCTTTCAGTCTTTCTAGAAGAATATTAGAGGAGAAAAGAACAAGTCTCACAAGTGAGATGGTGGAGATACTTCTAACTATGAAGGACTGTGAACAAGTTGATTCACGAACACAACACTCTGTGGAAAATCCACAGTTGTCGGAGGTGTTTCAAAATATGTACCTAGACAACGACACATAGAACAAGGATGTATGTAGAGCTATAGGTTGTACTCTTTTTCCTTTGCCAGGGTTTTCTCATGTTGAGTTTTTACTTGGCAAATATTTAAATGAAACAACCATTTGAACATTAATAAAGCTCTTTATTACATTTTCAATATACTTGTCTTATCTGTTTACAATTTTCATATCTATTTATGAATTCTAGACATTTTCTGATTTTTTTTATTTCGTCGGGCCTAACAGGCTAAGTGGGCTGAATCGATCCATCGGGCTAAACGGGCTTGGACCACCCGGCATGGCACAACAGGCCATCGGGTCGTGCCTGGGTCACCTCCCCGGCACGTGGGCCGGCACGGCACGGCCCACCTAATAGCGGGTCCACGATGGACCATGCCGAGATGGGCCAAGCCGCATCATGCCCGTGTTGGGCCACCCATTTGCCTAGCACTACCCGCCACGCTTTCCAGCCGCCCAAGTCGAAATCTGTTTTTGGTTTTGTTTTGTTTTGAAATACTTTTCTAGTTCAACATACCAGCCAGGCTCCAACCTCGACTGCCCAAATCCAGTTTCAAGTTTTGAATGATGTGAGGGCAAATCATTGCACTTAGATACGGACCTAGTAACTAGTATGTATACCATTAGTTCCAGGGTAACAAAGGAAAGTATCCAAGTTCAAGGATGTAAAGGTTGTACACAATTATCATTCAAGTATTAGCTATGGGCTAAGTCAACATATTTGTATGAATCATAGCAATGCAATTTCATAACTTAAAACAACATAATTGCATTTTCAAAAGTAGGTGCAACATGATTAAAGTGTTGACTCGTCTTGCTCGACGTTCTGATAATCTTGGTCTCGACCTCGTTCTTGTTGGGACTATTATTCTGTCATGGCTTCATATTCTAACTACGTGGAACACGATTGAACCCAAAATCGTCTGAAAGCATCCAAATGAAATCCAATAAATCCAAAGACATTCAAACAAAAGAAAACACTTCAAATGAAAGTAAACATACCTAACGGAATATTGAAAGAAGAAAGCATTCCAGATGAAACTAAACCTACTTAGTGGAGTTGATGAAGGAAATATGTTAGACAAAGTATATCCAAAGATAGTTGATGAAGGAAATACTTCAAACGAAGTATATCCTAAGGAAGTTGATGAAGGAAATACTTCAGACGGAATGAAGTACATCTAGGGATATTTGGAATGAAGGAAATACTTTATACCAAAGTAGATAAACCCAAACTCTATTCATTTGGTCTAGTGGTGGGGTTTTGGGTTGATAGTCAGACTTAGGGTTAGGTAATCATTTGATACGGAGTGAGGGCGAGAGGGATTGGGCTCTCGGGAAGTCCGCTGGTGCAAGGGGTTAGGACTCCAACGGGAGGGAGAGAATATTCATAGAAATATTCTGCATCGGTTACCTAGATGGGAGAGATCACCCCGTTAGGTCGAACTCTATGACCCACCTTCGAGTTATGAATTGTCCTTCCACTGGGAGCGGATAGCTAGAGCCTATACGATGTTGATTGATGGTGGAACTACTATCATCCACTTGGGGACCTATCACTGCTATCCATACACGACGCCTAGCTGATCTAATGATTTCTTTAGTTATTACTTCCTATTTATCGAGAAAGTTCCATGAAATTCAGGTGAGACCTATTTGTAGGTTCAAGGTTCGTATAGGGTAGACATAAGTATCACTGACACATGGGCCTAGTTCACTTAATGATTCTTTTTATTATTTTATATTTACCAAGAAAGTTCCATAAGCCTTAGCTAGAATTTTCAAGCATTGGCTAGACATCAGTCTTACGTCTTTAGTGGTGTCTGCGGTTTGGGTTTCATTCTTGAGGTGATCTTTATTTAGTCTTACTACCTACGTGGCTTGACATATACTAAAGTAAACCTAGCATACTAGGTTGGTCCTTGGCCACAACATCTGCTAATGACTACTTCTAATTAAGTAGATAACTACAACACAAGGCCTATGGGCTTTCTGTCTCATTGATTCTTGTTTAGGGATTATCCTATTTTAGCTTCTAATTTCGATTAAAACCTAGTAACATGTAAGATGTAATAGACCTATCATGGTTTTAGATCATCCACCAATTGGATGGAGCTCCTTCAGTCAAGTAAGCTAGTGAGATTACTGACGAGAGTGAGGAGATAGACTCATGTTGCTGGTCTAAGTGGCGACAAGACCCTCTCTACATTGTTTTAGGCTACTGTCGTCTTTTAGAATGGCGACATGACAATTTCACTATTTAAAATGATAACAATTGCCTATTTTGTAAAAAGAATTACTATTTATTTTTTGAAATTTCCTTTTAAAACAATATTATTTCAAAAAAAATTCCGCTGGCGTTAGCATTTTGTTTTTCCTCTAGTCTCGGTCTAAATCAACGTAGGCCTGTACTAGTAAATTGCAATAAGCCGTGCGTCGGTGCGTGCGTCATGTTTGGTGGTGCCCAATGTTGTGAAATCTGCAAGAGAATCTCATCTTAATCTTAATTTATTCGTATGCCCTTTGTGTTGCATTGGAGTTTTCACAGAACAAACACGGGAAATGTCTGGAATATTTTCATAGCCTTAGGCACTTAACATTTTCTAATCAGTCATACCTGTTATCAAAAGCAATCGAAAATTATCTAGTCAACTCTGTCAAATTTCATTGATGTAAAACAAAAACTGAATTTTCCAGTGCGTTTGGATATTGCAAAGTAGTTATATTCTCAGCTGAGACTACTCTTTCAGTACGATGGATGAGGTTGGTACGCAAAGTGTAGCCATTATTTTAAGTCAAACACGAAGATAAAGTAAAGTTAGTGGGGTTAATTGTAAGCTTATCGGTGACTTTTCGTGTACGGGTGTTGGCGAAGAGATATTCCAAGCATCTTGTGTTTAATATTTTTGTTCCCCAGTGGTGCTGTCAAAAGAAAGGGAATTGTTTGTGGGGTTGTATTTGGGTCAAGGATCATGATTAACCAAGCGGCGGTTGATTAATAATTAGCATATCCGCTAGGACGGTTGAGAGCATGTATGAACACAGAAGGTTATCATGATTCATAAGTTTGATTCGTAACTTCGTCATTTTTTCCTGTATGTGCTTGTAAGACGTGTTTCCGACAAGACCGTGCGACAGGGGCGAGCTTGGCCAACGTTGTCCAAGTCGCGTGGCGCACGCCCTCCACCTTTCTTCTTGTCCTCCTTTCAATTTATTGATAAACTGGTCCAGACCAACAGTTCTAGTCCATGATGAACTCCTTATCCATTCAGTGGGCTTTAACCATTATACTATATTTTACAGAAGAGTAATAAAAAGAAGTAAGAAATCTCTGTGTTCAATCTACTATTATGTACTTCTGTTCTTGCATTGTTCTAAGTGATTCTACGCTTGTCTACGAGTTAATCGCTCGGACTAGACTCGTCAGTGATGGTTCCTCAATACGTTATCAGCACGATCGACTCCGGCCTACCTCTAGGCCTATTCTGCTCAGATCAAAAGGTAACTGTCGTAGCACGACGCTCGTAGATCGAATCGTTTTTCTAGATCGCTTTCAATTATGCAAATATGGCTTTCTAGATTAGTTCCTACGGTGCAAATCCTCTCCAATCTACTGTGAACCAACTTAAAGTTGCCGATCAAGCCGATCGGTGGGATTGCATGAAAAAGATGATATTGATTGCACCGTAGATTATTGCATGAATAAGAAAAGAAAAGAAATAAAAGGGTGAGCCAGCCAAGAAGCGTCGCTCGCATCACCAATCTGTGCCTCTTGCATGCGCACACTTCTCAGCTACATCGGCGTCGTACGTCGTCATCTTGGTATGTGCACCAGAACGCGCCGCCGAGAACCGATCTACACCCGCATGATCGTGAGCATTATCTTCGATATAACCATGCACTGTGAAGCGATCTCGATCGCGAAGATCGGATCTTGAGCACGATGAACTGAGTAATGACTCGGTAGAACCACTAGTGAGTTGATCTCAACTAATACAATTGATCGATTTTTTCACTAGATAGCAGACCGAGTGCATGGCTCTTTATCTATCTTAGATTCATAATCTAGTTTAAATCTGCAATCAGTAAATTCCTAATTAAGACTGAGATTGGGATTACACAATTATGTCGCTGGACATGGCCTCCGAAGCTCTGTCCAAGGGTGCACGCGCGCCTGCTGTCGCGCTCGCCGTCGCAACGACGATGATGCTTGTCGTGCGTCACGCCGAATGAGACCGCCGCTCGATCCAGCCATGCCTCAAGCTGAACCGCCGCCTACACGCGGCCCTATGCGCTACCTCACCGACCCCGAACGGCCAACGCGCCGCATGGCTGCCACCGCCTGCACGCGGCCCCGCGTCTGCCCGTGCACCGCCTGCTCTCAAGGTCATGCCCGCGCAGACGCCATGCTCGAACGCCGTGGCGTTGCGCGCGCATCGTTGACTAGCTGCCGCGCTGAAGAAGCCACCCGCACGGGCTTTGCGCCATGTGCTCGCCGCCGATCGCCGCGCGCGTCCGCATGGCGGCCGCAAGCGACGCGCGCCGCGCCTTGAAGTCCGCCGCGCCGTAGCACCTCTCGAAGGCCACACGCGCCGCAGCGCCTCGAAGGTCGCCCATGCCGCTGCATCTCAAAGGCCGCCCATGCCGCCGAGCCATCGGGAGCTGCCTCACAATGACCAAGCCGCACCGCACCAGCGTGAGATGGCAGAGCAACCATGCCGCATTGATGCCCGAAGCCGCCGCCGCTCCCGCTACGCACCGCCACCCACACGGGCTTCCTTTGCAGCCGCTGGAGCACGCAGCGCTCTGCGCCATTGCCGATCGCCCGCGTTGCCCGTCGCGTCTTGAGCACTTCAAGATGCCGCGTGTGCCTCGACCGCTGCGCTTGAAGAAGCCGCTCTACACAAGTCAGGCGCCATGTGCCCCGTCTTGCCCTCACGCACGGCAAAGATGGCCACCTCCTCGTCGTGCCCCTTGAAGCCTCGACCACCTTGGGGATAGGGTAGGGGAAACCCTACCCCATGCGTCGGCTTTTGAAAAGGGCCACCTTGGGCCAGTTTTGGGCCGAGAAAGAAAGGTCGGGCAAAAGTGGCCCAAAACCAGGCCAAAATAATGGTACGACCGAAAGAAAGAAATAAAGGGGGGGAAGAAAAGGAAAAATCCTGATTTTGCAAAAAGGCCCTCTGAATTGCTGAAAATTGCGCATAATTTTTTTTAGAACTGAAATGTCGCGTTTAAACCCCTGGAAATTACAGAATTCGCCGAAAATTCTTTTTAGCAGAAAAGGGCCTCGGGAATTCAAATTTTTACATATTTTTTAGCATTTGAAGCATGTTTAGCTTTGTTATTATTATTTCTATGCAATTTATTTACTATATTTACTGTTTTGATTATCTGTGATTGTTTATATTGCTTTTAATAACTGAAAATAGTAGTAAATCATACAAAATGCATAGAAAAATACGAGATCACGAACCAGGAGTTCGAAGAATATTATGAGAATTTAGCAACCATTTTACGCAAATTACCAACAGTAATCTTATGAACTATTTGCATGAATATGAAGATGACTAACATCACGAACCAAGAGTTCAAAGAATTGACACAGTATGGCTAGAATTTGTACAGAATTTATACCAGTCTTCAACTCTGTGATAAGGTAATCACGGATGAATAGAAGATTGAGAAGTCTCCCTCTACCTTTCACCCGAATGTGGTGCAATCCGCACACAACTATCGTCAAGATGGCTACAAGGAGTATGCCGAATTGATTGACATCGTATAAGCTGTGGAAGCTCAAGATGATGTTCTAAGGAAGAACTAAATCTCACAGCCGCCTAGTAGCAATATTGGCCATGAAGCCAATGCAAGCAGCTACAAGATGAGGAAGCCTCTGACAAAGGAGATGGGCTAGAAAGGTAAGGTCATGGGTTGCACATTATTGATGTTTTACAATCTAAGGAAAAGAGCAAAGGACAACATGTGGCATACCTCGCCATTGCAGGCATAGAGGGTCCACAACCATTAGTTGCACTCATGGATGTGGATAGCCCAGTAGCAGCCCCCATCACCCCTCCTTTGGGCATCGCAGCGGTCGCAACCGTAGTTGCCCAAAAGAAAAGATCGCCATGGATCAGATTGAAGAAGAACATTGAATTATTTTATTCTTTGAATAATGGTTGTAAGCTCTAGTCATGCAAGGCTTTTAATAGCAAGTTATGTTCTTATATCTGAAGCATTTTATTTATGTGTCGGTTGCTTCCTGCTGCATATTAATAAAGTACCATATATTAGAATGTGTGTTGCGCCCTATGGAGGAAGTGTGCTTAGCAGGTAGCGGCACAACAAATACCATCTTGGGAGAGACAAAAAAAATTCAGTCGATCAACAAGAATGCTGGTAGTCTTACGACAATTGCAAGCAGCGATACCTGTGTAATAGGCTCACGAAGAGCCTCAATTATACTCCCAATGGGCATAACTTTGGTCATTAAAGAAGCCTTGTTGTACCCAGAATCGACCAGAATTCTCAAGGATATTCGCGCTAACGGTTTCCACATAGAGACTGTAGAAGAGTGTGGTAAGAAATACATGTTGATTACCAAGCATGAAGAAAGTGAAAAAGGGTATTAGAACGACTTCCTTCATATGAAGCTGGGCTATACTACACTAATATTAAGGCACATGCAGCCTATACTGCCCTGAAAACCGTATTTAGAAGCTCTGAACTTTTCTATCTCTAGCATGATAGATTATGCCACTCAGGTCTTAGGATGATGATAAATGTAATTAACAATTCATAGGGATATAATAGAGATGTAAAGAATTTTCTGAATCAAGAAGATTTAGTGTGCCTTGCATGTGCCACCGGGAGATTAATTACCAGACCTTCTACTCTGAAAGCGAAGGATGAAGTCCCTACATTCTTGGACCGTATCCAGGGAGATATTTGCGGTCCTACACAGACCCTGTCAGAGCCATTTAGGTATTTTATGGTGCTCATCGATGCTTCCTCGGAATGGTCGTATATATGTTTATTGTTCACGATAAGCCACGTTTTTGCAAAGCTAATCTTGTAGATAATTAAAAATAAGAATAATTTCCCTAATCATCCTGTGAAGTCCATCAGAATGGACAATGCCGGAGAGTTTATTTCAAAGGCATTTGATGATTATTGCGAGAAAATAGGAATTAAAGTTGGGCATTACGTACCGCATGTCCACACCCAGAATGGACTAGTAGAGATATTAATTAAAGGATTAAATTTTTGCCTAGCCATTCTGAAGAATTGTAATTTACCAACTACAAGTTGAGGACACGCAGTCCTGCTCGTAGCAACTCTCATCAATTTTAGACCATCAGCATATAACATCCATTCACCTATGCAACTAGTGCAAGGGTCAGCACTGAAAATTTATCATCTTTGAAGATTTGGTTGCAAGGTTTATGTACCTATACCACCACCATAGAATAAAAGGACGAGAACTCCAGCCCCTCGAATCCCAAGTAACCGGGGACGCCCAGCGAAAAAGGATAAGAATGACTTTACACGGCCGATCACTGCAGTTCCTCAAAACCAGAAGGGGTGCCAGTTGAGACTTGGCATCAGTATGGAACCTTCAGTAAAAGGTATACTGGATTTGAACATCTCCACGGAGGGAGACATCAGCAAGGATATGTGCGTACACATCGGAGCTGAAAAATTAAAGGGACTTGCCCCCGCAATTGGAAGCAACAGTGAGTGATTAGAAGCATTAGAAGAATCACCCCACGAAGAAATAGCTATAAATTATATGACCACAAAAGAAACTATGAATAGAACAACATCCAATGTCGATATTTATTTTGCAAAGAAAATTGCCACAATCATCGATCTTGATCTAGAGCTTGTATCGCTCGCTGAATGTAAGAAAAAAATTAGATTAGGTAGATTGGAAGAAGGCAATAGAAGCAGAATTATTATCTCTAAATAAAAGAGAGGTGTTTAGGCCTGTAAGCCACACGCCTCCCCATGTGCACCTCGTAGGGCATAAGTGGGTATTTATTCGAAAGAGAAATGAAAATAATGAAGTTGTAAGACATAAAGCAAGGCTCATTGCACAAGGTTTCACTCAACGACCAGGAGTTGATTATGAAGAAACCTATTCCCCGGTCATCGGCGGAACTACCTTTAGATATTTAATTTCAATGGCAGTAAACCTGAATTTAGAAATGAAATTCATGGATGTGGTAACTGCATACTTTTATGAAAACTTGGATTCGGATATTTATACGAAGGTACCTGAAGGTATCCCTGTCCCGAACTAAGACAGAGCAAATAGAAATCTGTACAGTGTGCAAATTAGAAAGTCATTGTATGGACTGAAGCAATCAGGCAGAATGTGGTATAATTGCTTAAGCGACTTTCTCTGCAAGAAAAGCTACACGAATAATGAGAATAATCCCTGTGTATTTATACGACGATCTCGGGATAGATTTTGTATAATCTCAGTATATGTAGATGATCTGAATATCATCAGGACCCTGGAAGATATTAAGAAAGCAAGCTCTAACTTGGAGTTGGATTTCGAAATGAAAGATTTGGGTAAAACCAAATATTTCCTAGGCTTGCAGCTTCAGCATGCTCCTAAAGGGATTTTAGTGCATCAGTCAACCTACACTCAGAAGGTGTTAGAAATGTTCAATTTTGAAAAAGCATATCATTCGAAAGTGCCGATGGTCGAAAGATCCTTGCAGCAAGACAAGGATCCGTACAGACCTAGAGAAGAGGGGGAGGAAGTCCTAGAACCGGAATTTCCATACTTAAGTGCAATAGAAGCACTTATGTACTTAGAAAACTGTACTATATTGAACATTGCATTTATCATGAACCTATTAGCAAGGTATAGTGCAGAACCTACCAAAGGCATTGACAGCGAATAAAGGACATCTTTTGATATCTCCAAGGAAGCAAAGACCTTGGTCTATTTTACAGAAAGAACCAAGACCTGTCTATGAATGACTATGCAGATGTCGGGTACCTATCGGACCCGCATACAACCAAGTCACAAACAGGCTATGTATTCCTACGTGGTGGAACTGCAATTTCATGGAAATCGTCTAAGCAAAGTCTTGTATCAATTTCGACGAACCACTCGGAAATCATAGCGCTGAACGAATCAATTTCGACGAACCACTCGGAAATCATAGCGCTGTACGAGGCATCGCGAGAATGTTCTTGGCTTCGACGGATGATTCACCACATCCGACAGTCGTGTGGATTGAATAACACGCAAACCCACACTATTATCTAATAATGCAGCTTGTGTTGCACAAGTACAGATGGGTCATGTGAAGAGTCAACTCATAAAGCATATCAACCCCAAGTTCTTCTATGCTCCTGAATTGCAAAAGACGGACGAAATTAAAGTATTGCATACTAAGTCATGTGAAAATCTTGTAAATTTATTCACTAAGTCACTTCTAGTGTCTAGCTTTGAAAGATGCATACATGGAATTGGAATGATGAGACTTAGAGAAGTGCAAAATTCAGGGGGAGAATCTTCACGAACTCATTATTGAAGCATGATCACGAAGATCGAGTACCCAAAGAATAAATCCTAGAGATTAAATGAAATTGGGTGGATTGCACTCTTTTTCCCTTGACGCGTTTTCCTGGAGTTTCTCGGCTAAGGTTTTTGATGAGGCAATTCGTGCAGTACGACAAAACGTGTTTCATGTACTCTTTTTTTAAATTTTTCCCACTGGGTTTTTATGGAGATTTGATGAGATATGAACATATCGGATGAGTACCTAAGGAGGAGTGTTAACAAACCAGGCCCAGGCCGGCAGTCCTAACACACGATGGGCTCCTCATCCATCTAGTAGCCTATATAAAGGAGGGGGGACCCCAACCATTGTACTACAGTTTACAGAAGAGCAATAAAGAGAAGCAAGAAGTCCCCCTATATCTCTATGTTCAATCTACTTTTTTGTACTTGTGTTCTTGCATTGTTCTAAGTGATTCTACGCTTGCTACGAGGTGATCATTCGGACTAGACTCGCCAGCGACGGTTCCTCTACACAATTCACCCAAAACACAAAATAAAAACCACCATCTTTCAACTCGGATTCATAAAGTTTTATTTCGTGCTGTTTTGAGCTTTCAAAAACTCATGGTTCGAACTTTAAACCCCGAATTGGACTTTCAAATCAACAAATTCAACAAAACTTCGAAACCGAGCACCTTTCACCTCGCAGTTGACTTTCAATTCAAACAAAATGGGCTTTCAACTCATACATCCAAATTATTACCAAAAAAATTTCAACTCTCAACACCAAGATGGAGAGAACTTTCAAACCAAAGCTTTGAAATCTTCACACCTTTCAATTCTAAAACATTTGAACTTTTACCTGGGATGGAGAGAGGTGGTGCAAAGAGGCCGGTGGTCCTTACCTTCGGCGGTGGCGGTGGCACGCCGGCGGCGATGGCGTGCGGGGTTTCCTAGGGTTTAATTAGGGAGGGCGGGTAGGACGACGAGCGTTGGGGTGAGGAAGAGGGGGATCGGAGGAGTGGAAGATGTGGCCTCACCATAGTAGTCGACAGCGGCGTGGCGGTCTTCAAGGCGGCGGTGTGGAGGCCATGGATGGAGGGGAAGGTGTCGGTGTGTGTGGGAAAAGGGGTCGGGAGAGAGCGAGACGGTGCCGAACATGATGCGGGTAAGAGTGGTCGTACGCGTACGCGTGCATGCGCTTTATGCGGTTGGAAGCGTGTGTGAGTACCATAGAGATGACCAAATGGGCGACCCGACACGACACGACACGGGCCTATGTAGGCACGACCCATTTATTCATGGGCCCGTTTGGCCTATTACTTAGATGGGTCGTGTCTTGCCGTCCCATAGGCTGAGACACCAACCCAAGCATGACACGATAGCCTCGTGGGCCATGTCGGGCTAACTCAAGCACGGTTAGCTTGTCGGGTTGGTATCGACCCATTTATCCCATTTGGCATGAAAATTTGAAGAAAATATAAAACAATCTTAGAAAATGTATAAAATTAAAAAATTATATATACTTATAAAATAAACTATAAAAATTCAAAAACTACAAAAATAAAATTATGTAAACATTAAAAAAATAATTGGCCTAACAGGCTGGACCGTATCGTGCCAGGTCGGTCCGCTAGGCCAAGGTCGCGACCCAAGCACGACACGATGCATCGGGCCGAGTCGACACAACCTATTTAGTTGGTGGATCGTGCCATACCTGGATTGGGCCAATAGTGGCGTGCTTCGGGCTGGCCCGTCTGGCCGAACCATTTGGCCACCTCTAGAGTACCATATGTGTTGCTTGTAATCCTCTCTTCAAAAAAAGGCCTTACCATCACTGTGCTGTTGTTGGCCTAAAATCCACATTTTTTTTAGTTTAAAGCACCAAAGTAACCAAATTTGGTAAAAGCGGCTTGGAGCCTTACAAGCAAACAATGAATGAAATTTAAACTCAATCATTACAAATCATGCGACTAAACCGCCGCCCATGAATACTTAATTTTTTTTTCGCCACTATCTCTAACCTGTCGCTCCCGGCTAATATAGACTCCTTCTGGGCCTGTTTCTGCAAATTTGCCTAAGCTCTCAGCCAGTGCCCACTCAAAAAGATAACCTGCAAGGGAATATCGATAATCTTTTTGTCAAAAACAACATCATTCTGGTATAGCCAAATAGACCAGCATAAGGCACTAGCTTCCACTATGAGTTATGACTTTAAAATCTTAGAAATACTAGATAACCAATTCTCAAACATGTTTGCTATACTCACTGGAGGAGATAAATTAAATGCACATTGAACAACCCACCATGCCAGACGTGCAAAAGGACATTCAATAAAAAGATGCTAAATTGTTTCCTCGTTACTACAAAAACAACACTTTGTGCTTCCCCTCTAGTTTCTTTTGAGCAGATTATCTTTAGTTGACACTACCCCTCTTTTGAGATACCATAGGAATATCTTCACTTTTAATGGAATTTTAAGTATCCAAAAAAAAGTTCCTACTAGGGACTTGAGTACTTTCAATTAGTGCCGCATAGAAAGACTGTATTGAAAAATACCTAGTCTTATTCAAATTCTACTTGAAAATATCTTTTTGAGAGATCAAATTTAAATTAGCAATTCTCAAAATTAACTCATTCCACACCTGTAATTTAGGCATAATAATAGGTCTTCGAAAAGAAATATTTAAATGAGTCATTCTCAGAATATTCGTCACTGGATCATCCTTTCTCCTTACCACATTATAAAGGATTGGATATTGAATTTTCAGTGAAGCGTCTCCTAACCAAGTATCTTCCTAAAACTTAGTTTGCATTCAATTTTTAATCTGGAATGAACCAAAGCGAAAAAACTGATCTTTGATTTTGATTAAACCTGACCAAAAATGGGAAATTATAGGCTTATTTACCATTTGTGAAAGACACTTCCCACCCAAATATTTTCTTTATAACATAGATTGCCATACACCTTCTTCATTAAGTAACTTAAACAACCATTTTTCTAGTAAACTTTAGTTTTTTATGTCTAAGTTCTGAATGCTTAGGCCACCCTGCTCTTTAGGTAAACACATTAAACTCCATTTAGCAAGCCTATATTTTCGTTTATGACTATCGCTCTGCCAGTAAAATCAAGAACAATAAAAATCTAATCTTTTGAAAGCCTCCCTAGGAACCTCAAAAAAAGATAACATAAACATTGGTAGACTGCTAAGCACCGAGTTAATAAGTACTAACCGTCCACCAATAGACATATTTTTTCCTTTCCAACTGCTAAGTTTCTTTTCAACTCTATCCTCAACCCCTTTCCAATCACAATTCCTTAATTTTCTGAAGTGAATCGGAATGCTTAAGTACCTAAAAGGAAAGGCACCAACTTCACAACCAAATAACTGAGTATACTGTGATTCAACCTCTTTGGCAGAACCAAAACAAAAAATCTCGCTCTTGTGAAAATTAATCTTTAAACCTGATAATTGTTCAAAGACATATAAAATTAGTTTGAGATTTTTGGCTTGTTCTAAATTATTATTCAAGAAGAGGATAGCGTCATCAGCATACTGTAATATTGACAACTCATCATCAATCATGTGCGGAACTACTCCCGATAAAAGACATTCTTCTTTTGCTCTAGAAATAAAAATGACAAGCATGTCCACAACTAGATTAAAAAGAATTAGGGACATAGGAACTCCTTACTTAAGACCCTTCCAATTTTTTTTAAAAAGGATCCAAGTTCATCATTGACTTTTATTCCAACACTCCCTCCCTTAACGAAACTTTCTACCAAGAACACCACCGAGTTGAAAATCCTTTCATTCTCAAAGTTTGAAGTAAAAACGGTCATTTTGCTTTGTCATAAGCTTTATCAAAGTCGATCTTGAATACTATTCCATCCAAATAATTTTATGTAACTCATAGATTATTTCATAAGGATAACAACTCCATCAATAATAAATCTCCCTTGCATAAACGCCGACTGAGATGATCTGACAACCTTTTGAGCTACACCAATAATTTTATTAGTGACAACTTTAGTAAAAACTTTAAAACTTACATTGAGAAGACAAAATCCACATACTATTTAAAATCTAAATCACCTATTAGAAAGATGCTTACTTTTGGCTTGACCACTTCATCATAAATTCTAGTATCTCTTAAAAAGGAAATGAGCTTATTGTATATACGCACATGACAAGTCTATGGTGCAAACCATTTTGCGACTAATTAATCTTTTTCCAGCTTGAGGTTTCGTCAAAGCTGTGCCGTGGATCATGACCCATCGATCCCACGGTTTGTCCCCCACTTAGGCTGCTCCCAATGGGCAGTATCTTAGTGCAGTTTCTTAGTGCATGAGGAGTGTTAGGATACTATCTTCCCAATGCATAGTTTCTTATGGTGTAGTATCTTAGGCTGTTTCATTTAATTACATGCATGATCTTTACTAGTATTTGAGCATTGTAGCCTATTTGTGGTATGTACTAAAGCAATACATGTTTGTTGACACACACAAACGTAAATACATGAACATGTATCCGTACATAAAAAGTGCCAACTAAAATATCATCAAAATATATTTAGAGGTACATGAATGGAGGCATGAACATAATCTTTTTCCCCACACTAGCATAAGAACATATGCACGCCCGCGAGTTCATGGATCATCGCTTTAGGTTTGAGATATTGGACAACTTGAACAGGGCTTCCTTTTCTAGTCCTCTCCATGTCGTCCAATCCACGAGATAAAATTGCAATTACAGATACTTAAGCGAGATCACCACTAGCTTGAACAATTCAAATTTTCGCAAACAACTCTCTTCTTTTTATCTTTGTAATAAACAAAGAACATCTATCTTGATAGTAATGTTCCTATCGAGTGGTCAATTCCAAAGGATAGCAAACTAAGGATAGTAAGCCATCAGGCTCTATAAGATTGTTAGGATAGCATCATATCAGCATGCATGTAAAAGAGCACTTCACATGTCATATATGATGTAAATAGTGCTGATTAAAAGTGATGAAGTTGTATGGCTTTACATATTAGAGTATGACATAAGCCATGTCTCAATCTCGACCATTCATTCATTCATAGACACCTGGTGAACCTCTTGAACTTCAGAGACACTAATTCATACCATCATGTGCTGCAAACTAAACAGGAATCTTAATCAGATGCAGCTGTCGGTATAGGTCGATGCAGTTTGAAAATCTTCATACAAGTTGTTATAGTCAACATCCACATCTGTCTCGGATTTGGGATCCTGGAATTCTAATACCTGAAATGAGCGATAGGAAAGAAAAGAATACTATCACATACCTGTATAATAAGAACAAATCAAATTGGAAGTTTGGAACATGCATGGCTTGCAAATTTTCACAAGAATGCAAAATAAAAAGAAGAAAACCATGATCCAGACTATTCATGTATAGAGCCAAGGTACTTGAATAGGATAATCCGGACTATTTCCTGGCAATTGACACTGTACTTTGTACTAAATGATACAACTGCTGCTGCCATGAACTACAAACCTTTACACCCTCTATCCATATGTATATATTGCAATTCTGACTTGTAATAGACAATAATAGCATCTTTACAAAATTGCAAATGAGATTCCATTGTTAAATTATTTGAACTGATGGATTTATTGATACTTTGAGCACTGGAAATTCTCTTAAGGCACATGTTTTAAGGTACAATATCAACTAGCTACCTAGGTTCTTAGTTCCAATGGACATACATCTATCAACTTGACAGAGTCAGAAAAAAATGACATGTGTACCTCTGATTGTTCAGTTGCTTCCACAGAACTGAGGAACATATAAAAAAGCTTGAGGAAATATCATTCGTCAATTTTGTTGAGGAAATAGCGTCGCACCCATACTCGCCAATGCCCTCAAGACGCTCGGCCTTTGCATCCTCATCCATCCCACTTGTGTCGGCAAACATCGACTTTTCATACAAACCAATCATCTTTGTCTCTTTGGCAAGCCTCGCCGCTTCAAGCTTGACTTGACAGATCTTTGCATGGTCTTGGCGGTGGTCCGCCTCCCTGTGGTGGTGGCCTCGCTCCTTATCCCTGCTTAGTCCATGAGGCGCGGAGATCGCGGCGGCGAGAGATGGGGCGGACGGCCGGCGATGGGAACGAGATGGGGAGAGAGAGAGAGAAAGGAGGCGCCATGAGAGAGGAGAAAAGGCGGCCGCCATGCCGTGAGGAGGCACCTGCGGCCGGCGATGGGTAGGAGATGGGGGCGAAACGGCAGGAGAGGAGAAAGGATGTGCCGCGCCAGGAAAGAAAATGAGAAGGGAAAGAAAATAGAGATGGGAACGCCGCACCGCACGGGATCGCACAATCAATTTTTTTGCATTAGATTTCGAGACCACACTAGTATCCAAATTAGATACTAGAGTATTATCTCTCCTCATTAACTTTGGTGCCACTTCCTCAATTTACATACGTGGCAGACTTAAGATACTAATCAAGATGGAGCACTGAGAGCAGCCTTATCTCCTTCTACCTGTGTCTTATTGCGCCAGATGTCATGTGTGATCTTTGTCTAACTTGTCTGGCAATTGGTTTGCAATTCAATGCGTGCAACCAATAAATACAGGCCAGCTAGTCTTTTCCAGCCTTCTCTTCTGTCACAGAAGGCACACTATGCATCTGAACATCCGGATATTCTGCAGGTACATTGTGCATTGCAATTATATCTACTAGGCATCTACTAGGCATTCCTGAGCAAGGAAATATACAGCATGAGGTATCTTAATCGTTGTTAACGCTCAATTCTCAAATACAAATCACACGCAAAAGGAAGTCTTAAAAAAGACTGGAAATAAATATCTCATCCGAATGGGCGGCTGCGATTGAGCGAACGTGAGAGGTGACCCATCCTGTCGGTCCAAAATACCCTAACCCACGCCGATGGTAGGTAGTGAGCGGATGGTCAACGATGTCGAGCGGACATCGTGAAGAATATAATCCAAAAACTCTAAATAAAAACGCCAGTGAGAAAAAAGAGAATTGGAAATCGTCTAAAGAATCCTTGGGAAATGGGGCCGGAAATTGATGGGATTTGGCTCTTGCGGATTACAGCAGGATAAGGGTTTTGAGATTGCCCTTGTCCGTTTGCTGTCACATGCTACGGTCCCTTTTGGGCTGAGTGGATTGGTGATGGTATCTTTTCATTGCTTGCTCTTGGGAATATTTGGATATTCTTGTGTAACGTTGTCCAACCACTTCTTCATCATCAATTCAATCACCAACCGATGAAAACTACTAGCCCAAAGATTCCCTGCATCTGGTCTCTGGAGTGCATGGCCTGGGATGGTCTGTCAATTTTCCCTTCTTGAAGCATCAAGATGAAAAGTTTTGTTTGCAAGATCTAGCTTTGATGGGAAGGGCAAGAAGACCAGCTGAGTGGACAGGGTGCAATGCAAATTATTCAGTAGCCACCAAGGGAACTTTTTTATTATTCAATCTATTTTTTAAAAATATTTTTTTAAAAAACTTTCCCCTAACTTTATTTCTAATTTGGCCTCTTTCGACTACTTGCGCCACAACACGCACAGAATAAAAGACGTTGTCACGTCGTATATCTTGGTGTGACAAACGAGTGTTATCGCGTCACTTCTTCGACGTGTGATTTAAATTTAAAAGCAGACGCGTGTTGGCTCGGATATTATCGTAGTAGGTTTGGTCACGCCACGGTCGTAGCGTGACCAAAAAATTGAATGAAAATAAAGTTAAGAAGATACTGTCTTTAAAATAGATTAAAAAATAAAACTATGTCTGAGGGCGTGGTGTACAATTTGATCTCCTTTTTTGACTGGTGGGTTAGGCATGTGGCATCTGGGATATCTTGTCATTTCTTGTTGGCAATCTTTGCCTGGTGAGCCCGTTCCAATCTTGACTCACTTTGGGTGGATAATGTAATGTGCAGAGTAAACACTTTTTTTGGCAGGTCATGTTTTATCCAAAAGTACTAATACCTCATTTGGCTGCCTAGATGAGAAGACTTGCTGCATGCATCATTCCAAAACACAACATGATCATCGGAGGAGTTAATTACCTTTGTTAGTCAATATCTTATTATCTGAAACCACTATTAGTCAAGTCAAACAGAGCCAGCAAACACGATGCGCAGAGACCAGGTAAGAATCGTCACATCCTAATGGGCCGCTAATTTGCCGATCGTGCCTTGACAAAGCACAAAAGAGGCCTCTTAAGACGTTCAACCGTGAGGTTTACCGGGCCGACTGCGGTGGTATGCACGCCTCACAGACCACCAAACTCGGCGCAAACGAAGCCCAAATCACAGAACCACGCAAGGACGGCCTCGGCGCAGCCCGCCCGGCGCGGGCGCGTTTGGTGTGCGCTCGAGGCACGGAGACAAGGCAACCCCGCGCGCCCGGCCGCCTTATGGCAAGGAATCACCAGTAAGTAGTAGGTGGAGCCGTGGAGGTGTGGAGCTAGCTTCCATGCACGCATGCAGTGGGTCGATGAGCAGGACAGCGGCTACAGCGCTGCTGCTACTCGATGAGGAGGAACACGCGGTACATTTTACTGTTTCCTCTAGGTCGTTCGTTATTAGACGGTGACGAGGAGTATCTAATGCATGTCACCGTACTTCTCCGCTTCCGTACATCTACACATGAACGCTTTCGTACGGATGGAGACTTTAGAGCAGTGGATGAGTTGAACCCGTACTTGTACAGATCTGTGCTCCAAATGGCACTGCATGGTTTTGAACTTTTGATATGTAGAAGACTCGATGCTCGTGATTAACTGAACATGTGTAACAGTGTAAGCTAGATGTAAATATGTTGGATAAAAGAGTCAGAGATCGCTATCTTCTTTTCGAAGGGAGGATCCGTACAGCTAGTGCCTAGTGCTACGCATAGAGTATATGAACAAGGTTTTTCGATAGGATCTTGTAAACTTGGAATTCAGGAGCTGCCAGCCCTTCTGTCACTCTTGTTTTGTGCCCTGAATTTCTACAGGACGAAGTGATTTGTACACTGAGCCATTCTATTCTTCGATATCTAGCTGTAAGATGTCAGCCACTGTTATTTATTGAATGCGGATGTCGGATCAAGAGGAGAGGATCAACTGCAGAAGCTGAAGGAAACACAGGCGTTGACGTGGATGCATGAACAAGAGCGCCATCTCTCTCTCGTTTTTGTCCGGATTACACGAGCGTCCCCCTTAATTTAACATCGAGTTAATGATGCATGGCCAGTGCTGCTTCCATTTTTTTTCTGAGTTTGATGTTCTAGCATGAATCGTGCCAGGTAGATTCTGCAAGGTCTCTGTTCCTTAACTAACTGTACCACCCAGCGTACTGGCCCACTGCTGCGCGATTCAAACCATCAATCAAATGCGTGCTATAGTGGAGTATATGTTGTGTGACAAGAGAACAGAATGAGAAACAAAAGGACTAGGCAAGCAGAAATCTACTCCATCAAAAGACCAGTTGGCGGTTTGCCCTTGGCGCACATTTTTGGAGGCAGCGCATAAATTTCCAGCACATGGCAACCCTTCTCGTAGCGCAGCGAGCCGGCTAACTTCCCCTCACACGTTAGCTGGCAGCGTTTGGGGTGGGGTCAATGCATGCTTGTCTGTATCATTTCGGATGTCATATCAGTTTGACTCTTCAAATGATACATTCTGATACCGGTCCATACTTTATAAGTATATATATGTTTAAGTGTATGTACACTAAATTTTACTTATAATATTACTCAAAATACGTAGTAGTAGGATCAAATATAACATATACTTCAATGAGTTCAATAGACGGTATTTTCAATTCTACCAGTAGGTATGGTCGGTATTGACCGGTATCGAGATTGGTATGGAACGCAAGGCTACTTTGTACCATTTTAGACGGTGGAATGATACATAATAGCCATACCAACCGTTATCGGAACGGTATTGATAAGTTTGCCAAGGCTCCAAGCTCACCACTGCCTCTGCAACCGGCAATTGCATGCATGCAGTTGCAGTGCAGTGCAAGCGAAGAACGGGAGTAGCTGCAAATTTTGCCTTTGTTCAGGTGGTCCGTCGATGATTACATCCATGCAAAACCCACATTAAAGACCCCCGAATTAACACATTTTCTCTGTACGTGAGCACCAGCTTCAATCTGAAACCCGATCTCTGAGGGACAGTCTCCATGAAATTTTTCCCCCCTCATTGGCCAGCTCGCCCACTGCCATCTCGTGAAGATGGACGGCGCGATTGGACCAACTGGTGCTCTGCTCGGCCCAATAATTGTGGCAAATTCAGTCATCGATCATTTGGGGGGATCACACTGGCAGTGACTGACCGACACCGCAGCCCTGCGGCCGGCCGGTGCAACACAAACAGCCCCGCCGTGCTGCGATTTGCAGAGGAAAGACCTGTGCTACCATCATTTTTTCCCATGTTTTCCAAAAGGCAACCATGCATATATGTTTCTTCTCATTGTTTTTTTTTCGTGGCTGGTTGCCTCAAAAAAGAGTGAACACGCACGCCAAATAGAGTCGAACGTGGACGGAGAGGCCTCGACGGCCAGTCATGCCAACTGAGCGAAAGCTCAGTTCTCGTGTTTCTTCTCGTTGTTGTCTGGACGTTGGAAACAATGGCGTAGCCAGGATCTAAATCATGTGGAGTGAATACTTATAAAATCTTTAGTTTTTCATGAGTTTATATACAAATATCAATAGTAATTAGACTTATTATGCTAAAACATGTGGGGTCAATTGACCCTACAGATTTAAGCTGCCTCCGCCACTGGTTGGAAAGATGATGCGTCACAAATCGAAATTAAGCTGCGCGCATAACTGTACATGCACGCACGTGCCTCCATGCAATGCATGCGCGCGTCGTGTGCATCGGTATTTTGAATGTATAGATATACTGGTAGAAAGTGTATGCGTCACGTATAGTGCCAGCGTGGTGGCGTACTAAATGCACGGTACTAACATAGGACACAGCATTAGTTCAATGGGAACAAAAAAAAAGTAGCTAGTTTAGATCACGTATAAATGATAGGCGCCATATGCAGATACAGTATTGCTCCAGCTGTTGTTCTGATCATACTGTATAGGTATAAAAATGCACGATCTGTGAAATTTGCTGCTTCATCCACATGAGTAGCGTGCAGCGATCGGTAAGAGTACCACTCCGAATCTCCAACCAGAGCCTCACCTCAGGTCGAACCCTAGGCTGGACCGTGTGCGTCAGGCTAGGACCTGGCCTTTTTGCTATAGCTGCACAGGGGGTTACACTAGTAAAATTTTCATGCCTCGCGCTGCCTAGTTCGACCCTGACTCCGATGCGATTGCGCACACACCATGTCTCACGCCATATCAAGAGTACGCGGAGAGTTTAACCAATCTATTATATTATTAAAGCGATAGGAAAGGAAGCGTTAGGAAAAGCGAGTTTAACCAATCTATCTATTATATTATTAAAGTGATAGAAAAAGATGTCTCCGTGTTCGCTTACACCATTGATTATGGTGGATCCGAATTATAATGATCTAGATTAAAATAAAGAGTTCATGTTAAGTACAATATAGAAATAAGAGTCCATATATAGTACAATGCAAAAAATAACTGAAATTTGAAAAGAAATTCCCACCTTAATCGGTGGAAAAATAGAAATATCTACACCGTTGATTATGGTGGGTTCAAATTAAAATGGTCTAGATTAAAATAAAGAGTTCATATCAAATACAATATAGAAATAAGAGTACATCTCAAGTACAATGCAAAAATAATTTAATTCAAAATAAAAAAATAAGCAATTTAATTTTGATACAAATTCATAAGTAAAATACCTACATAAACATAATTTGGCACAAATTTTTTAAAAAAATAGTAATTGGATTAGTATATGAATTCCAACAAAAATAATTTGAATTCAGAATTAAAAATAAAATAAAATAAGTAAATTATTTTCGATAAGAATTCCAAAGTCAAATCACCAATAATTGTAATTCCTATTTTTTAAAAAAAAACAGTAGTAATTGGATTGGTATACTAATTCCAACAAAAAATAATTGAAATTTGGGATAAAACATAAAAAGAAATTTGAAATTTGATTTCCATACGAATTCCAAAGTAAAATCCATAAATAACTAAAATATGAATAAGAAATAAAATAAAATAATCAATTTTATAAATAAATATAATTCAAAATAAAAATAAAAAATAGCAATTGGATTAGTATACAAATTCAAAAAATGGATTTTGGATTAAAATAAATTTAGCAATTTTATTTGAAAATAAATTCCAAAGTAAAATCCCAATATAACTGAAATTTGGAATAAAAAATATAATAAAATTAGCAATTTGATTTAGATGTGAATTTTCTAAGTAAAAATGCCTAAATAAATATAATTTAGAGTAAAAATAAAACAAAAATAGATTAGTATACAATTCAAACAAAAATAACTAAAAAACAGGATAAATAATAAACTAAAATTTGCAATTTGATTTCCATATGAATTCCACATAAAATAAATAAATAATATTCAGATCAAAAATAAAATAGCATTATCAATTTGATTTCCATATGAATTCCTAAGTAAAATCCTAAATAAATATAACTCGGAATAAAAATTAAACCAAAAATAGCTATTGGATTAGTATACAATTTCAACAAAAAATCAATTGATTTTGGAATAAAAGTAAAATAAGATTAGCATTTTATTTAGATATAAATTCTAAAGTAAAATCCATAAATAGTTGTAATTAGGCATAAAATTAACAATTGGATTAGTTTATGAATTCCAAATAATAATAATTGAAATTAGGGACAAAAGATAAAAGAAATTTTGCAATTTGATTTCGATATGAATTCCAAAATAAAATCTCTTAATAACTAAAATTTCAAATAAATTAAATATAAATTATAATGAGGATACCATGAATGGTGTTGAAGGAGACCACGAGCTGTCGATTTGTTCTACATAAAGACATTGATCCACAAGAAAGTGAAGAGCCGAGGCGGCGGCGACGAAGATGAGAATAATTCCATGTTGCTCACCTTAGCTGTTCAACAGGGACAATTTCATGCTGCTAGCTGAAGCCGTTGAAGAGAAAGGTCATAGTTGAAGGAGCCAAGTGATGTGATGATGAGTGGTGAGCATCGACGTTGTTGAAGAGGTCAATGGCCAAATAAAATTCAATAATAGGGAAGAACTAGCAGAGAGGAGATGAAACTTTGCACTGAAGACAAGCTATCGACAATATGTGATCATTAGGTAGTTAGGAGCGTGTCATCATTGGTGACACGACGTCACCGGAGATGGCGAGAAGATTCTCCCTATCGTTAGACAATGACTAAAGCAGACATACCGGTATTAGTGAAAATGGGAGACCATCGCAGTTAGTGAGGAAGCCACATCGTTGAGTTGGACAACGTCGAAGAAGAGGAGCAACCGACATGGGAGAAAGAAGACATTGTGCACGTATAACATCGTGCATGTATATATACATACATGCATCCTACGGATAGAAGCATGGGCATTCAAAACCAGGGGAACAAAGAGTTCGGAGTAGAGATAGCGCAACGGTAAGGAATAGGCTCGGGGCCACTAGAGAGAGCGCGACGGGTGTCCTGGCAGGGATCAACGACATTTGCATGCATATGCATATTGATGTCACAACGGTTATCATTAAGCAATAATTGGAGAGAAATAGAAGATAACTATGTGGTAGAGTATTGCATTGGTAGGGGTAGCAGTTGAGAGATATCAATTAAGAATTGGGTTTGCTCTTGGAGGTTGAAGTAGAAAAGTTGTGGTGCGGAGAAGAGATAGAAGATACACGGTTCGGTAGGGCAATCGCTATGAGGAAAGATAAGTTCAAGGTAGGTCACCCGCATAGTACGTCGGTGTATACATGGGTAAGGTACTTTAATACCATGTAAACTTACAAGATAATTTATTGCACACAAAATCAATGTATTGCTTGATATTAACAGGGGAACATGTTCATTCAAACATTTTGGAAAGAGTAACTAATGGAGGAAAAATAAGGGCATGCAGCTACACGATGCATATATGATGGAGAGTGGTTAACTTATTATGCTCATGATTTTTTTCATCAAAGCTCATACTTCAATTACGTTACTCAAGTTGTATTTTCCTTCAAGTTTCTATTATCATTTTTCTAATGTTTATGATATCTTAAAAATCTAAATAGCTATAAGATACGTTAATATATTATTGTAACATCCCAAATTTTGGGTTTGCATTTCAAATGTATAAAAATGAGGAGAATTTAAAACTTTCAAACATGCAATGGTTTTTCTGGAGCTTTTGCACATTTTGTTGCATTTGAAATTGTTGAAATCAAAGAAAACATACACTTCAAATTGAAGTTCCAAAAGAAAACAGAAGTAAAAACTTGTGATCATCCTCTGGAAATAATTTTTTCAAATAATACATTTGTTATCTTGAATTAATATAATTTTCCCAAATTTTTGGAACACTTTTTGACCCTCAGAAATTTCAAACTCAAATCAATAACCTTTTCCAAGTTGGAATTTAGAATAAGCAAATAAATATTGAGCAGTGCAGTTTCAAATTTTATTTGGATACTAGGTCATCCCAGGAACCTCCCTGAAAATTTTTAGAATTTTATTTCTATTTTTAAAGCCCCAATCAAACCCGTTGTTTCTCGGTCAAATCTGGAATTTAAATCCTCAACACTGTTCATTTGGCTCGAGTCGTTCACTGTTCCGACCCGAGCCAACTGGCACGACCCAACCATCTTCACTGCACCCCTTTTTGCTACCGCTGACATTGCGGGCCCCACCGGTCAGGGTCATCCCTACCTCGGCGGTAGCGAAGCGAGAGCTCAACATCACGTGCCGCCAAGCTGTCTTTGCTCCGTCTTCACCAGGTCACACCGTCAATCCACCGCCCCCGCGGCCCAACCAGGGGACTCACCCGTTGACGCCGCCTGCGTATTGACCGTTGCTCCGCTATAACCTGCCCTTGTTCTCTCGCTATCCCTCTCTTTTCCTCTCGGTGACCGAGGGAAAGGAGGCAAGAACTCGGCTCCCTCTCGGGTAAGCTTCGTGCTTCCACCTCCTTTTCCATCTCCGTTCATCACCGTCTCCATTTTTGCTAATGCGAGCCCTTGTCTTAGCTTGTAGCTCTTGGTCCATCGTCGTGTCATCTTCGGCTCTAGAGCGCGCACTCGAAGCCACCGCCGTGCCAACTTTGTGTCCGGGTGAGTTTGTCCTTACTTGTGCGCGTCATGTCATGTCATGTAGCATGAAGATGATTTCTCCTCACCCAATTTGGCTTTTGTACACAGGAGCCTCCGAAGCTTGAGTTTTTATTCATTTCTGGCTACAAAAGCCCCTTTCTTCCCCGACGCCGGCACGGTGAGCCCTTGTCAAATTCCACTCTCGTACACCATCTCGAGACCTCTTTGATGCATCCTCTACCACCCATTTCCTCCCTCCGTCCTCAGGTGGTTCTCTCCTCGTGGAAGCGCCGCTGCCGCTTCGGTTCAATGGCTACAAGCCAACTCCGACTGGCCGGACCTCCCCTTGGCACCCAGGTAGTTTCCCTGGACCTTGTAGTTGCTTATGCACGCAAGAAGTAGCTCTTTTAACCACCGGTTTGCGACATGCACGGTTGCTGTAGTAGCGCCGCCGCCCCTCTCCAACGCGCTGCCGCTACCAGGCGCCGTTGAAGTTGACACCACCACCCAGATGTGCACAACACTATTGCGCACCTATCCTTGCCCTTGGTTCGCGCTGCCGTGGCCGGGAATACCGGCGAGCCTCCAGCGAAAGCAGCGACGTCATTGTCGGACGCTCGACTGCACTATAGCTAGTCATTAAGGGTTAATCCGATTCATTAACTGCTAATGATTGATTAGTTGTTAAATCGCTGTCTTAAAGGAGTTGATGTGTCACTTACACGTGGGACCAAGCACAGTAAACGAGAACTAAATAACAGTTTGAATGAGTGATTGACATGTGAGCCTGGGAACTTAAGGGCACAGTTGTAGACCCGTGGACCACCCATAGACCCTCGGTCCATGCACTATTTCGTGAACCGAGAGTATGACAGGCATGCCCCACATGTCAGGCCGCATTAAATTGGGAATAAAAATGAAAAATGACACTGTTCTTTGGGCCCCGCTTATCAGTCTCTATGGCTAGCTCTCGGCCCAGTAAGAAAAGTCTTTAATGCCTTTATAAATTCCGAAATGAATTTTTTGTTAAACTGAAAATTGGTATTAACTTCAAAATGCATGACTAATTCATTTTAACTCCCAAAATAGTGAAACCAATTTTGATAGTTTTCATTTGAAGTGAAATTTATTTTAAAATAGGTTTCAAATACCTCACTATCACAAAAAATATAGTTTGTGGAAAGTGATCCAAAAATAAATTATTTTTACAATTGTAAATTGTTGTTAACTTTGAAAATTCATAACTAAATCATAAAAACTCCAAATGAGATAAACTCAGTTATTTTGGTCTTATAATATTATTATATTTTTACCTATGTAATCCTTGTATCCACCACTACTCTACAAAATTTCACCAAATATTTAATTTCGGTGAACAGTAACAGAGGAGAATTAATTTGATTTTTTTGAAATCTGAGTTTCAAACTACTATAACTCTTACATACTAAATCCAAACGGAATAATTCCTTCACCTAAATTCATCTAAAATCATGATCTATCTACTGTGAAATTTTCATAATTTTTAGAGAAATTTTAATTTTTGGTTATATTTGGTGTTATGTATTCTTATTGGCTTTCGTATTCGAACGTTAGATTACGAAGATCCGAACGAGCTCAATTGTGATTCTCAACAGCAGCAAGAAGGTTATCTTCAACAAGGCAAGCAGCCCCCCCTTGATCATATTGATCCTATTACTTTCGTTACAAAATATCTTGTTTTCAACTTGTATTTATGCATGTTCTACTTGAATGATTATTTTTCGTTAGAGGTAGTTATTCCTAGTAGATGCATGAGCTGTCGCAAATGTTTATCCCTTACCACTAACCCTAAGTTATTATTCCCACTGATGTTAGTGCTCGGTGGATATTATAGAGTCTATACATGTGTATGAGAATTGATGCTTAGTCATGCTTAGTTTCCGATAGATTTGGGTGGTTATCGATTGAGTCGATAACCTTGATCACACAAATCATTTTATTACTCTATGTCCAGCACGTTATGCTATATTACTTTGGAAACTAAAAGTATAAATAAAATGTTTTAGACTTGGGCAAGTGGTTGGATGGTGTGATATCGGGTGTGTGAATGTCTTGCCTAAGTCAATAAGGACCGAACATCTTGTTTCACCAAAACCAAGCATAATTGCGTGCCAATCACATGAGAGGGATATGGGACCTCTCTTGGCTTAGTACTTTGGCGTGTGTTGGCTCCGAGTCGCAGGTGGTGGTTATGTGTTGTGTTTAAAAGAATTGTGTTGTTGTTGTTGGGTGTGACGGGATGGGTTCTGGGTTTTAAGTCCCGGCCCTACCCCGAGCAGCATCGGTAAGTTCTCTCTCTGCCGATGACTCCGACACAACGTATGGTTTCTATCATACGGGCGACTCGTAGTTAATACACAATATTGAAAAACGTCTTGTAGGACTTAGCCTTGTCGGCATACCTTCGGAAGTGTGCTTTATCTAGTGGCAAAAGAGGCGGTCTAGCGTGTGGGTACATTGGTACACCCCTGCAGGGTATAAACTATTCGAATAGCCTCATCCTAGGTTATAGACACGCTTGGGATTGGATTTATAGGAGTTAGACTTAACGTTTTGGAATTTTAATGTAAAAACTTGTTCGGGTGGTATTGAGAATGGTCTCATGCTATGTTTGTGAGCTGCGGGGCAGCCACCTATTGTTGTTTAGATGTTGTCTAATAATGTTTATCCGTTGTTATTTAAAGTTATTAAAAATGTTTGTTTACTTGCTATTTCAATCTATTACTTGTACTTTAAATCAAATGTTGCTTTATGCTAAAAATTGCCTAGTGTACCAGCCTTTCTTTGATACATGAATGCATCTAAATATTCCTTTGCTTGTAAGTCTTGCGAGTATAATTGTACTCAACCTGCTTGCTGCAATTTCAGAGGAGGTTGATCCCCAAGGGATCAACTGTTGTGAGACCGACTTTGTTCAGGACAACGATTAGCTTGGAGTTTTCGGTCAGGTTGCCTTGTGGGTAAGGGCACACCGGTTGGTTTTTCTTTTGGTACCATCTTATGGCTATGTTTCCGCTGTACTCTTAGTACTTTTATTTATGCTATTTGGCCGGTCGGCCGTATGTATGAAACTGGAGATGTTATGACTTTATTGTAACCTTTTGTAACTTCGGTAATGATCTATTGTTGTATGAAATTGATATTGATATTATTTTGTGAACGGTATGTGTATACCGCTCCTGAGAGGTATACAATACATCGAGGGCGGGATATTTGGTTTGTAATGTTAGGATCAATGGATAGTTAAGTATTACAAGTTAAATACCCCGGGCTCTCACAATTATAAAGCATCTAGGTTATACTATTTGTCATTACAAATTTTAAAACAAATTTAATCGTGCAAATATGCAGGTCACCCTGCTGGTTAGTATAAATTTAAAAAAACCGTATCAAACATTAAGGTTTTGGTCCACCAAATCCATTTGGTTTTATTAAAGTCTACGTGCCAGAAACATTGGATCCTTGCACGGAAAGACAAACACTACATAGGCAACCCATGGCTATGATTATCATGTATGCACATGGCCCACATGATATCCATGAGAATGCGATTGTCCACCACCTTTGTTATCTCATTCTGATCCACTCATAAACTATATATATAGGAATATATAGAAAAATGATATTGTACTCCTACGAGTACTTCTCATATATCATTTAAATCGTATGATGATACCTTTTTATCTATTCGAACATACTCCAACAATGATTATAACATACCCTAAAGTGAGCTTCATGATTTTTTTATTAAAGTCTACTTTTTATAGCAAAATTTGTATATATATATATATATATATATATATATATATATATATATATATATATATATATATATATACTTTTATATATGAAAAAGGGTATATAAAAATATAAAGGGCTCCAATGAAAATTTTCCAATTAAGTTGCATTGGAATATCTTACAATTGGTATTTAAGTATATTTAAAGTGATAAAAAAGTATAATATGCACACAATATATAATGCACCTAACATGCATGGTCTGAGATTTCACTTAGTACTTCTTAGCTATTTTTTGTTGCAAGTTTTAATTGAGAGCAAGCACCAGCTAGGAGAAGTGATAACTGATAAGCTATGAATTCTAGTCAGAGAAATATGGCCAATTTTTTATGACCACAATTCATAAATCATAAATGTGAATAGATGATGAATCAATGCAAAAGAGTGTCCAAAGCAAAGGTGATTAAATAGGGCATTAGAAAGGCCAAATAAACCCTTGGAAGCCAACAGACCCCATGTGGCACCATCAGCCTTTGTTGTTGCCAACCAACTCGGCCTTGCGGTGAGCCGGGTCGAACGAGGACATCTGGTCCTCTCCTCCCTTCATTTGATCTTGTCCCTCACCTTCCCTTCTCATTCAAGCAAGTGGCATTCCTAGTAATTCCTCCATAATTAAAGCGCATATTTCCTTCTTCCAAACGGATCCCTTGTCGTTTTCTTGAGAGAGAGAGAGAGAGTGTGTGTATATATATATCGAAAAATTAGGTCAGTGACATCCCAATCATCGAGATTTAGAGAAATGACATCTCATTCATAGTTGATTGCCTAATAACACCGTAATAGTTAGTTGAAAACCACTTCTTAGCCAATCACTCTATTTTTTAGGTCTATTAACCAAATAGGAGTGCTGCAAAAATAGTTGTATATATTTAGTCTATTACCAGATCGACAACTCAGCGTCGAGGAGCCAATATGTCAAGTACTAGTACGCAACACTACTTGTTAGTGCTGCATCATCCGCCTGCCTTTATTCATTCAGACAAACGTTAACGTCTACGCAGATTCTACTCCCATCAATCCATCTCCTATAGCCCACAAATTAAACACATCCAGCTTTCTTTTTTTTTATTTAAGGGGAACTTAAATCCTCCGATTTCAATTAATGAAACCAGCTACTACAGTGTAGACAGACGCCGGCGTCGAGCACAGGCGGGCTGGGGCCTGGGGGCACGCCGGACTCCCACACCTACTGAGCATCGCTCAGTTCCTTATCATGCTGACTGCACAAATTAAACGCCCATTTCCCCCTCAAGAAAAAGGGAAAAGGCCTGATCTGTCGCATAGACCACGCAGGCCCCCCCTGCACGGATGCAATGTCACCTCATGCCCAAAAGTTAATAAGCTAAGCTGCTGCTGCTGCAGCAGCGGCTAAGATTTGGTTTGATCAGAGGCTCAGAGCCCAAGCTCAAATCGTTGGTGTTATTTGATAGACAGTACAGGCTTCTCTCTTCATTTCCTTGTCTGTTTTGTTTGCGCTTTGCTTCATTCCCACCCTGCTGATCTATACAACCAGATGGCTCACTTAACTGGCCACTTCTGCAACCAATTACCACTATTTTTCAAGCTGTTGATGAATCCATGGATGCTACTGCTGCATGCTGCTTCCAAGCTACTCCTTTCCACTTGTTTCTCTTTTGTACCTTGTGCATGCATGCTGTGCGTTCTGATTTCCTCCGATCCCCCAGTTTATTCTTCCTCACACAATCACTGCCTCCCCTACTCGCTTGCATTGTTCCTAGTATATATGTTTTCTCTTTCTCTCACACAAGAAGTCACTGGGTTCACCACGAGCCAGCACCGGCCGAAAAGATCTGTATGCATCAATCTGGCAATGTTCATGCCCACACGCATGAGGTTTGACAATGTTCAGGCCTACGTGAGAAACAAAATCCTATCTACCTATACTTAATTATGTGGAATATCAATTTTTAGGTTAAATGTTGCCCATCATAAATAAAAATTAGCCCGTGTCGTCGTAGGAGCGGGTTGGTTGTCTGAATTTAGACCATGAGATGGAAACTGATAAGAACATTTGAACACTTTATTGTTGCAAGAAGGCATCGACACCTGAACTTCTCGCCTATCTCTACTTAGACATTGATTTCTGGTGAATGAATCCCTAGAACAAACAACGTTAGCACTCCGATTGTTTAATCTGACGGTGGAGAATCGATCAATAGTACTTTTCTTTGACGGGATTATTTTCCTCCTGTTTTTGTTTTTTTTAAAAAAAAACTGGGCAAGCCAAAGGCAATGAATTTAAGTTACCCCACACAAGCCGATTCTCTCTCTCTCTAGACGACTATTTAACAGCGTTGGCGCTACCGCCTCGACCTTATTCTCCCTTTGTCTTCTCTCCTCTCCACCGCAACCAAAAATTCCACCAGCCTCTTCTCCTCTCTTGCACTCAACGACTCGCCCTTGATCCACCACACGCAAACCCAAAATTCGTCGCGCCAGATGAGCTATCCGGCCGCCGCAGGCGACGTCCTCCCGGCGCTGCCGCCGATCAAGACGTCGGCAGCGGTGGCTGCGCCTGCGCCTTCGTGGGCCTTGACATCGACCGCGCCGGACGCCGAGACGCTGCCGGCGGGGGCCAAGGAGGAGGAGGAGGCGGAGCCCACGACGCCGATGTCGGAGGAGAGCAAGCTCCGGCCGCCGACCGAGTGCCCGCCGGCTCCGCGGAAGCCGGCGTGCACGACGCCGGCCAAGAGGAAGTCGCCGTCGCCGGCATCGGCATCGGCGCGGCGGGTGTTCTTCGCCGTCCCGCGCGACCTCTCCGCCGTGTTCCGGCCCCTGCCGCCCAAGAAGCGGATCCGCGCGGGCTGACGGATCGGCGCTGTAGCTCAATTGGCCGTAATTTATGGGCTCCATGGTACCATGGCTTATTTATCGGTGAATTCTTGGAGTTCTTGTGTTTCTTCTCTCTCTCTCTCTCTCTCCCCCGAGTTCTGCCTCTATTTTTTGGTTTCTTGGTTCCCACTTCCCACGGCCATGGCACAATCTCTCTCGTGCAAATAATGCGTTGTTTTATTTATTTATTCTTCTTTTCTAGGGGGTTTGTGTGAAGGAGAAATTGTAGAATTGAAAAGGTTGTTGTTATTTATATGGATGAATGGGGAAAAGGAAAAAAGAGTTGTAAGAGAATTCCCAGAGATCTTGTTAATTATTAATTATAGCTCACAGTTCTCAAAATTATGTGCTCAGTTCTGTTGTTTTGTTGTAGATAGCCTTGATTCTTGTGTCAATTGCAGCTCAAATTTTAGCACATGAAGAACGTTGTGACCAATGGCAGGCACTTAGGTGGACCCAACTCTTCTGCACATGAAGACCATACAAAGAATTGTCAGATTTAACTGAATCCTGCAATGTTCACGTTGTTGATACAAATGCGCATTGCGTTGCGCGCCTCGCGAAAATCATATTTGAAAAAAAAAAGCTTATGGACGGATCCATGGAAGAGAGCTGAGGTGAAGAAAATTCCACTGGTGGGTAGGTTGAGATGTACTTTTGGTTCTTTTGTCCCAGCACTGGAGAGAGAAGAAGATAGATAGGCAGCAGAGAATCTTCTATTCACGAGAACAACATGACATGGTTTTTTTCCCTTTCACCTCCCTCTCCAGCCCAGCACTCCTCATTTATCTCTGTAAAAATTTATGGCTGTCTGTTTGCTGTTGATGCCACTACACTCTTCTGTCTAGCTTGGTTAAACCCAATTTGTAAAACTGCTGTTCTTCAGTTAACTACATGCTCAGTCACAACTCACAACTGAGCTACTGCTAAAGGCTCCATATGGTCAGCCAGTCAGTCCCAGTCCCAGTAGCAGGCATAGTTCACATGAAGATTTCTCTTGCCTGCATAGGTAGCAGTAGCACTCTCACTGTCACAGGCATATGGAATTATGGATGCATTCAGATAGATCCAATGATCCATGGGAAGGAACCTAAGGAAGGAAGGAAGGAGTTGTGCATGGTTGAAGATCCATGATTCCCTGAGTAATAATAAGTGGGGAGAAAGAAGCGGATGCTGAAGCTGAAACTTTCTTCATCTTTCACTTCCTATGGGCTGTTACATTTGCAGTTACAGCCTGCTCTTGCCCCCTCTGGAACAGGTCTCAGCCCTCCTAGTTTTAGGAAAGCCGTTACGAAAGAGAGAGCGAGCGAGCGAGCGAGAGGCATCTTGCCTAGGCAGAGGCAGGCAGGCGTACAGGATGTATGGCCGTATATTCGTACTTAGGTTTGGTAATGTATGCTCTGCAGAGGGCACGTTAATTAACGGGTATGTTGTGCTGTCATGTCAAGGGAAGGAAGGGGGGGCATGTGAATGGATCAAATCAAAGTGGTAGGAGAGGAGGACGCGGCAGAGAAGGGGGAGGGAGGAGAGCCGCAAAGAAAAGTACTCTCTTCGTTCTTTTTTATTTGATGTTTTTGATTTTTTGTGGTCTTTGAGATATAATTTTAACTGTTACTTTTTATAACTTTACATTAAGATGTAGTAATACAATTATAATATTATGATAGTATTTTTAACGACAAATCTAGTGATATAATTTTTATATAGTCAATCTAGATAGTTTTAAATCTATTGATAGCCAAACTTTAGAAAATTTGACCACTCGGATTCTAGGAAGTCAAGTAAAAAAGAACGGAGAAAGTATTCATCTCGCATTCCTGTAATGCCTTGCAATCATGAGCACGCTTGCCTATGATCCTAATCCAAAGAGCACGGCTATGCCTACTAAATAGGGGGATTTGAGGATTTACCGCTATGAGACAAACGTATTTTAGGATTTACTCTTCGATGTCTCACTGCATCTATTCATAATGGTAAAATAATTCTTACTAAATTTGGTTGAACGGTGTAGATGGAGACTAGTCGGTATGGATCATGGGTTGGATGTTCGGTTATGTTACGCCTCACAGCGCCAAAACTCAAAAAAAGACACCGTATTTGCGTTTATATCAAAATTTCTATCCCTGAAAACACTTGATTTTCTTAAGGAACTCCATTGTTGTTGGAAAAGGTACTACTCTGGTACAATATTAGGAAAGAATTTGCCAACATGGAACATGAAAAAGAAATGGCAATTGCAGAGCAGATCACTGACTGGATCCGAGCAACCGGCTCCGTATCATCAAGAGTAGGTGAGCTAATAATGAACTATCAACTGTGTGTCTGCAGGGGATTTGGTTGCGCCACTAATCATAACAAAAGAGGCGATAAATGTCAGTAGTGAAGTCAAAGGGTAAGTAGCTAGGACGGCACACACACAACTACAGAGCAGTATGAACTTTTTTTTATTAATTAACCTTTTTTTAAATTTTATTTTAAAGTTAACCTCGACGTACTTTATTTCTAATTCTGACCTCTTTGGTCACGTCACGGGTGGTGGCGTGACAAAACAATACTGTCACGCGCCAGGTTAAGTCTACAAAATAGCACTTTTTGTCACGCCACTTCCAGTGACGTGAAAAGAGTTTGATCAGAAATGGGCTGGCGTGACAGTGTTATTTTGTCACGCCACGGGTGGTGGCGTGATTAAAGGGGTCAGAATTGAAAATAAAGTGCGCGGGGTTAACTTTAAAATAAAATTCAAAAAAAGGTTAATTAATGAAAAAAAAATTCGAGCAGTATGCTCTCTCTCTCTCTATATATATATATATAATAGAGGGATGTTTATCTTTTTCGATTTCAATTAGTGAAATCGGCTACAGTAAACTACAGCAGGCATCCGAGCGACTTGAGCGCGAGTGGGCTAGGGGCACACCGACCCCCCCACGCCAACTGAGCAAACGCTCAGTTCCTGTAGTATGCTTTATATAACCTAGGATTCTTGGGAATGAGATAATGCCTCATTGACCTAGCTTTCGATCGCACGAATGGAACGTTACAGCGGTAAAAACTACCAGTAACGCTCCTGCTACAGCTCTCTTGATCTGCTACTAGCGTGCGAGTAATAAAAATATACAAGATACGTACGTACCAGGTGAGACAGTAAATATATACGAGACGAAATTTCTACTCCTACATAATGTCCTTGGCTTCTGTTCAGTCCCCTACATTCTATCTGACAAACGCAATCTCGCTGCTACTTGGCGCACACTATTTATCTCTCTCTGACACCGCATATTACTACTACTAGTTTACCGTAGCTCAATCTGTTTAGAGATCAGATCACACCGGTGTAGAAGCAAAGTGTGGCAATGTTACTTAATAATCCTCATTTAAGTTGCCTGCTCTAATCATCCTGGTCACTGACAAGTAAACCCAACCAGAGAAGCACAGGATAATTACTGATTACCACTGCTGCATTTTTTACATACTTTTTTTTGTTAGGAATTTTTGACAGATTGAAGCAGAACTCGCTAGTCACTACATCGATCCATCGTAGTTGTAGTAGAAATGTTTTTCACCTTCTTTTGCATCAGCTTAAAAAAATAATAACTTCTTTTGAATCATTGGAGGTATAGACACAGTTTTGGGTCTGAATTTGGACCCAGATAACTGACCAATTCTTTCTCCTTTTTTTAAAGAGTAATTTATCAGCAAGTTTGGATCTGAGAGTAGCTGAGCTGGTTGTTTATCTTTCCCTTTAGGCCTACTTTTGCATCCAATGCAGCATTAAAAAAAAGAGGCAATTGTACAGTAACCACCCCCATCCATATGATTCCATCACCCCAATAAAAATTATGGTTAAGACAGCCAGTGTAGATCCAAATGTGGCCACTTTACCCAACCACTACCAGCCAGCCACTCTCCCTTCCAACCAGCTTCCCTTTCAAGATATAGCCAGTGGTTGGCCAAGGTATCTTTGCATGTTTATGCACTTGTACGTATGCACAACGGAAAAAAAGAGAGAAAGGGAACCCTGTGATGCTAGAAGATCTTGTACATGCAATGCGGTTTATTTTTTGTGCCTGGAATCCTATGGCATTTTTATTTTGGAAGGCACTGTGGAGACATTATGAAATACCAGGAGAAAGAGACATTGCTACACGTTCAAGCAGCATTTTTATGGATATTTAAACTAATATTTGGGCGCAACGAACTGATTGCAGGTTGTGGTGCCTATCTATCAGTCGGTAGTACATAATTTTACCCAAAAAATCATTTATTGGTGGTACTTTATTTCTGATGATTTTTTTTTGAAAGGGGGTAAACCCTGCTTTTTATAGAAAGCAAAATAAATATTTCTGATGAATTAGGAGGTGAAATTTCGTTTAGTATATGTTTTTTAAGGGTTTGTTCCAACAAAGCGCCAACGGAGATGCAAAACGGGACTGGAATCAGATCCTGCATTTGCCTTTCTCAGGGTGTAGTGAACTGACATGAGTAGATCCACATCACAACCAGCAGGAATGAGTTGCCTGCATATGGATGACCAAAGTGGCAGATCTAGAAGGGAACAACAAGCAGGCAGCTCTGTGTGAGAGTTGCAACTTGCCATTGCTCACAGGGACCCACTCCCACAATTTTTTACCGCTTCCATCTCTATAACATATAAAAAAAACTGCAGAGCACACAAGCTGCATCAGTGTTCTAGGACTGTAGTACTTTTGAGCCCTGCTAGGACAGATTGGGTGGAAAGTGAAGTGAAGCCATCGGATCTCTGTAGGAGTAGCAAAAGCAAAATGCATACTGTTGGCAGTACAAAGTTGAAAAGCTACCAATGTATTACAAGAAGAAGAAACTAGTAATACCATCAATCAGCACTAATTTTTTGCTTCCCAAAACATTTTCACCAGCTCTGCCAGTGCAGCCACCTGTGATGTGTACTTTCAGCAAGGTGCCTTTTTTTTTTCTCATCTTACAGCTGAAGCAACACTCATGAGAGGTGATCCCACTTGCTCTGTCCAGTAAGTGGCACAGGTCCATATCTTGATACTCAAGCAATGCCATGTCCCTCCCTCTCTTTGTTTTAGGCTTTTGACCGCCAAACCCTTTTGGTGCACAACTGCACAAGAGAAGAAGGCGCCAAAGGCACAGGGACAGGCCATACAAGACATAGGATGCCATGCCATCACTCACTCCCATCTAGGATGATCTCCTCTGCTAGCAGAGGAGTGAAACTAAACCAAAAGCCTGCAGCTAGAAAGGCTGTCAACTGCTGCTTCTCCTCCCTTCTCTTCCCCCACCATCCTACGTTAGTTTGATGTCTTTGTACTGGTCCTCCTCCAAAGTTGGGATGTATGGGTCTCTCTCCATACATCATGATGTGGAGCAAATATCTAAAGGGAAAATTAGCTCAGTGACATTACGTTGGGACGTAATCGGAGGAACGATACTATATTCGTGACGTACTAGAAAATAACATCGTGGACACCAAAAATTATGCCGAATGACATCGCCGTAAGTTACTTCCGTTTGCAGAATTTTTTAAATATAGAAAATGAGCCCAACAAATTATCAATTTTTTGTGGAGCCTCCCGATACAGTTTAATTGCTTGTGTATTTTTTTTTCAAATTTGTATACGTTCTGATTTTGTCTCTAAAATTTATTTATGTATATTGTTTGTAGGAATTTTCTAATATAGACAATGAGGTCCAAATATTATGAATTTTTTTAGGCCCCTTACACAGTGAACTTGTTGCGTATTTTTTAAAGAATTTTTACAAAATTGATTAATGCAATTTCATAATGTCCTTACATTATGAAATATTAGACTTAGACTCCTTACACAGTGGACATTATGAAATTGCATTAACTAATTTGGTAAAAATCTGGGAAAATTACATAATCAAGTCCACTGTATAAGGAGCCAGAAAAAAATCATAATGTTTGGACCGCATTTTCTATATTAGAAAACTTCTACAAACAATATATTTAAATGAATTTTAGAGACAAAATCAGAACGTATAAATTTTGAAAAAAAATTATACAAGCAATTAAACTGTGTCGGGAGACTTCACAAAAAATTTGATAATTTGTTGAGCTCAATTTCTATATTTAAAAAATTCTGCAAATGAAAGTAACTAACGGCGATGTCATTGGTATAATTTTTAGTGTTCGCGATGTTATTTTACAGTGCGTCATGAACAGAGTGTTATTCCTCCGATTACGTCCCAACGCGATGTCACTGAGCTAATTACCCCATATCTAAATCCACACCCATCTTGCAAAGCTTGGCGCCGGTGCTCGTCTATAAAAATGGTCACACACATGCACATTCAATGGAAAAACACATGTCCGCGCTTTGTGAAATCTCAGTGCCTCTACAAAAATTATCAGTGTGTAAGAAAACGCACACGACCATGTGTGTGTGGTAACATGAGGGCTGCATATCTAGTGCACAAGCACCATTTGGTGTACATATGAAAAAACTTTTAGTTTGGATATCAAATTAGCATAAAAAATTTTGAAAAAAATTCTAGATGTGCTTCTGAAACTACTCTACTTATATACGAAATTCCAAGTTCAAACTCATTCCACTTTGAGAGTTACAAAAATGAGAAATTTCTAACATATGACAGATCAAAAGCAAAGGGAAAAAAAAGCAAATGTTACTATTCACAGTAAACTTATCTTTTTTGTTTCTTCTAACATACTTTGAGTTTGAACTTCAAATTTTAAAGGGTGGAACAAAACACCATAAATTACATCTAGAATTTTTTATGCTAATTTGATACCCAAACTAAAAGTTTTTTCATATGTGCACCAAATGGTGCTTGTGCACTAGATATGTAGCCTAACATGAGTGGGGCCTAAGTTAAGGAGGGCATATCTCGTGCACATGAGTGCATTAGTGAACATATAGACATAACATATCCAGACTGTCCAACACGAAATCGACGGTCCAGATCCAGTGAGCCAAATCCCACCTCCCACTTGGGGGGTCGCAAAACCGCGTTAAATAGGAGGTGGGATTTGACTCACTAGAACTAAACCATCTATTTTGTGTTGGACGGTCCGAATATATCATGTCCATATATTCACCAATGTACCACATGCATGATATATGCCCTCTAAGTTAAATCTAAACATCTAACTTGTATCCTCTAAAAAACATTCTAAATCCACACCCATCTCTCTCTGTTGGGGAGAGAAAAGATACCTTCTACTATGCATGAGGAAAGGTGGCGCCTCGGAATCCGAGTATAGACATAACATATCCAGACTGTTCAACACGAAATCGACGGTCCATATCCAGTGAGCCAAATCCCACCTCCCACTTGGGGGGTCGCAAAACCGCGTTAAATAGGAGGTGGGATTTGACTCACTAGAACTAAACCATCTATTTTGTGTTGGACGGTCCGAATATATCATGTCCATATATTCACCAATGTACCACATACATGATATATACCCTCTAAGTTAAATCTAAACATCTAACTTGTATCCTCTAAAAAACATTCTAAATCCACACCCATCTCTCTCTGTTGGGGAGAGAAAAGATACCTTCTACTATGCATGAGGAAAGGTGGCGCCTCGGAATCCGAGTAAAGTATGTGCTCCGCTGTGCCTTTGGCCGGCAGTTTAGCTGCTAGGTATGGCGGGTAATACAGTTTAACACAGGCCGTTGCACCCTGCTGAGTTGTTAAGCTGCGTGGAAGAAGAATACAAATTACCCCATCAGCAAGATTATTTTCATGTTGAGAAAATAATTAATCTGTCTACAATGCGTGAAAGGACAACAGCATCGATCACTACCTGACCATATATTGTTCAGTTCGTGCTCAAAAAATGCACAAACAACTCGAGAAAGCAGGAGTTGATTTGGTCATTTGTTAAATGCCGAGATCGAAGTGGGTGGTAAAATTCATGATCTTGAAATATATCTGCACGACCCGGTTTTTTGGCTTGCGTCGATCTGGACCGTCCTCTCTGTGATCAAACGGTCGAGGAGGATTGCCGGAGGACAAGGGGGCACTTAGGACTTGTTTGGATTGAAACCTGGGCTCTATATTTGAAAAAAATTGGTGCCTGGAGGTAGTCTGGAAAGTAGATAATTTTTGTCTGGCCAGGCAAGTCTGGGAATGTGGTGTTTAGTTGAAGACCTGAACCTAAAGAAAATTTAAAGTTAAAATGGTTCATTAACTAACTTCTAATCTCAATTAGCTAGCATTTATTGCTACTGCTTGCAGCCAGACGCCCGTTTTGCTACTGCTTCCAACCAGGCGCTCGTTTTTAGAGGCCTGGGAAGCTAGAGTTGCCTGGGAATTTCATCCAGGTCAGGAAAGGAGATAGAACTCCAGGCTTCCAACCAAACTACTTGCCGGCAGCCTCCAGAAAAGAGTCCAGTCAGGCAAAATGATACCAAGTACCAATCCAAACAGACCTTTCACCGTGCGTGATTACTCCCGGAACTACTGCACCTATGATCCACCCACATCTGAGCCGTACACTTGGCATATCTGACGGTACGTAGAAGAAGAACAGTGGAGCCTAGGATGCTAGTGCATCGTCTAGCAGCGAAGTACTAGTACAGTACTACACTAGGTAGAAGGACATGCGTCCATGGCTCCTAGTGGTAGTAGCAGACGAAAACAATTCGTTCCGTAGCCAATTAACGTGCGTACCTACCAGCCGATGCGTACTTTGTCCCAGAAAGCATAATTAATCCCACGGCAACGCAATTAGCACGAACGAAGCAAGCGCCTAATTAAGGGTTAGGACCTCGGCTTAAAAGGGAAAGAGCCATCATTACGCATCATTAACTTTTGGATGGGAAGTTAATTGCGTCTCCGTTGCAAATTACTCCTAACTGGTAGCCTACTGGCGCGCGAGGGAAGACAGAGCGTGCGTCGCTGACAATGAAGGGCTGAATAGTAGCAGAGATCGGAAAAGAACGACCGTTGAGTATCTAACGCGTCATTATGGTTGGACTATTGATGTATATAATAGGCTAAGCGTATGTCTGATGATAGAACCGTTGTTTATAAGCTCTTCACGCCAATCGTAGTTATGCGGTATATGCAATTTCGTCTGATAGATTGTCTTTTTACTTGTCTTTATAGATGACACAATCTTTTAATGTTTTCATGGACCTAAGACATTTTCTCCTTGGTTCTGATGATCCAGTCGGCTATAAGATTGTAGACAACATATTTTTCTCTCTTTATTCTCTTTCATCTACATCAGCTTAAATCCTACGTAGCAGAGGCTATAGACAGCTGATGTAAATCCATTATACATGACCTAACCACTGTGGACATCTTAAGCGAATCCAAAAGATGAGTTCATAATAGTTTTATGTAGGAAACATCATTCATTCCAACACAAACTCAATGTCTGTTCCAGGAAAAGCATTTTCACAATGATATTAAAAAAAAGAATGTGGTATAAAGCCTATCTACACTCTACATAATTAAATTTTCGTGTTCAGCCAATACTGTTTTGTCATTTCTATGTCTCTTTACTATGTCGTACGCACCAACAACATTTGGTGCCTATAGGGGGGTGGAAAATAGGAGGTATGCCTCTTAGAATAGTTCACTGTATTTCATTTTGTACAATGTAGCCCACCATTGGATACACTGTACACATGTTGTACTGACAATATGTCAACATAGTTTGTGCTAAAAGATATACTCCAAAAGAACTTAGGTGATACTCCAAGTCCAGGAATAAGGGGCTGTTTGAATTGATGCCCCATTTAGCTTTATCAAATTTTAGTATTATCCTAACAATTTGGCCACTATTTGGTTTGAAGCCAAAATCTGAAAATGCCCTGCCAAAATTTGGCTCGCCCAGACTTTTCTCTCAAAACCAGGGCGAGACGCGGGCGGCCGAATCACTCGCCAAAAAATTTGGCTGGCCAAGGAGCAAAGCTTTGACACGTGTTGCAAACTCATTTGCTGTTGGAAGAACATTAATTACATGTTCAGTTTAATTTAAGGCCATAAAATGATCATATTTTCTAAACCGAGTATCCGATTTGCGATCCGATTTAACCGTTGTGTTCCTTATCATTTTATCAACAAAACAAGACCACCGTTAACATATTTTAGGGCAAAAAAAAGAATATATATCATGTGGGACCCACGTGTCAGTCACAATTTTAGCAAAATTTGGTATGACTGCAATCTAAACACATTTTTTTGTCCAGATTTTGGCAATACCCGTGAATTGGTTTAGCTACAATCCAAACACCATTTTTTACCTAGATTTTGGTATTACCCGAATTTTAGCATTACCAAAATTTTGATTTGGCAACTCGGGGATTTAAACCAAACAGGCCCTAAGTTTCCCATTTCGTAGTGCCAATTGTTTTTGGTATATACGGTCATCAACTCCAGGAGCAACAGTGGTTATCCATGGGTTGAACGACACCAGTGTTTTTAGAAATTGTCCTCCATTTCCCGCAGCTTGGGCAACAAACACACAAGCTTTCACAGTAGAAATAAGTGGATTTTTTTATTTGGCCCATGGTGTCACCGTAAATACAAAAATAGATCCCTCACCACCGTATTTGCGAAACTAGCCCCCTGATGAGCGCAGAATCATTGAGAGCTAGCGCGTGTCTCCTTCTGCGGTCAGTGAGCACGGCAAGTGAGGGAGGATCTTGCAGCGCGGACCAAAGCCACCGCTACGGAGGAGGCGGGCGGCCACTTCCATGATGGCGGAGTCTGGAAGGGTCTTGCATGTCCCCGAACCTGGAAGGGCTTGCCGTGGTCCCCGAGCGCGGAAAGAACCCGGGGCCTACCACCTCCTGCTGTCGCCGCTAGTTCTTGCGCCAGGAGAATTGTCACACTGGCCACCGAGCTTCTACGGTCCCCGAGCGCGGAAATGGACACGTGTCGTGTTCAAGGCATTCCACACTCAAGAGGGGGCCAAATTTACAAATACAACGGCACATATGCCATTTTTGCAATTCACGCACGTCAGGAGCTGGCAAAAAAAATCAAATAAGTGCTGCATCAAGAGGATTAAAAAATGTAGCCTGCGTAGTCGTTGGTGGGCTATTTGGTCCAACAATATGATTGAGAATATCAACACCGTTCTGAACAAGAAACGCATCCTCTGACTTTACAGAGCAAAGTCATGGATGAACAGTGCGGTGACATTGTGTACGGGCTGTTGGATCAAAAACGAGAGGCTGAGACCAAGGCGCGCACTGTTCCCAAAACACTGTAGCAAGTACTGTAGCAAAATCCTGTAGCATAGGTACTGTTTACAATCGCTGTAGCTGTTGATCTGGACCGTTCTTCTCGAATCCAACAGCTCAGATCTACCGAATGTCACCGTACTGTTCATCCGTAACTTTACTATGTAAAGTCGGAGGATGCGTTTCCTTCTGAACAGCCTTTAGATAGACATCCATGCATTAGCTAGCTCCTAGATATTAGAGGCTTACAATAGTGACACATATCAAAGTTATCTTGCAGGTGCTCTTTTATTCATTGTACGAAAATAATAGAAGTTTCAGAAATAAGTATTCAAGTAACCATTATCAGGTGTTTCTTTGTATATCAAGCGTGAAAATGAACTCTTAAAATCTAATTCATAGTTTCATACTAATCAAAACACACCATTATATACTCGAGGGTTTATCACGAATCAAATATAATAATAACATCTTATTTAGAAGAAACCTTGGGGCTCTATTTGGAACTGATTTATTCTGTTTAAACAACCATGTCTTTATGTATCTATCAATCTCGAACAAATGTTGTCAAACTTTTATACTATATTACACCATAATTCAAAGAGAGCGCAGGCAAAGGAAGAAAGCAGCATCTTCCTGGAAATCAAGCAGGCAAACCGAGAAAGCAGGGATTCCGGGGGAAAAAAAAGGAAATCAACTAAACCGAAGGCCAAAAACTAGAGAAGAGGAAGCAAAAAGAAGGAATCCAGCCGAATAGAAGAAAAGGGAAGAAAAACAAAGAAGGGACGCCGGCGCAAAAAACACAAAACCCCAGGAGGCACAGACAGCCAATGTGAAAAAACCATCTCTATGGAAATAGATCCCCTCCAGCACGGGGAGGATACGATGGGGAAGAACGAGAGGGAGTCAATGGGGTGAGAAAGAGGGACGCGGGAGAGGTCGTCTGAGAAGGATGTAGAGGCGGGAGGGAGCGACGCGGAGCAGAGAGTGGATGCGGGGGCACGGGAGATGGGGGAGGGGATCAGAGCGGGGATAGGGCCAAGGGAGGGGAACAGGAGAAGGAGCGGCGACGGAGAAAGCTAGGAGGGAGTGGACGTGCAAGACCGAGACAACCGAACAAGTGAGAGAGGACCACGTGCCACATCGCGCGCTGAGCGGAGCGAAGCAGCCAGCGTGTGTGGACGAAGGCTGAGATCTGACCGGACGGCGCGACTGCACGGAGCTGAAATCAAAGGGCAAAAAAAAAAAAAAACTCGTCGACGTGGCTCGTCTCCCTGCGCCCCAAACCTGCCTCCATTTAATCGAGAGGATTTGCAGCGGGGACAGTAACGACAGGCTATGCCTAGTGCCTGCCTAGCTATACGTACGTATTCATGTAAGAAGAGCGGTACATCTATACAGATTGCTCGCGGTCTTACGGGGATCTTACTTAATGTCACGGCAGTTAAAAAGATTACATGTGTTATTGCGCATCTCACGCGGATTTATTTGTAACATGACATATGATACTATTTGCTGTCAGCAATCACTAATCTACAGTGCCTGCACTAGATTTAGCAAATTTACGTTTGGTTGGTACCGTAACAAATTAAGCCCCCTAATTTGCAGCGGAGACAGTAACGACAGGCCATGCCTAGTGCCTGCCTAGCTATACGTACTAACATACGTACGTATTCATGTAGGAAGAGCGGTACATATATACAGATTGCTCGTGGTCTTACGGGGATCTTACTTAATGTCACGGCAGTAAAAAAGATCGCATGTGTTATTGCGCATCTCACGCGGATTCATTTGTAGCATGAGATATGATACTACTTGCTCTCAGCAATCACTAATCTACAGTGCCTGCACTAGATTTAGCAAACTTACCTTTTATTGGTACTGTAAGAGCATTTTATAATATTTGGAATTTTTTTTAAAATAATATTTTTTTGAAAGATATTTACAAAAATATATCGTCTTTCTAAAAATTACAAAAATGTGTTCTGTCGCCATTTCAAATGGCGGCAGAACTCATCGCCATTGAAATGGCGGCAGAACGCTCTCCCCTCGGTCGGTCCCATACCACTGTCGTCATTTCAATGGCGAAGGTTCTGTCGCCGCTTCAAATGGCGATAGGTTCTGTCGCCGATTGAAGCTGGCGGCGAGCTTGATAATTGCCTATTCTCTGGTCGGGTTGCCGCTCGATTTTCATACGTTTTTGACGGTACAAAATCATAGACTCGCAATAACATTTTTGATCGTCGTATATTGTTCTAGTGTGATGAATTTGTAGAGAATTTTACGAGAAAGATTGACATACGAATGATTCGTAAGTAGGAAGCTAAGTGATATTACATAACATTCAGCAAAACATCATAACACTTAATAACACGGATATTACATAACATCCAGTAAAACATCATAACACTTAATTAAAATGATAATTCAGAACATTGGCAATAACATGTTACTACTGTCCGTGCAATAACATAATTCAGAACATTGGTAACAACATTGGTCGCACCCTCAACATCCCCCCTGTGGATTGTCTCGAGTTGGGTGACCGGATGAGGTCCCTGCTGCGACGTCCGGAGTGACGATGTTTCCTTCGTCTTGAGGATTTCTCGTGGGACATTTCTTGAAGCTGTGCCCAGACTCCCTGCAAATGGAGCACTTCTTCGTCTGACGTCTGGTTTCGCTTCGTCCATGTCGTTCGATCGCGCGCCAGACTGTCGTCGGCCAACCTTTCCTTGACCTATCAATGTCCGCGACCCGGTTTAGTTGCTCTCGGTCGGATGGCGTGAAATAGCCAACCACAACAGTAACCATATATCTCCGCGGTCGAGTTTGCATCACCGCTTCCTTGGTGAAATAGACAGAGAGGTATCTTGGCCGGGATCTTTGCGCCACCGTCGAACATGCGGCTATGACATGGGAGCAAGGCCTATGCGAAGAAGGATTTGTTGCAAGTGCATGTGCAAGTATCGCGACGCGGCGTGCACTCGTGAGTGATCCTCTCGCGGTTAGTCGCGACGTCATTTATCCCTACACATTATCTCGGCGAAGCTCCTTGTACCCATCTTGAATGCGGTGCATCTCACCCTTCTTGCTCTTTTCCTCCATGTACTTGGTGATCATGGCGGAGTAGAGTATTCTGTCATTGCTATGGCGGCGATGCGTTGTCGCTTCTATCAACAAAGTACTTCGTCGATCATGGAGTATTGCCTCCACAATACCCACCAAAGGGAGGCACCTTGCGCGCGCATGACCCGATTGTACACCTCGGCTAGATTAGTTGTCATGACACCATATCGAAGCGCCACCGTGTCATGGAGCGGCGACCACTTCTCCTTAGGCTCGTACTCAATCGGTCGAGAAACATCTCACCGCGCCCGTCCTCCTTCTCAACTGGGAGCATCTGTTGGTATCTCTGGCAATGCTTGGGGCTGGTCACGCTTAGGCGACCCTTGTCATTGCCTCCCTTCTGTGTGTCTTGGTCCGCTCATCTAGAATCTTCAGAGTGTTTGAACTTCCGCCGCCGGTTACGGTTGCCTGTACCGCTTGAACATGTTCATCAAGTCTTTGTTATGAAGCGCTTGTAAGTTTGCACCCAAGTGCCTCATGCACCACCGCTCTGCAGATCCGGTCATGGAAGTGGCACGTTCTCTCCTTATTCTTGTTGGGTTATTGCACGCAGCAGTTCGCATGCCGATCATGTATGAGACACACGTTGGGGCGGTCTTGCACCACGAAATCCTCACGTTCTTCGGGAACCACAACCGTTGTCCGTATTCTCGCTTTCAGAAGCGAATGCCACAGAAGAACTTGATTGTTCCGTCCGTCGCTATTGCGATCGATGTCCGCCCTTGTACCTCGATCAAGAATGTGCCATCCACGCACAAGATTGACGGCGATCTTGAATGCATTGATACATGGACCAAACGCGAAGAATGCTCATTGCAATACCCTCTTATTGGTCCGCCGGTGCGTGGCGTCTTCAATGTCGATATGGGTGCGGATTTACATCTTGTATGACTCGAAGTTCTTGCAGCGAGTTGTGATAAGAATCCTCAAACGTGCCCCACCTTGATTCCAATGCCTTCGTTTTGCCCTCCAAGCCTTGGCATAGCTGATTGTGTATTGGAATCTTGCCTCAATCGCCGAATGATGGATCGTGGCTCAAAATCTAGATTATCCACGATCTCACTATACATAAGGTTAGCGATGAAGCTTGATGACGAGTTCGGTGGGGTATCTTGACTCGAAAGCACGCATGTGTGAGGATCACTATAGAGCACTTCGATGGGTGTCCCACTTTGGCGATATCGTGCACTCGCCAAGGGCATCCTCTATGCCGCACTTCACGTTGTAGAATCTTGGGGTAGACTTGACGACTCGGAATGTGCGCCCGACCGAAACGCCCAATTTGACCGCGTCTGCACGGCCTCCTTGCATTTGTACATAGCTCCTAGCCTAACCTCACTCTGGTCATACTCCCACGGCACACGGGAGCCTTCGTTGACGACGAGGTTGTCGAAGTGGTATGTGTTCCATTCGGATGGAACCGCCTGCTGGTCAACTTCAACCTCGTCGTCGGAACCTTCATCTTCAGACAATGCCATGTAGTCTCGGTCTTCGAGATCCATCCTTTGCACTACGGCTTCAACCTCATCACCCTCGTCAGCAAGACCCGGTAGCTTGCCGGCCGAGGAGCTACTCCCACAGGATCTTCATCGACAAAGATCAAGTAACTCAGGAGCAAAGCAATTGTGTGCGCCTGTGGCTGTGGCTGCGATCCCGACTTCCTCTTGACCTCGGCACCTCCTTCTTGTTCACCACGGAGTGCAGGAGTGGGTTTGGCATATGCTTGGGCGAGAAGGACCAATTTCCACCTGCCTCCCTCGCGATGCGTACATATGATCGCCATGAATTTGGTCCCGGTCGCACTAACTCCCAATATGTCGGTTGTGCTCTCCGTGGGGAAAGACAACTCAATTTCAGATCGTACACATCACGGTTCACTTGGAATGTATGGAACAACCACGCATCACAGCGCCCCATGTACGTTGCTCTGGTCTTGCTAGGGGCACGATCGCCGATTGAAAATAACGCAAATCAATCCCCTCGGGACCCTCTAGAATAGTCCCTTGACCATAGTAAATTTTGAAATTGACGATGTCGGAGTCGGACATATTTGACGCACTGCATCATAAAAAAGAATATTTCCACGATTAACCGCATATCTAACACTATACTACCCACCGAAAAGTATTATGTAAAACTATACTACATTACGTAACTGTACAACTAAAACTATGTAATCCATTCGGTTTAAAAAATTACCTGAGAGGTAGGCAATCGGACGGGCAGCGCTTCGCTAGCTTCTCTCCTCCTCTCTACTCTCCTCCTCTTCTCTTTTTTCTCAGTAAGAATGAGTTCTACGCTGAATTTTCGGGTTTTTATAAGGGTGGGCTTCCTGTCGCCAGTTCAACTGGCGACAGGAACCTATCGCCATTTGAAACGGCGACAGGAACCTATCGCCAGTTGAAATGGTGACAGGTGGCTGGGACCGGCGACTAGAGGGGAGAGCGTTCCTGTCGCCATTTCAAATGGCGGTAGGTTCCTGTCGCCATTTGAAATGGCGACAGGAACACATTTTTGTAATTTTTTGGAAAGACGATATATTTTTGTAAATATCTTTTAAAAAAATATTATTTTAAAAAAAAAATCTTGATTCTTAACTTGTTACTAAGAGGAGAGAGAGTGTCTAAGACTTTAATTGCTATAAGTGTGCATGATTCTTGATGATTAATAATGAAGTACAACTTTGTGGCCTACATGTTTTGGCTTATTTATCATATCAAAAATGACGTCGGGCTGCACAAGTGATCCGGAGGATATTTTGTTTGGAGACATGGGATCTACAAAACGTGTTTTAAGTAACAAGTAAATCTCCAATAGAGTATTTGGTTATTTCTTGTGTCTTGGTATTAACAATTTGCTGGTTTCTTCACCTAGAAACAACATCACATTCTTTCCTCCACATCACCTAAATGCTGATGTGGCAACCCTTTAGTAACAAGTGACGTGAACTGTTGTAGATGCTCTAACAAATTCAGCTCAAATGATGTTTTGACCTTTTGGGTTCAGTTCGACGAGTTTTAGAACCCGTGTGTTCGGAGCTCGGGAATTTTTTTCAATTCCTACGGGGGACTGAGCTATTTCTTGTAAATTTCTTGCGAAATTCCTGTAAAACTCCTGCATTATAAACGGGGCGCTTCGCGGCCTTGGGGTGAGACGGCCGTACCTCCAGACGGTTAATCAAGGGCGAATCAGGTCTTGGACCGTACGTGTTGAGCTCCTCTGTTTCATGTCTTATTCGGTCTCGAGGAGGATCACCGGTTCGCTCGGAAGATAGGCGGGGCAGCATGGAAGCGCCGTGCACGCGCTACAAACAAATTTTTTTTTAAAAAAAATCCTATCCTCTACACGGCCAAAAGAATCGCAGAAACCGACAAGCCCATGGCTTATCTTCGAACAAAGACATGGACAGGTTGGCACGGCGAAAAGCATCACCATGTTCGATGGGCCGCATGGAAGCCTCGCGCGCGCGTCCAGACAAATTCGCACCGGCTCATGCCTGCCTGCATGCATCACGCACGTAACCACAATCAGTGGCAGGTAGCTTCCGGCCAGTAGAACGCTCGCAACGCCTTCCTGTGTGCAGATCAGAAGGCGATCGAGCTCAGATCTGGCGGACTGGAAGCCAAACCGCCAATCGGATGAGGCCATGGGCGCATGGAGACAACACAACACCGGTCTGGCCATCTCGCCTGTCGTTGATCGTCTCCGTGACCCCATCTCGTCGTCTGCCAAATTGGCCTTCTCGTTATTCTCTCGTGTGCTTGGGCTGGGCGCATTCATCCATCGCGTCCACCGATCCAAGGGAGATGTTGCTTGCAGCCGCGTGTGTGTGTCGTTTGGCATAATTCTCCCATGGGAGCGAGGCGCAAACAGTGCCCGCATGCAGAGGGCGCGGCAATCAGTGATATTTCTTTGTTCCTGCGTGCCTACCAGGCTACCGCACTGCAGTGCTGCCGGTTCGTGCCTGCCTAGCTCTGCCTAGGTGATGTGATCAGATCGAGGGGCAAAGGGCAGTAGCAGCTGATAAGGTTCACAGGAAAGATGAAATGTAGCTTTTTCAGCTGTTTGGGCGTCAAATCGCTGAACATGACCGTTGCCGTTGCGTCTGTCTGTCATGGTATAAGTGAGTGAGTGGCTAACTGTGTGCCTCGAAATAGAGAGTGGATGCTGTGGCTATTTTTGGTCCTTTGGTCCATGCATCATTCGGTGAGAAAGACCGAATGTCTCTCTGTTAAAGTACTACTGACCTGGTGGTGACTAAATGCGAACTTCATCATGTTATCACGTGAACTCTAGCCTGGTTATGAATAGTTTTGTAGTTTTATTTTATATTGCCATAAAATCTATGCTACAGGGCACCTGGCTCAGTTTTAAGATTTGACGTATTGGATTGTGTATCATGCCAAAATTTTAAGGTTTGGATTGTAGGAGTTGACATTTGGCGAATCTGCCCTGAGAAAAAGGCATTTGGCAAATCTAGGTGTAGCTTTCCAAAGACAAATTCAGAGACGTAATCTATCTACAATAGTACAATACAAGTTAGTTAAGCAAGGTATACCAGCCTACTAGACTTCGAAAACCCTAAGCCTGCTTTAGGAAGACTTCAGAGCCGGAGTCGGCATCAAGTGCAGTTGTATTTCTATTATAAGCGTCAAATCAGTTCGACCAAACTTGCAGACCTCAAAACCTGGTAAAAAAAAGAGGGGGGGAAAAGATACAATTCGGCTGAGATGATTGGCATGATACGATTGTTTATGAGGTTGGTCAACTAGAAATTGGACATACCTCAAGCCTGGCCTGGCTAATTTTCTATGCATCAGTGTCACCGTTCACAAAATTTGGAGCTTCATTTCCAAACGAACTAGGAAAAAGTGCAACTGTCCAAAGCGCGAACGCTGAAGAAAATCTGCAGGCAAAAAGAATAAGCTGTACAGATGGTATGTAAGGTAAAGAATCAATTTCATGGTGCAGGACAAAGTTCAGGTATGACAAGACAGGACGAAGACCTAACGCCTGGAGTAACATAGAAGTAAATGATCTTGATCGGATCAGATCAGATCAGGTGCGACAGGTGAGATGTTTCATTTGGCACCAATCGTGACAATGCCATGAGGACGGTGTCACCGTCAGGTTTGAAAAATGGCTCTTCACCGTCGTCGTCTTGCAGTGCCCTACCTCACGCCTCACGGCCCCGCCGCCGACGACGAGGACGACTTCGCGAGCTGCTGCCGACTTGCCAAGCTTTTTAGCTGTGCAGCCAATTCAAGTGGGCTGGGCCTTTTACGTTTGCAGGCTGAGGAGTTGTATCCGGGCCGACCTCCAATTTGGCAGATTGGCCGATTCTACAATGCTCGAAGCCTCGAAGTATCCTTGAGCCTTCTGACGGCTACGTTTTGTGCTGCGGACTCGGTGACAACTGACAATAGAATTATTTTTTTATAATAATTAAACTTTTTAAAATTTTATTTTAAAGTTAACTCTCCGTGAACTTTATTTCAAATTCTGATCTCTTTGATCACACCAACACCAGTGGCGTGACAGTGTTGTTTGGTTACGCCACCACCCGTGGCGTGACAAAAAGTGCGTTTTTAACAGACTTATCTTATAGCGTGACAATGTTGTTTTGTCACGCCACGGATGGTGACGTGATTAAAGGAGTCAGAATTGGAAATAAAGTTCGTCAGAGGTTAACTCTAAAATAAAATTTAAAATAGGGTTAATTAATAAAAAAAAAGTTCCAATAGAATAGGCAAAAAGAGAAGTGCGTCAAGATTCAAGGACAATTATATTTTTAAAAAAGATTCAAAAACAGTTGACGATACCAAAGTAACAATGCAAGATGGTATAATTTGCACTGAAGTATGCAACCCGTTCACCTTACATAATCGAATTTGCGGAACGAATTTAATCACTACTACCCATGTGTCAAGTCTCAAGCAGCGCCCTTAGGTTACGTACAATGAGCTTATATTAGTTGCCTATAATCTCTGTCATGTAGGATTTAAGTTGATGTAGAAGAAAGAGAATAAAGATAGAGAAATATATTCTCTATAATTATATAGCCGACTGTATCACCAGAATCAAGGAGGAAATATCTTAGGTCCATGAAAGCATTAAAAGATTGTGTCATCTATAAAGACAAGAAAAAACAATTCATTGTATGAGCTATCTATAATGCTGTCGACAAGTGATATGGAGAGTTGCTATAGACAGCAGTTGTTTGTACCATTATATATACCCTTATCTCATCAATAACTGATGGGGAACGCTGCATCGGCCGCAAGTACCCCTTAGTTACCACTTACCACTGCCTTCTTGAAGTTGTTCTCCGCCATGAAGAAGTCGAGGTACATCTTCTTAAGCTCCGGGCAGTTGTGCATGTCAGTAGGGGTGCAAGTGGGGCGGGCCTGTTCGCTAAGCCGCTAGTTTGTCCCGCAAAAATAGCCCACATATCTATCCACGAAAACTCACTTAGTGCTAGCAATTTGAAGTAGTCCAGCCCACATAGCCTATCAGACACCGCGTAGCGCAATCACACTACGCTCCGCGTCGGTCGCGTTGTCGCCGGCAACAACCTCGCTGTGCGCGACGCGGGCGCGTCGCAGCGCCACCTCACCATCGAGTTCCTCCTGCTGCATGGTGGGCCGTCTCCGACCTTGGCTCCTCCAACGGCACCCTCCTCAACGGCGGGCCCCTCGTGCCCACCGTCCCCACCCCACTCTCCCATGGGGACCTAATCAAGATCAAGGAGGCCACCGTGCTCGCCGTCTCCATAGCGTCCAATTCGGATCCAAATTCCGGCACCAACCTCAGCCCTAGGCGTTTCTCGCACCCCGTGGCGTCGTGGTGGTGGTGGAGAAGCCCCAGTGGTGACTCCACCGAGGTGGGCGGAAGAAAGGCTGCTGCTTGGTGGAGCCCCCAACGCGAGAAGGAAAAAGTCGGGCACTGTGGCGATGATGGAGGAGGCGAAGAAGCCCCGGTGGTTATCGTCAGGCGACGGAGGAAAGCGGTTCTTCTGGAGCCTCAAGCAGGAAGGTAGAGCGGGAGGAGGCTGCAGAGGCGACAGCGTGGAGGCGGAAGAAGCCGCAGAGCCCCAGGCGGATAAGGAAGAGGAGGAGGCTGCAGTAGTGACGTGCCGTGATGGGCTCAAGAAGGCCACGGAGCCCCTGAACTGGAGAAGGAAGAGGAGGAGGAGGCCACTGTGGTGACGCGCTGCGGCAGGAGGAAGAATGATGCGGCAACGGCCGCCCCTCCGCCTTTGCCTCCGAAGATGAGGTCCGGAAGGGGCCGGGGAAGGGTTACAAGGGCTAGTGCAAGGAAGGTTGTTCTTGAGGAGGGGAGGGGAAGATACGGCCATGGCGATGGACTCCAGATTTGCTGGTGGGGAGGGGAAGCCTTGCGGGCTTGTGCGGGCGGGGATGCACAAAGCAGGTTGTCCCAGTGGGTTGTGGCCTGTTGTGGACTGTGCAGGGTGGGGTGCGGGATGTCTGTAGCCCGCCCCACTTGCACCCCTACATGTCAGCGCAAGTGTGCAACCTAAAGTTGTGGCGAGTGGCAACCGTCTCCACCTATACGGCCTGCCATAACTTCCGGGCACATATGGGCTTCAATATGTCCAAGTCGTACCTGTCTGCCGCCGCAAGCAAATTCTGCAACAACTCGATCATCGAGCAGCCTATGTCGACGAGCTCTTCGTCTCCGGGCAACTCGTTCGTATACATGAAACAAAGCAGAACCCTGAATGTTGCGGGCTCGATGTCGCGTAATGTAATGCAGGGCATTGTAGCCTCCGCCATAGCGCCGAAGGGCTCTGCCCTAAAGACCGGCAAGCGGGCGGCGAGCACTGCCCTGTGCGCGTGGAACGTCTCGCCGTCGACGATAAAGGAGACGTCTGTACCGTTCACGCGATCCAGCAGCAGGCCGAGATGGTTCCTTACGTCGGAGGGTGGCACGGCTATGCTAGGTTCGTTGTCACGAACAAGTTTGATCCCGCATATCAACTTGACCACGCCATTCACCGCGTAAAGTGACTTGAGATCGCTTCTCCTCACGAACCGTGGACACCCGCAGAAGACGAAAACCTGGCGTCGAAGATGACCTTGATGTTTTTGGATTTGCTCACCAGCTTGAGGAAGATAGAGAGGTACTCTCCCTTGTCGGCCCCCTATACCCACGAGGGTAGCAGCGTATATTCCAGATGTGCCCTCCGGCGGGGACACACTTGGGGTGGACGATGTTGCCAACGGCGAGGTCCTTGGCGCGCGAGTAGTCAAGTTTGAACTCAATGAAACCGGAGTCCAACATGTTGGCATATGGCATTGGGTTGTAGGGGGAGATATATCAAATCTCAATGTATTTTTTCCCCCAAACAGGTCGCCCCGAATTCCATTATTAAACATAGGATGGAAAAGAACAAATCGCAGTGTATATATAAAGCTACGAACGCTTGGAGTTTTGAGCCGTCGTGGAGAATGTGAACGTCAAACAAGTTAAAGAAAGAATATTCGTCTTGGACTCTTGGGTTTGAGAAAAGAATTAAGGAAGAAACGTTCGTACTGTAATCGATGGCTAGGTTTTTGGTACTAACAGTATATACAATAGTGTGATGTCGACTGTCTGTAAGTTTTGTTACGTATGACACAAGATGATGTAGATAAGAAAGGGAGAGCATAAAGAAGACGTGTAAAAAGATAATCCATTATATGAGCTTTCTTTAGCACTGTTTATAGATAATATGGGGGTACTATAGAGCATATCTATAGATGATATAAAGAGATACTATAAACATCAGTTGTATCATTGTACATACCCTAACACACTAGCTCTTCTTCAGTTACCCGTTACTCGTCGCTTGGTTGAGCTGTGGCACCATGGCCCGCCCGCCCTCCCGGCCATTCGATACACAACACACGGGAAAAAAAATCCTACGTGAACAAATATATTCCCTTATCAAGTTAGACCCTTTAACATCATGTCACGTATTTCCACCAATCTCAAAGTATCTTGGTCGTCCTCCTTCTTCCCGTTCCCGTCTCGTTAAAAATCGTGGCTAAGAAGCAAGAACGTGTTCGCAGCAGAGAAGGGGAGCGCACGTCCTAGCCATCATCACTACTGGGTTCCGGCTCTTTGCCGAGTGCCTCAGGCACTCGGCAAAGGCTCCTTTGCACTCGGCAAAAGCTTTGCCGAGTCGCGACACTCAACAAAGGGCACTCGGAAAAAATTATCGGCAAGCGACCTTTGCCGAGTGCCTTTAATCCGCACTTTCGATAAAAGCTTTGCGAGTGCCGAGTCAAGACTTCGGCAAAGAAAAGGCATGATCCACGGCGCCGGCCCGTTGATTGCCGCTGCCGAAGTGCCAACCCGGCCAAGACTCGGCAAAGATTTTTAATTTTTTTGAAAATTTCTTTGCGAGAGTCGGATGGTAACACTCGACAAAGTTTTTACAATTTTTTTGAAAAATCTTTGCGAGTGTCGCCGAGTGTTGCACTTTCGGCAAAGTCACTGTAGAGTGCAACACTCGACAAATGACCCCTTGCGAAGTGCCATGGTCATGGCACTTTCGGCAAAGCCGAAAACTGGGCTTTCAGCCGCCCATATTCCCAGCTTTGCCGAGTGCCATGACCATGGCACTCGGCAAAGGGGTCCTTTGCCGAGTGTTGCACTCGGCAAAGTGACCCAAAACTGCGTTTTTTATTTATTTTTACATTCCATCACGACAAACAAATCCATCCAAACATATATCACATCCATCACATATATATCTCATCCATCACATATTTATCACATCCATCACATATATATCTCATCCATCACATATATAACAATAAGTGCTCAAGTCCATCCAAACAAATCCACAAGTTCATCACAGTCGACAAGTGCATCACAAGTAACTACCATTCATCTCGAAGGTGGCCACTGCGACTGTGGTGAAGGAAAAACTGCATCATTCGGAGGCGCATGAGGTGGATTATTGAACCCGCCAATTGAATTTGCACAAAGGAGAAGAGATTGCATGTGAGACAAGATTACATTAGATACCTAATCTAGGAAGGTAGAGGTCATACAAGCAAAGCACAAGCGTAAAGCAAAAACTTTCATACTCACGGGGAGTAGCTGCGGTGCAGGACGCGGAGGCGGAGGTGGAGCCAACAGCCCAGTAGGCACAATAAGCCCGTATGTTGCCCAAGACTTTGTAGGAACTCCGTAATGTCCTTGACCTCTGCGTCTGGGCTCTGCCGCTCGGCTGCTTTCGGCCTCCAGTGGCCGACATCCTCTCCGCTCGGCCTCCATCCTCTGTTGCTCGGCCTCCGGCTCTGACGTTGCCTCATTTCTTGTTCGGTATGGACTGCAATATTTCACCCAATGTTTGATAATGCAAAGCTAATAAATGTGTGTAAAGATCAATGTACGACGAGTAAAAGCAGAATAACCTCGAGTCGTCGACCGGTCTTTGTCTGTGATCTGCCGTGGGCGTATGGTCGGGCTCTCGCTCGTGCTCGTGCTCGGATCTGGGAGAGAGATGGAGTAGAGGCCGTGTCGATGAGGTTGTCGTAAGCCGTAACCGCCCATGCTTCTTGCCTTGTCCCACCTCATGGCGATCTCTCCATCAATGTCACCGGTGCTCGGATCATGCTCGGCCCATGGGCCGACCTTGCCGCCGTCGTGTACTCACCGATGCGGGTGTGGGCCTTCGGGTTCGTGGTATGCGCTGGGCGGGTCCTCGAGTTGAAGGAGACGTCGGACGTCGCCTTGCCCTTGTGGGCCATACACCATGCCTGGAAGTCCGAGCAAGGCTGGCCACTATGTGACGCCGACTGCGAGAAAGACAGCAAGATAATTAGAAATCAGGCAGAATTGAGCGTCACAATAGATAAATGAATTCGTGTACCCATGCTTGTTTGTATGCGGAGAGGTCATGCGGTCGCCTTGATGGTGTCTTTGGACCTTGCATCATCAAGCAGCGGTCCGGGCATCACTGTGCATCTGGAGATACTCCTGCGTGAACCACTTGTCCACGATCATCGCCCAGCACTCGGGATACGATTGGCACCACCAGGGAATCATCTACACGTCATCAAGTATTTGACATATAAGAAGATCAAATTAAACGTACTTAATCTCAAAACGAATCAATATTAATGTTCTTCATCTACCTCAAGGTCTTGGTCCCGGCGTCATGTTTCTTGCGTCTTTCTTGGTGACCTTCTCTCAAGCTTCGACCCGTGGTAGGTTACGATGGCTTTGGATCGCACCTCGTGATGCATATCGGTGATGAGTTTTTATGTGCTTTGGTAGCCACCGGTCCATACGGCCTCAAATCCCTCACCGCATCTGAAATAAGTCTGCATACAAACGCGATGTATCCATTCATTATTTCAAGAAAAGTCCAATGAATGCGATGTATTGAGCAATGTTGTGCGAGGAAGACTTACCCAAAACTCCGCCTTCACCCGCGCCGCCTTGTTGGGGTACTCCGCATCGGGGCCGAAGGCGTAGTGGTCAAACGAGTAGGCCGGCTCCGTCTTCCCGGCGTACGTGACAATGCCGGGGTAGTGTTGCTTGCACAGAAGACCCAGGATGCCATTGGCGGAGCGTGCGCTACCACCTGACACAACCACCCAGTTCCTGCACAAGTGATTAAGAAAAATTATTAGTTTCTCTTTTTTTCAACATATCATATGAGTAGTGGTGACAACATCTAAAGTTACTTACTTTTGCCCTTGAGGCGAATCATCTGGCGTCGGTCGGGATCACGAGAACTGAGGAGGCTCGCGGGACCTCGCAAGTAGACACTCGAAGAGGAAGAGGAGGAAGCGGAACCCGTGCCTACCGCCTCCTCGTCGTCCTCGTGCGCGCCCCCTCCTCCTCGCCCGTCTGCCGAACCAGCTCCTCGGCCAACTCGTCCACGGGCGCCACCTCCTCCTCCTCCTCCTCCTCCTCCTCCTCCTCAAGACGCCCTCACGCGGCGTGGGAGAGGCAGCCCCCTCTGCGGGCGGTCCTCCTCCTCCTCCGTCAGACCCTCCACCTCCTCCTCCATGATCGTGGTCTCAGTAGCGAGACACGTCCCTCTGACAGTGCTCGCCATCTTTGTTCACTCACCGCAATTAAAAAGAATAAGCAAGGCGTAATTAGAAATAGATGCAAAATGAACAAAACATAATTACAAAAAACATAGTAATACATGTATTAGAAATAGATGCAAAATAGACAAAACATAATTATAAAAAACATAGTATTACATGTATTAGAAATAATCTTCATGATTGGGATTATTTGGATCATAGGTCTCGTCATCACTATCAACATTGTCCAAATCATCAACACTATCCGAAGGAGGAATGTTGTCTTCATTGTCATTGCCTAAACGTAATCGCTCAAGCATTTGTAAGTCCTTCACGTATCGCACCTCATCTCCAGCGTCCTCGTCATCAACCCTTTCATTGTCTACTTCCATTCCTATCGCCGGTTAAGTCTATCTCAAACCTCCTTGTAGCCCTCTTCTTGAAAGAACTCTCCATCATATGTGTTTGGGTTGAAGTTGTAATCTTCATCGTTTGGGACAGGTAGTTTACCGTGTGGCGATACCTTGTGCACAATAGCCCAACCCTTAAGATGCTCTTTGTCTTGGCACGCGTATGGCGTATAATAAACCTGGACGGCCTGTTGAGCCACAATGTAGACATCTTTTCCTGGATAGACGGAATCCTGTCGAATCTCGACTAGCCCAAGCTTAGGGGTTCGTCTCGTTACTCCAGGATGAAACCAGTGGCATTTGAATATGACAGGATTAAGAGGTTTGGAACCATAAAATAGAAGTTAAGTAGATTTCTTCAATTCTTCCATAATAGTCGAGGCCATCGGTCTTCTGGCGTAAAAACTCATTGTTTGTGGTTTTTCGATTGGGCCGACTACTTTCGTAGCTTCGTGTGAAAGCGATATCCATTCACGTCATAACCGGTAAATGACTTGACCCTAACGACCTGTACCGTTTGCAACCTGTCTCAACTCGTCACTTATAGGCGCGCCGGTTTGGGCACGCAAGCTCAAGCGGGATAGATCGTTATATTATTGAGCGTCACGATCAACTTGGAATGTCGAACTAAGTCACGAGCTAAATTGGACGGTACCTTCTGTTTGAACCAAGAAATGAAATCGGGGCTCCACGTCCCGCACCTCGTGAAAGAAGGGTATCGGTTTCTGCGGGTAGGATCCCTTGATTCATGCGGGATTGACGAAGAAATTCCTGTACCAGCGAGAAACAAGGGGTTGGGCGAAGAAACAAGGAGTGTGGCGTATTGAAACAAGTTCGTTGAGAACTTACCCAATGAGCAGTTGCACCTCGACAAGGTTGGTGAACACATATAGCATGATCTTTGCGCCACTCTTCATTTTCAATTGCTTAGTGGTCGATGCACTTGCGCTTAGAGTTGCCCTTGGAAAAGTGAGGTTCGATTCATTTTCTTGACATTATAGCGAGGGTGGATTATAAGCGCTAGGAAGGTTCTCGGTGTAGTATTTCTCTGTGAAGTTTGACACCTCCTCCGAATGTATGCCTCTGCAATGGAAGCCTCAATTTTGGCTTTATTTCTACATTTTTTGCGAAGAGTCTTGAGACATCTCTCGATTGGATAGCACCAGCGAACTGCACTGCGGGCCCCCCATACGTGCCTCATACGGAGGTGCACAATCAAATCTTTGCATCGCCAAGAAAAAGCGGGTGGAAAGATCTTCTCCAACTTCTGAGCAACACAGGTGCCACTTTTTGAAGTCATCAATGACGGTCGAGATAGCTCCATGGCACAAAGTGGCGGAAGAAATAGCTCAACTCTGCCGGCACTTGCGGACATGCTCGAGGACATAGCCTCGAACCATCATGGGAAGAAGCCGCTCAATCCATATGTGGTAGTCATGACTCTTCATCCCGTTGATTCGCAGAGTGCCTAAGTTCACTCCCCTCTTGATTATTTGCATACCCATCGAGGAACATTAGCGTCTGGATCCATTCAAGTACTTCCCTCCTTTGGTCCTTTTTCAAGGCGAATTGACCTTAGGCCTTCTCCATGTCTTCTTGCGACTAGGAGGTCGCATCTCTTGATTTGGTCTATCGCATAACGTTGCGAGTCCACTCTAGCCTTAGGGTTGTCCTTAGACTTTTCGGTGTCCATGAGTGTTGCCCAAAGTGCCTCGGCGACATTCTTTTCGATGTGCATTACATCAATGTTATGTGGCGAAGAAGGTCATCGAAATAGGGGAGCCTCGTCAAGCCCGACTTATGAGTCCACATATGTTGCTCACCATATCCCACAAAACCACCTTCTTGATTGGGCACGAGAGCATCTATGTGAGCATGAACCTCGGCACCGATCATCATCCATGTGCATAGTGCATCACTCGACACCTTTCGTAAAGTTCTTGATGTCTTATGCGAATGGATGGTCAAGAGGAGGAATTGGCGATGTCTGTCGAGCAGCAGTACTTGCCACCCTTGTGCAACCAAATGAACCTCACACCTTCCTTGCATATTGGGCATGGGAACTTCCGTGAACACACGGTATGAGAATAACCCATACGCCAGAAGTCATGCGAGGAGTAGTGGTACCAAACGTGCATTTTGAAGCTTGTCTTTGTAGCTCGGTCGTATGTCCATACCCCTTCGTCCCAAGCACGGACCAATTCATCAAACACGGGCTCCATGAACACACCCATATTACTCCCGGGTGTCGGGGAATTATCAACGACAAGAATCGTTATGTCGTTGAAAGGAGATCTTGGGGGAGATTGAGGGATAACGAACACGGGCCAACATGTGTATGGGGCAGCCATCGATCCATAAGGATTGAACCCATCTGTTGCCGGTAGCGACCACGTACATTGCGAGCCTCATCGCTTTCTCACGATGTTTGTCATCAAAGCGGGTCCATGCTTCACCATCGGATGGATGTACCATCTTGTCGATTATACCGTTTGCCATTTTTGTGCCATGTCATCTTTAGCGGATTCCTCGGTCATGTATAGCCGTTGGATCCTCGGTAGGAAGCGGAAGGTACCGTAGGATTTTCACGGGGATCGTGGCGCCTCTTGGCCATCACGAGTCTACCTCCAGTGTACGGAGGATTTACACTGGACGATGCTTTGCATCCTTGTGTTCTTTCCAAAATAGGGCGCACCCTTCGAACAAGCATGTATCTGCTCATACGGCATCTTAAGTGCGAAGGAGTTTACGTGACTTCGTACATACTCTTTGGCGAGAATGTGGCCCTCCGGAAGCAGGGTGCCAATCACGGCCAACATCTTATCGAAGCCTTCTCGACTCAGGTTTAACTCGGACTTCAACCCCATTAAGCGTCCAATGGCATCAAGTTGAGACACCGTTGACCGATCGTGAAGGGGTTTCTGTGCCGAGTCCATCATGTCGTAGAACGCTTGTGCGGCTGCCTCCATCTCCTCCTTCTCCGTCCCTCATCGAGCTGTCCTTGGTGAAAGTCATCTAACATATACGCTACCCGGCATCGACATCATAAGCCTCGGCGCATGGTCTCACCACCTCCTCTCTCATCGATGGGCTTCACCATGGTGGACCCACCGGGTGTAGTCGGCGTAAATCCATTCTTCAAAAGATGTTTACCCATGTCCACCTTGTTTACCCTTCTCCTGTTTCCACATTTCTTTGCGGGGACACAAAACTAGACAATGTCCTTTAGCGGCCTTGCCAAATGCAGTTCAAGAAAGCATCGGTCTTGTTCATCCATTCCGTGGTGTAATCACTCGACTTCTCGGCCGTGTACATCCACTCACGGTCCTCCATCCTCTAACATATATAGCGGCGAGTAATATAAACATCAATTGCATCTACACGCGTTCCTACTATCTAATAGGTGAGGATAGGTCCTAATCCTGCGAGATCCGTAGATGAGGTTAGTTTCCATGCTCTACTCCTATTCGAGACATAATTTGGTGACACCTCCCATTGTTCTCCAAATACCGTCTGCCGGGAGAGTGTGTATCAGGAGAACAACAGGAGATGATGCAAAACTGTCTCGGATCGGAAGAACCATGAAACTAACCCCACCTACATCCATGCCGTCCAAAAACGTGGACAATTGAAGCAGATATGGTTTTAGATATGGAAATATCGCATATTTCCAACCGTATCTCTTTCGAGCAGGAGACGCCTAAGCGGGTTATGTGATCTCGACCATGATCACGGAAGAGGGTTATACCTAGGGTGGCGGTGGTGGAGTCGAGGCTAAGCGGGGCGTGGCGGAGTCGGTCTGATGGCGAGGCGACGGTGCAGAGACCAGCGGCGGTGAGGAAAGCGATCGGGTCGTAGAGGTACTCAGCGCCGCTCCGTGGCTCTTCTGCAAAAAAAAAACATAAAACAATATTTAGCAACATTTAACAACAAATTTCTATAGATGTTGAGGCATCCAAAGTTACTTCATAGTCATTGTAAACATTTCAATTAACATTTCAGCATTTGCGGCCTTTGCTTGTGAAATGTGAACACATGAATTGTCGATATCGAAGTAACTCAAAGGTGATGAAAATTGATGGTTAATTCATAGTTAGCTTGTCGACCAAATAATTGATGGACCAATTTATTGAAATTTGAGGGCGGCGTAATTTATAAAGCCTCTGCAAATCTGATTCATCCATCTGATCCAACGCACCACATGGAAAACTTACATCATTACACATGAACACAAGTCGCATGAGATATTTTCCATATTTTTATTTATTCATTGTTTTTAAGTCCTATTAATTGAATATGTGTTAGTATCATGTTAGATCTTGGAGTATGTTTGCCTTGTTTGTCTTGACATGTATGAAATGATGTACTTTAGAAGGACATGTCTTATTCTTTTATTCGAGGTTGCTTAGTGTCATTTTCAAGCTATTATCTTTAATCATGTCCTTTATCGTATATACGATGTGGCGTAAACTAATATATGTTAGAGAATGCCACCCTTATATATTTTGTGGTCAATCGACATGAAATAAAACTTTAATCAGCTAGAAGGGTGAACCATACAAAGAGGTTGCAAATCTTGGATGACGATTGCAAGAACAATATCACGAGAATCAATGTGCGAATATTAACATATGATTCCATTTCAATAAACCCTCTTGCAAGACTATTTTTCGAGCAAATTGTGATTGTGTATTAAAATTAACCGAGAAGAAGGAAAGCCAAAAATGGCAAACATGCATAAAAACTACAAAGGAATAGCAAGGCCATCACGAGATTTAGGTAGCGATACAATATCTCGAGATTGCCACTAAACTAAAGCTTCGTACATGTCATGGCATACGATTTGGTGTAGGGTTCATAGGCATGACAAATTGTTCTTCAGTTAGCGATCAGTGATGTAATCTTCTTATTAAATAAACCTTTTTGCACCTAGCTTCTTTTAAAAAACCCATCTCAAAAGTAGGGGCCAAGAGAAAGTTGGGTAAAAGGGTGACAGGGCCAATTCTGACGGTGGGAAGGGAGCATTTCTGGAGACATATCATTGCTGGAGGGGTAGCAAATGCCCTCAGTCTTTTGCTCTGAGACAATAGTGTACTCCATCTTAGTCCAAATGGTTGTACTACTCACACCAAAAGGAGCATGCAGTGTGCTACTAAAGTTTTGATCTCTTGTGCTCTCTTTTACTTGAATCATATAGCCCATCTTTGTACACTAGAGGCTTGACCTTATGGCATCGAGACACTAATAATTTGAACAATTAAAACCACGACATGCTCTCGGTGCGGGTCATGAACTCCATTATTTGCTAGATAACCAAATCATAAGCTTGTCGGTACACCAATGAATTCTTGAAAGATTATGTTCGACTATCAGGTGTAACTATATGGATATTGTTGGAGTATAACTTCGAAATGTTCACGTTAGCCTCGGCATACACCAATGTATTCTTGAAAGGTTATGTGCGGCTATCTAAGTAACTTTCGAATATTGTCGAAGTATATATAACTTTGAAATGCCTACCATATTAGCAAGGATTTAGGATAAGGCGAAGGATAGGTTACACTTCTCCTCTACCTAATATTCAAGATATATTTGAGAAGTTTTGTAGTGAGATCGAGATACCCAAGAGTGGACCATATTCGATTCATGTGGTTCTTTTTCTACCCAAAAACATTGAATTTCATATATGAAAACTAAAACCATTGATCACATAAGTCGAAGAGACCTAATGGTAATCACTCCAACATATATACTACAAAGGCATGATATGATCGGTAACAATTTAATAATGGATCAAGAATCAAAGCCCTAAATAAAGATCACGATGAACCTCGCTAGTGAGTAGTGACTAGTTCTTGACAAGCTGGGCGATGCCTCATCACCACTCTTATCACCATGGCGTCAGGCGGCTGGGCGTCAAGAGAAGAAGGAGGAGGAGGCGAGAGGCGGTGCAGCGTGAATGTACCTTCGGATCAAGGAAGGAGGTGAGGCGGGCGCCGTGGAGGCGGATCTGCTCGGGTGGAGGCGGAGGAGGCGCCGCAGGGAGCAGGAGGTCGCAGTGGAGGTTGGATCTGCTCGGGTGGAGGCCGGAGGAGGCGCCCAGGAGAGCAGGAGGCGGCGGGCAAGGCGAGGGAGAGAACAGCGGAGGGCGGCCGGGCGAGCGCGGCGTGGAAGCGGCGGCGTGGAAGCTAGGTTTACAATGAGCAGGATCGCCGCTAAATTTCTGGCCTTGAGCGAGGCAGCCTTGGCATGGCGGCAGCAGCGAAGCAGCTGTGGCCGTGGCGTGCAAGCTTGTGCAGCGATATGAATGGCGTGGCGAAGCAGCCTTGTGAATGGCAGCGCGGCGAAGCGAGAAGATAAGTGGCGCAAGCTTGTGTGCGGCAGCAGTGTGTGTGCGTGTGCGATGGCGCATGACCCTAAGTCATAATGAGGAGGTTTGCGAGTGCCCGCGATCCGAACTTCGGCAAACAATTTTTATTTTTTTATTTTTTAATTTCTTTGCGAGTGTCGGATCGGGAGGCGCTCGGCAAAAAGCCAAGTTCGCCGAGTGCCCCGTCGGCACTTTCGGCAAGCGTTAATTTTTTAAAATAAAGCTTTGCGCGTGCTCCCTGCGCGAATTTACCAAATAAAATTTTTTAAAAAAACAAAACCCCTTTGCCGAGTGCGGATGTGTGGCACTCGGCAAAAAGGCTTCTACTCTTGAGTCTTAGTGGCACTGGCACTCGACAAGCGTTTTTTAGCCTCCAAATTTTTGTGCAGCCCTCCTCTGATACCAGGTACTCTATGTTAGGATTTGGTAAATTTTGTGGCTTTTTGTTATATATAGTTAATTTATTTCATTTACTATAATTATTTGGAAAATGCAAATTTGAGCTGCGTGCATCGAATAATGGAATTTAATGATTAAAAAATGCTAGTCATGTTATTGAGTGTAGTGTGAGGCCGTATCGAGAGCGGACCGAAATTTGAACATCTTGTTGTGAAACATGGCCGTGAACTTCTTGCGAAGTGTTTTTAAATTCTATAAAAGCAACAAAGTCTGAAAATTATGAAACTTGTGGAGATGTCATGATATCATATGTGGAGGCTGTGATAAAAATTTGAGAAGGTTTACGTGCGTTGTCACGTCTGATGCTTTCAAACCGGGACATCTCCAATTGTTATATAAGTATCGAGATGGAGATGTCTGATTTGCTTTTTATAGAATTTAAAACACTTCACCAAGAAGTTCACGGTCATGTTTGACAACAAGATGTTCAAAGTAAATGAAATAAATTAACTGCGATATCATTAAATTCCATTATTCGATGCACGCAGCAAATTTGCATTTTCAAATAAAACAAAAGCCACAAAATGTACCAAATTTTACATAGAGTACCTGCATCAGAGGAGGGTCGCAAAAAAATTTTGGAGGCCAAAAAAATTGCCTAGTGCCGTAGGCACCAAGAAGGTGTAGTCTTTTGCGAAGCGCTACTGGCACTCGGCAAAGATTTATTTTGTCGAGTGCCAAGCGGCCGGCTCGGCAAAATTGTGTGGCGGGAGCCGTGACCTCAGCCGCCTTTGCAGAGTGCCCTCCTTGTCGAGGTTCGCACTCGAAAGCGCTTGTTTATCGAGTGTTATTATTTGCGAGTGCATGGCACTCGGCAAATATAATTTCTTGAGTGCATTTCTTTGCGAAAGACTCGGCAAAATAGCTCTTGCCGAGTGCCCGATATTTGGCACTCAGCAAATATTTTTGCACTCGGCAAAGAAGCTGAGTCCGGTAGTGCATCTTGGCCGCTCGTCGTCACCCTGGGTTCCTGGGCCATGATCGCCATTGCACTAGACCGGACCTCATCGCCGCTACCGTCATTCTTGCTAGTCTGCCATGCCCCGAATTCCACCGCCACGCCGTCACCACCGTGGGGGCTGTTTGTTAGGTTTATTCGGTAAATACGGTTCAATAAATACCGTGTGTAAATATGATATTGTTAATTTGGTAAATACGATTTTTTAAAAATACGGTTTGATATCGGCAAATACCAAATTATTTTAGTATGATATCGTTAAATACCATATTTACCAAAATTAACGCGAATTAAAAAAATAAAACAATTTTTTTAGTACGAGAACAAAACAAATAATGAGACTATAGTCTTCTATGCAGCAACGAACTAGTGTCTAGCTTCCGGTCACTGCAGACTATATAGCACATCAACACCAAACAATAAACATGGTTCAAGCAATCTGTGAAATAATCAAAGAAATACTAGATGGGCCAGGTCCAATCAACCCAGCCACATCAACGCAATAGTGGGATCACGAGGGCACACATGCACATCACACACGCAGACGCAACAAGTAGAGACCGAGTCGAGAGGGAAGCCGCCATGGAGACGTTGCTGCCTCTCCGTTTGCTGCTCCGCAGTCGGGATCTTAGGCCGCTGTTGTAGTGTTGTCGGGTATCTCTCCCACCGAAGGATCACGCTCCGCCGCCCCCGAGATCCCGATTTGTCGGTGGCTCGTCCTCCTCCGTAATCAGGATCAACCATGGCAAGATCTGCTCCTGCTCAAGGAGGACCAATGTAAAAGAAGCGCTACCAAGATATTAACCTGCCTAGCGCGTACCAGTCCGCTGCCGCAAGAAGATTCTTGAACAACTCGGTCGTCGATGAACGAATTTTTTTTAAACAAAATTACAAAAATATATAATCGCCCCAAAAAAATTACAGAAATGAGTTCCTGTCGCCAGTTGAAATGGCGACAGGTTTGTCGCCATTTCAACTGGCGATAGGGATCTTGACCGCTCCTGTCGCCGGTCCAACTACCTATCGTCATTTGAAATGGCCATAGCAATGTGAACAGTGTTCCTGTCGCCATTTCAAATGGCGACAGGAACCTATCGTCATTTGAAATGGCGACAAGATGCCATGTATAAAATGTCAGTAAAATCCTTCCAAACCTCATTTTAATTCAAAAAAAACAGAATCGAGAAGGAGAGGAAGAGAAAGAAAGGTAGCGGGTACCGCTGCTAGATTAAATCGCGGAGGAGATAGATTGAGAGAGCAAATGGATCTAGTAGACCGGTCATCTTGCAAGTATATTTTTCGATTAGAATTAAGTAGATTAGCGAGTAGAATGAAGTAGATTAGCGAGTAGAATGAAGTAGAATATGGACATAGAATCAAGTAGAATAGCGACATAGAATTAAGTAGAATAGATAATTGTAGCGAAATTATGTATAGAATTGTAGTGAAAGAGCGACTAGAATCAAGTAGAATAGGGACTAGAATGAAGTGGAATATCGACATAGAATCAAGTAGAATAGCGACTAGAATCAAGTAGAATTGCGACATAGAATCAAGTAGAATAGAAATTATGTATTACATTATATTTTTTGAAATTTGTACATGATGTCAAATTATGTAGAATAGCAACATAGAATTAAGTATAATGTCCAGTAGAATTAAGTACAATAACGAATAGAATCAAGTAGAATAGGGACTAGAATGAAGTAGAATATCAACATAGAATCAAGTAGAATAACGACTAGAATGAAGTACAATAACAACTAGAATCAAGTAGAATAGCGACTAGAATGAAGTACAATTGCGACATAGAATCAAGTAAAATAGCGACGTAGTGTAGTTCATCGTATATTATTTGAGATGTGTATAGTGTAGTTCATCGTACATGTTTCGTACTTTTTACAATGTATGCACTTAATTTGTAGATATGGCAGACGGAGGCCAGTATGAGTTGCTTGACCCGGTGATTGATGCACATCACCGTAGGCGAATCTCGATCTTGTGCTCCCCGGCAACAGGCGAGGCGTCGATTGAGCTTGGCGCGTTTCGGTTGCGCACGCCTATGAGGGCATGGAGGTTGCACGCAGACGGGATTCCGAGGTACGTATAGTTTTAATACACTCAATCGCGGTATGACTACTTTGCGTGCATTCACGTTTATTCTTAATCGCTTTGACGAGTTGAGAGCGGCGAGCCTCCTTGCACTAGCGAGGATGGTGGAGGCGACTTTTGAGGATGATCGAGACCGTGGTGGTGGTCGTGCGTCTGGCGTTCCGACGACCGGGCGCCGCCGACGGCGTTGGTTGACCGTTGAGGCGAGCGCTACGTTCCACCTTCCGTGCGAGGAGATGACGCCGACGCCGCGGGGCGTGAGCTTCTGCTCGGGTTGCCATGCGAGGCCGCCCCTAGCGGCGTCGACATCTCGGACACATGGCGACCGACCTCCTAGCGAGGTTCCACGATGTCTTTGCCGGTGACGGCAAGAACTACACCGAGTTCGGAAACAAGACGGCCGGCGTTGAAGTGGATCTGCCGGTTCTCGTAAGTATTTGTAATTATTATCATCTCGCTTAAATTCGTATGTGAACCTTCTTCTTTGAATTCTACATTTCTTCTTGCGGACGGCGTATGGCGCTGGCGCAGGGGCGTGGTTGTTAGGAGGCACTTTGAGGCCTACTGCTATGATTGTTCGGGTGGGTCATGTTTCGGGTCCCACGGCGGCGGCGTCGACAAGTACTACGTTCGATGCGCATTACCCAGGTGGCCAACATGGAGATTGATGAGATCCTCCCTCGCTCGGGTCCGGCCGTATTTTGCGTGGCGCATCACGCGCACTATGCGACGCGTGCCACCGCACCCGGACAACTCCATCATCTCCGGATGTCCACTACGCCTGCAGCCTATGGTCCTTCGGCGTTTCGGATCGGACGACCACGGTGGACTTGAGAGCATATCGATCACCTTATGCGTTGCGGCCGACGAGGTGGACCGCCCCACCATGGGCACGGTTTGGTGCGCCGACGGAGTTAGTTTATGATCATTTTTATGTATTGTAATCACAATTTGGTGTGCCAAGTTTGCGGTGTTCTATTGCTGAGTCACCTTCACGCCGATCACTTTGCGGGTCTTACCCGAGTACATCGCGATGTTCGATCGGTGACCGATGACCGCGTCATCCGACACCGTACACTAAGGAGAGGCTTATCCGTGAAGCGCCCGACGGATTGTCGGTCCTGCGGCACGTGAGACTACGAGTCTTGGTACACGCGGAGCCCTTGGTACATGATGTCTTCGTGGAGGAGTACCAGTCTGCTGGTCATCGCCGATTCGGTCTCTGACAGAGATCCCCCTTTGGGGATCGGTCTTGCGCCAAGCGTCCATGCGTAAGTTCACATGTTTACTTCTTTCACACAATGTAATTATGTCTTTGAATAAATAATTGTGTTGGTGTCCTGGTACACTAGGAAGGAGTACGAGCTCGATGTCTGGTTGGATAGGATGCGGCCTTGGGTCGAGGTTTGGAGTCCGCACGCTCGACGATATCATCCGGTGCGGGAGGATCCTATGACATCGAGACGTCGCGGATTACATGGATTGGTACTCTAGTCGGACGAGGCTTCATTGCGTCCGGGTTGTGGTCGACCCACCACGACATGAGGTGCGACGTCAAACACGTACCCTACCCAAACGGACTCGCTTTCCACCTCTCGATGCGTATTGAACTGTCCTTAATTCATATTCATCTTGCGGTTATGTTTCCAACTTGTGCGACGGATCTACCGGAGATTCTCGAGGTAGCAACCACCGTGCACCGAGGGCAGGGGACACGAGAGGGCTTGTGCGGCGGATTATCGACGCGGCGAGACGAGGCATCAGATTGCGACTTGTCGCGCGCGAGGGACTCGGTGGACCGACCGATCTTGGGGACGAGGGGTCACGTCGGGGCGGGTCACCTCGGGGCGAGGTGGTTCACGCCCTGAGCTCTGCCGGGCGTGGCGGGCGTGTCATCGTGGCACCATGGTGGGAGCAAAGCCTTTGGACGGGGCTCATCGGGCACGCCGTGCCACGGTATAACCACCTTGCTTACTTGCGGGCGTAATGCTTGTTTCTTCGACCCCGATAGTTACTAACGGCAATATTCTCTATCGGTCCCGAGCTCCACTATCACGTGGGCGAGTGCTGTGAGTCGTCGGCGCATATCTCCGGACGGCGGTATGACCACCTTGGGATGATTATGTTTTTTTTCGTGTTTTCGGCATGATTACGTTTGTAACACAATACTTCACAGAACGTCTTGGGAGGGCGGTTCATTTCGGACGACAAGGCAAACCTATCGATACCTATCGATTGCTTCTTTGATGACTGCGTGGCGCCTCGTTCAACTTGGAGGCTTCTCACCGCAAAGTGCTCGCCACCGACACAACAAACACAGGAGGAGGAGGCCCTCATGACACCACCTCGGACTACTCGTCTCGGCCGATCATCCCGCCTCAACCTCTCACATACTCGGACCGTCATAGTAGAGGCCGAGGGCGACACGGAGTGTGCCCCAAGAGGAGCCGCCATAAATATTTGGTCATTCAAATATCACCATACCATGTAAATATTAATATATGAACAACTCTTATTATGCTAGTCTCATGTTTCAAATCTCTTTTTAGTACCATGTTTCAGATTCCATTCTTAGTGTTATTCGTGATCATCGTAATATCACTTAGCTTTGTACTTACGAATAATTAATATCTCAAACGCCCTCGTAAAATTCTACAGTAAATTCATCGCACTAGAACAACATACGATCATTATAAATTGTTATTGCGTAGATTAATAGATTTTGTACCGTTAAAATTTATAAAAATCATAAGTATGTAAAGTGGACTTGCAAATTAGGGTTGGAGAGGAACCTGTCGCCATTTCAACTAGCGATCGCCAGTTGAAATGGCGACAGGGACCTATCGCCATTTCAACTGGCGATAGGTAGTTGGACCGGCGACAGGAGCGATCAGGGTCCCTATCGCCAGTTGAAATGGCGATAGGTTCCTGTCGCCATTTCAACTAGCGAGAGGAACTCATTTCTGTAATTTTTTGGGACGATTATATATTTTTGTAATTTTGTTTTAAAAAAATATTATTTTAAAAAAATTTCGTCGATGAACAGCTTCCCAGCTCTAAGTGCTCTTCGTTGCCGGGCAATACGTCAGGGTACATGAACCGAAGCAGAACTTCAAATAGTGCAGTCGTGCAGCGTGATGCACAGCATCGTAGCCTCTGCCATGCCGGCACCAGGTGGGCTTGAGTGGGCTCGAGCCCACCCTCCGGCGCCGGTAACCCCCACCCACCAGCTAGTCTTTGTAGTTCTAATTTCAATTTAATATACATGGTCATATTTTGTTAGATACAATGAGAGAGAGTTAAATGTTAATTTGAGAGAAGGACGTTGTGAAATTTGGTATGTCAATTTTCATTGCGAAAATGCGTCTATATATACTAAATTTGATTATTTGAGAATGAATGTCTGAATGGACTATCTGGCTAAGAAACCCACTGTGAGTCGAATTGAGAATGAAATTGCTTCCTTTCTCTATCTAATTTCATGATTGATTTTAGTCTAGAACTATTGTGATCGTGAACTTTGCAAGCATGATACATAAATCGATCTTTCATTTTTATGTGACAAATTAGTCATATTTATGCTTGTCCTGAAAATTTTGTCATGTGTTCACCACTGCCGGCAGGTACGGACGCAGGGACGGAGCTTAGTGTAGACTAAGCTGGGCAGTGGCCCCCCCAGCGTTTTTGAAATTTTTTTTAATACCATGTATCCATACTTAATATATATTTATACGTATACACGTATACTCTCGATGATGGCTACACTCACCTGTGTTCGTGTATAAATATATATCTATACGCATACACATATACTCTCGATGAATCTATATACGTAATTCACATGATGGCTACGCTATATATAAGGTTGTAGACACTAGCGGAGCTTAATTAGTGCAATTTAGATTGGATGAAGACCCCTATTGCACTTTGCTAAACTCTAAGAAAATTATGCTCCTAATATGCGCTCTCTATCGTATCCAGTTTGCAATTCTCGAGGCTAGCCCCCCCTCTAATTTGTTTGAAGCTCCGTCACTGTACGGACGTGAGCTTGTGTGATTGTGAACTTCGCATTCATGATGCATAAATCGATTTTTATACGACGAATTAGCCATATTTACGTTTGTCCTAGAAATTTTTATCTTGCGTTCACCATTGCCAACCGGTACGGATCCTGAGCGTGTGCACGTGGTCGACGGGACCAGTTTAGGCCGTTATGGCATCGACCATACATGTGTCTATCTACGGTATCAACACGGACAACTAGGGAAGCTTTGGCCTATGAGCTCATCCTCCATTTTCATCTTGGTTGCGCCACTGCATGGCCCGAGCCGAAGATCTATGCTTTGAACACCGGTGAGCACTGCCCAGTGCGCGCGGAACGTCTCGCCGCCGACTGAGAACGAAACGTCCGAACCGTCGGCGCAATCCAGAAGGTGGCCGAGATGGTTCCCAATGTCGGAGGGTGGCACGGCTATGGGGTCGTCGTCATGCAGAACCATGACACCGCATAAAAACGTGACCTTGCCACCCACCGGGTAATTCGACTATACAGTATAGATCGCTTCTCTTGACAAACCTACGTGCATGGGACGAAGATGGTGCACCGTCTCTGTCCACCAAGAAGGCCTCGAAGATGGCCTTGAGGCTTTTGGATTTTGTCACGAGCCGCAGAAAGAGCCCGAGGTACTCGCCCTTGTCGGCCTCATCGCGCCCATCAGGGTAGCAGTTTAACCTCCAGACGTGCCCCCCGGCGGAGAATTCCTGAGACGAAATGATGCCGCCGATGGCAAGGTTCTTGGTTTCCAAATAATCATTTTCAAATTCGATAAAACAGTAGTAGTGAGTGAGAGAGATCCATTCTCAGCCTTTATGTAAAGAAGCGGAAATGCTTTGTGTACGAAGAAAAATAGTCATACTGCGTATGACGCCCCGGCGAGCCTGCTCGTGCCCGTGGCCGCGCTTTCGCCCGAGCGCGGCACCCGTTGGCCCGGAGCGCCGCCCTCTCCGACTCCGACCAGCCCGCGTGCCAGCCCCGGCTACCCGACCACAGCCCTGCTCGCGGCGCCCACCCGGCCGCCCTCCGTGCTGCCTCCCTCAGCGTCTCTGTTAGAACAGCTTTGCTTGCTGGTCCTGTGCGCTATGTATAGAGTTTCTCTCTGCCGACGTGACCAGTCCGTGGGACCCGCCGATAGGAGAGCAGCGCCTCTGCCACTGTTCCTGGACGTGATTCGGCTGAAAAACAATAGCTTCGCTTCTATGCGTATGCGTGTAGCAAGGAATAGTACCAGCACCTCTGGTTCCAAAGGACAAAGCTCCTGGTCTTCACACCAACGTGATGTCAACGTGCTCCTCTTTTTCTTTTTCGATTTCTTCAACTCAATCCCACGTTACATTGCTTTATATACTGCCAGGACTCGGCCAAACATAGGGAATAAGACTAAGACTCGGATACGTACAAACTCGGACTCTATCTAGAAAACTGAAACGGCAAAGTAGAAACAAAATCAGACTCAACTTTCTAAACGTAGAAACGAAACTAACCAAAAAACAAGATTAATCTAGCAATCACCTCCTTAATCTTGTTTCTTCATCTTGATCATGCTGATCTTCTCTCTTCCAAGTCTTTCTCTTTTATCTGCACTCCCGTGCGTCATTCCTTCCTGGGCCAATGCCGCCCTACCGCTTGCGCTTGCTCCATCCTGAGCTATGCACAAACCAACGCTTGCCACGCCTCGCACCTGGACTGAACTTGTCCTTCCTTGCACGCTCGCCTGGGCTGGAGCACCTGCTCCCACGACCACCTCGGTTTCATCATTACCTGAGCCTCTCGCTCCTCTCTCTTGGACCAAGTCTGTCCACTTCCCTGCATACATATTAGCTGAGGCTACACCGCCTCTTCCTCCTGCGTCAACTTTGTGTACACCGCGCCCTTTATACGCGTGGGACTCACCACCCTCGCAGCTCCTCAGACGCCTTTTGTCACAGACCGCCTCGATCTCCTCCCGAGACTCCGCCTACTGCGCCTCCTGCGCCAACTGCGTGCCACTCCTGGATTCCGCCATGTTCTTGGCCGATATCTAAGTTCCACTCTGGCTCCTCCAGACTGTCTTTCACACAAACCAACTTACAAGTTTTAAGATAAATTTTGTACAACCGGTTTGGAGATCTTTTTACCTTCATCAATAAATCTTTGTTCTTGTCGTAGACACGCAAGAACTCACCTGCAGCCTCCACCTCGCACCCCGCCCCGCTAACCGCCCGAGATCGAGTATGTTGTTGCACAAACTTGATATAAAGTAAATATCAAAAGATCTTCGATCCACCGTTTTGCATCGCAACAACATTGTACCTTTGCCTTTTATTTGTACGTGGAGCCATTGCCAAACTTGATTTCTCCGAAATCTTCTCGCCGAGCTCATGGAACATGGAGCGATCTCCGAATCATATGATTGCTTGCTCCATTGCCCAAGTACCACTCATCAAGATGATCGTGATTTCCTCCCTCCGCGCGTAGTTTAGAAGCGTTCTCCTCGCTCAACATCACCATGACCGGCGCCTTTGTTGACACATAAGGAGAGAAACAGGTAGAATCGTCGTCTTCATCTTCACAAACCGGATGAGGTTTACCTCTCCTCGTCCTTCTTCTTGTTTCGCATTGAAGCATAGTGCCCATACTTGTCACAGTTGAAGCACTTTATGTGGCTGCGGCACTCCGACGCGTAGTGACCGTATTTGTCACATTTAAAACATTTAATATGTGACTTATCACGAGATCTGTCACCATTGCCTTGCCCAACCTTGTCTTCACGGCCATCTCTGCCAAATCGCTGCGCCATCGCTTGTATCTCCTTTACCAAGAACGCCGTCGTTATGGGATCGATACCTTTGCTTATTTACGGATTGATACCCCTTCAAGAGCTCCTCATGCGCCTTGAGGGAACGGTGATCTCCTCGATCTTCTTTTCCTCCAGATCCGGGAGTACATGAGCGTGGTGACGACATGTACAAACTTTTACGGTAGCATCGCGCAGTACTTCTTCATCGCCACATATTCCTCCATCTTGTCGCCAAGAGAGACAATCGATTATACTGATGAAGACAACTTACCGGGCGAACTCGCCCACCGACCGGGTTTCTCCCATTCGAGATTCTCGAACTTCAGTATGCAAATTCGAGCCGCACCTCCTTCACACGATCAACTCCCTCGTGCATCTTTTGAAGCGCCACCACGCCCACGTGCCGCCTCCTTGCCGATGAGCCGCCGCGATCATGGAGTTCTGCACCGCTGGTAGATGATGGCCAAAGCCGTCTGATCTACCTTGTCGTCCACCTCCTTGTTCTTCGCCTTCGGATCGACTGCACCCCAGACTCTCTGGGCGCGCATGTTCGCCTTCATCTTCATAGCCCACACCGGATAATTGTCGGTCGTCAGGATAGGATATAGGAGGGAGATCGGCCCATCCCGAGTCTTCGCATTGTTACCCATGATCTTCAGATAGCACCAAGATCAACAGGCTCTGATACCACTTGTTAGAACAGCTACAGAGACTCTACTTAGTTTTGCTTGCTGGTCCTGTGCGCTACGTGTAGAGTTTCTCTCTGCCGCGACGTGACCAGTCCGTGGGACCCGCCGATAGGAGAGCGGCGCCCTCGCCATCGTTCTGGACGTGATTAATTTGAAAAACAATAGATTCGCTTCTATGCGTATGCATGTAGCAAGGAATAGTACCAAAGACCTCTCGGTTCCAAAGGACAAAGCTCCTGGTCTTCACACCAACGTGATGTCAGCGTGCTCCTCTTTTTCTTTTTCGATTTCTTCAACTCAATCCCACGTTACATTGCTTTATATACTACCACGACTCGGCCAAACATAGGGAATAAGACTAAGACTCGGATACGTACAGACTCGGACTCCATCTAGAAAACTGAAACGGCAAAGTAGAAACAAAAACAGACTCAACTTTCTAAACGTAGAAACGAAACTAACCAAAAAACAAGATTAATCTAACAGTCTCCTCCGACCGGCCCCGCGTGCCGCCTCCCTCCTCGTCGGATGTGTTCGTAGGACTATCGGACATGAAAACATCATGTGTACATAACCACGCCCATAAAGAAGAGCTGTTTACGCTTGGAACTCCGAAGAAAGTCTTGGGACTTGAGTAAGGGAGAGGAAATGATGGTATTCTGATTGATAGGATATCGGTACACGCTTTAGGCTACTTCCAATGGGCAGTATCTTAGTGCAGTTTCTTTAGTGTATGAGGAGTGTTAGGATACTATCTTCTCAATGTATGGTTTCTTATGGTGTAGTATCTTAGACTGTTTCATTTAATTACATGCATGATCTTTACTAGTATTTGAGCATTACGGCCTATTTGTGGCATGTACTAAAGCAATACATGTTTGTTGACACACACAAACGTAAATACATGGGATCGATCACAATAAATTTTATACGTTGGATTTCGAGACTGAACCGGTATCCAGATTAGATACTAGAGTATCCTCTCTCTTCATTAACCATGATGTCACATCATCATTTTGCCTACATAGCAGGCTTAAGATACCAGCCAGGGTGGAGCACTGAGAGCAGCCTTAGATCATCTACAATAGTCCACGTCAACTGTTATTAAGGGGTTGCTACATCAGCATTTAGGTGATATGCAGGAGAGAAGGTGGTGTTGTTTCTAGATGAAGAAACTGGCAAATTATTAATACCAAGACACAAGAAACAACCAAATACTCTATTGGAAACTTACTTGTTATCTAAAAACGCGTTTTGTGGGTCCTACTATTTTAAAGCAAAATATTCACCAGATCATTTGTGCAGCCCGACTTCATTATTTATATGATAAATGAGCTAAAACATGTAGGCCACAAAGTTGTACTTCATTATTGATCATCAAGAATCATGCACACTTGTAGCAATTAAAGTCTCTAATCCATTAGAAAGACTTGTTTTTTTTTATTAGATTGGATACACTCTCTTTCTTCTTAGTAATAAGGTAAGAAATAACTTTAAGCCACAGTGTAGCTTTCGCCGGCCGCCCTCTCTTGAGCATATCGGGGCATTGGGCCGAATCGACAGCGTTGTAGTATCCTTGGGCACCCGTTTTTGTGTGGGCGGCAGCGACACGTTTTAGGCTGGGAAACGTCAAACATGGTAGGCCGTCCACACTTGGGAGGTGGAGAGAGAGAAAGCTAGTCGACCGGCAGTGGACGTCGAGATTTTACGCAGCCAGCGTAGAGTTCAGCTGTTCGAGGGGGACGGTGCTAACGCAGTTATGCTCAAGACGTACGCTTGCATTTGTATTGTCTGACGTAAGGCACACCAACGAATTTAAGTTTTCAAATGAATCAAACAGCAACATCGTCAAATACTGCAAGAGCAAGTAGAAGACGAGTTTGAAGACCAGGCTCCCATTCCGTCAAATACTAGCACTTCATGTTCCAATAATATGCTTGAAAATATATCAGATAGCACATAGCACTCACTGAAAATTTCAAAACAGCACACTAAAGCTATGATTGAACGCCTTGACTAGGTTCATAAAGATGCATCCCACTATCTTATGTCCCAGCCCTCTCTCGGTTCAAAGAATAATCGACGGAAATTTCGCCTAACCGCATTTAAACCCTCTGTTAACACGCCATCTTGAAATTTTTACTTGCCATAAGGAAGCCAATGCACTGTTCTTCAACTCGACAATTGTACTTTGCAGAAGCCAAAACAACGCAATCAGATCCACGGACACGTTGTCCCACAACTTCTGGGCACATACAAGCTTCAACCGGTCTAGTGCATACCGGTCGGCTGCAGCAAGCAGATGCTGAAACATATCAATGGTAGAGTCCCCGAGCTCTGTGTCCGCAGGCAAGGCATCCCACTATCTTATGTCCCAGCCCTCTCTCTCAGTTCAGCAATAATCGACGGAAATTTCTGCCCCAACTGCACGAAACCCTCTGTTAACACGGCCATCTTGAAATTTTGCGCTGCCATAAGAAAGCCAATGCACCTGTTCTTCAACTCTGGACAATTGCACTTCTCGGCGCAAGCCAAAACAACGGCAACTGTATCCACGGACACGTTGTCCCACAACTTCTGGGCACATACAAGCTTCAACCGGTCTAGTGCATACCGGTCGGCTGCAGCAAGCAGATGCTGAAACATATCAATGGTAGAGTCCCCGAGCTCTGTGTCCGCAGGCAAGGCATCCGTGTACATGAAGCGAAGGAGAACTTCAAATAGTGCAGGCTCGATGTCGAGCAGAGTGATGCACGGCATTGTAGCCTCTGCCATGGAGCCGAAGAGCTCTGCCTTGAATACCGGCGAGCGGGCGGCGAGCACTGCCCGGTGCGCGCGGAACGTCACGCCGCCGACCGAGAACGAAACGTCCGAACCGTCGGTGCAATCCAGCAGGCGTCCGAGATGGTCGCGTATGTCTGAGGCCGGCACGGCTACGGGGTTATCACGCAGAACTATGATCCCGCATACAAGTGTGACCACCCCGTTCATCTCATAAAACGACTCCAGTATAGCATGGGGTTGAAGTGAGAATTCATATACTCAGATTCTCAATGTATATACAAAGGCTAGGACGCTTGGAGTTCCGAACTGTAGCGAATAATGTGAACGTCTCTTCGAATCGTGGCGAGAATATGCCAATATGAATACGCTTTAATGGGTCCCATACTCCCATATGAATATGACGTCTTCGGTCTGACCGTCTGAGTAAGGAGAGGAAGCGCTGGCTCTCTACATATTGCTCGCCGCTTCGATTGAGCTGTCGCGCCACGCGCCTGGCCTTTGGAGCACGCAGGCCCTGCGCCGCGTACGTTACAACGCCAACCACGTACATATTGCTCACCGCCTCACGGTTGTTAACGCCCGCGCGCTTGTCGATCGACGCTTCCCTACGGCTCGCTTACCTACAAGCAAGCCCCGCCTCAATTCTCCCGGATTGTAGCTACCAACTTGCCATCGACGGCGTCAGCGGTCGACGCCGACGACGGCTGCCGGTCTCTCACACGCCCCTAAAAATTTAAAAAAAAATCGAGTGTTTTTTCAATTTCATCGAATTTAGATTTCATGCCAAATTTAGAAGATCTCCGCAATTTTCCGCTTGCACACTCCTGGCCCACCCCTTTTAACCACACAGCTGTCGTTTTCCACCAGTACCGTGCCACCTCGTCCCGGGCATTTACGCTGCCACGCCAGTGTCGCACCGCCTCGGTCATTCACCCATGTCGTGCCCGCATCGTCGCCACCAGCTGCTCGACGCGTTGCCCTGCCTCTACCATCGGCGCCAAGTCACACCGTCCGCTCTAGTGAGACACACCCACTCCCACGACGCCACCGCAGCACCGCTTGCACGCAACCGTCCACATCGCCGCCACACGCCATGCCCGCTCCCACGCTGCTACTACTGCAACACCTTCATTGGCTATAAAATCCGCCCACTGCCACCAATCGCCGTCGTGCTCGAAAGCTTCCTGGTAAGCTCCCATCTCGAAAGCTTCCTGGTAATCCGTTGTTAGTATTGCTTTATGCATTGCTAGTTATCTATAATATTTGACCACCCCCCCCCCCTGTGAGCTCTCCTCCTCCTCCCGACACAGTCTTTGCCGCCATCGTGCGAGAACCCTAGCCCTCACCTTTCTGGAAAAAAAAAACTTGTTTTATTTTTTCTTTTGTAAATTAATAGTTCTTGTATTTTTTGTATTTATTTATGTAATAATTGTTTATTGTAATAATTATAGTTAATTACGTTAAATATGTCGTTAATCGTCGTTAGTTACGGTAGTCATCGTTAATTGCAATTAGTTTCGGTAGATGTCGTTAATTGCAGTAATTGGAGAGTTAATTGTCGTTAATTGCGTTAGTTTGTCGAAAACTGCGGTAGTTATCGTCAATTGCGTTAATTACCATTTAACGACATCAAACAAGTCATTACTTGCCTCAAAGGCATTTCTGCATTACTGACATGACCAAATACCAAATCTCTTGACTCAACTGCTCAAATTTCGCAAATTGCTCAACTCTCTGACCTAGCCGGGAAGCGCTTTTCAAGGAAACTACACGTGCCAAACACACCCTATATATTGTTAGACCAGCACAGTACACACAACCAAAATACATACAGAACGTAAAACAAAACAAGAAACGGACTTGTACCCATCGTTCGCATCATGTGCATCATTGCGTATACTGACTACTCCGAGATCATCACGGAAAAAACAAAAACTGCACATCAATTGTTTGCACCGTTACCGAGTACTGTCTCTAAGAACAATTGCTACTCGCGATGAAGATAAAACACGACATCGTCAGCATAAGATAAAACAGTATTGGTGTACATGTTACATTGTGCGTGGCGCTGCGACGCCTGAACAAACTGTGGATATCATGGGGATATGCTCACGATCTTAATGTGATGGTACAATTGGCAATAGCTCTTTGGGTTTGTCGAAACGATCGTTTTCGGTTTTGTTGAATTCTTGTTTTCAGCAAGTGTTAGGATAATCGGTAATACCGGCGTGTCGCAGCGGTACTACTGCTATTCATGATAATAGTACCGCTTGTGTTTGGCGGTAGTACCGCTGGTCGGTATTACCGCAAGCAAAGCGGTATGGTTTTTCGAACGGTGTAATTTGTGTTTTGGATTTCTCGATGAGCGGTAAGTAGTGCTATGGTTGCTTGTAGTACCAAGATGATAGAACGCATCGCGTGTGGCGGTATGGTTTTTCCGAACAAGTGTTTTTGGAAGTTTTGGATTTCCTTGAGGAGCGATGACGACCGCTAGATTATGGGTGCAGATTATCTACATGATCGGTAGTACCGCCATAACATGGCGGTAAGTACCGATTTGGTTTCTGAGTTTCGTTTAACTTGGAGAATTGTTTTGGGTTATGTCATTTCCATGTTTGTTAATGCATATATGTTGCATATTGCATGTTTTGAGCTAACGTGGGTCAAGTTGTGAAGAACTTGTTCCGGAGATTCATTTCTTGGTCTATTGTTGTCGGTGGCTTGCGTGTCAATGACGGTCAAGCGGCGAGGAGGATCGACTAAGCTAGAGAGCCGAGGTCCGAATCGATCATGGATGCCGGGAGGTCGTGACTCAAGCATGGCATGTATCGGACGAGTGGATCGAACCGCGCTCGATGTACCGTTGGTTGGATCAGCGGCGGGGTCGGTGCAAGTGCCTTGGAGGTTCGATGGGATTGGACGGAGAGACTTGCCGACATGATGAGAGCCGTTGATCAACCTACACGTATGAGCAAAGCGATTGCTTCGACAGATTGGACTCGGTCCATGGAGAAGGATCGAGAAAGGGTATTTTGGTAATTTCACCAAATACCACCTTGGTGACCTAATGCCAACCATGGCGCAAGACGGTGCGCCAAGAAGTGGTTTAGGTCAAGAAAAGTGAAGACGACGCTTTAAAATGCGTGCGTGTGTGTCCTGCTTGTTATTGGGCCTAACGGGAGCCCATTAGAGTTAAGTCTTCTAGAAGCTCTAGGCCTCATATAAATAGAGAGGTCTTTGTTCACAGCAGACAAAAGCACTTCATTTGCAAACCCTAGTTTGGTTTTTAGGGTTTAGGGAAGAAAAGAGGCATAGGCTCTAGAGATATGGATTGATGTGTATGCTCTTGGATGGAGCTCTTGTCCTCCTTGAGGGAGTGGTTGTAACCAAAGAACATCATGAATCAATCTATGGATGTTCTTCCAAAGATGAGCTCCCTCTTGTGTTCTTTCTTCTCTTTTGATGATTTTGGGTGCTTCCTTGATCCATTGGTTTTTGGTTGTTCTTGTGCACTCTTACTCTTTTGTGTGACATGTGGGAACGTATCTAAGGTCACCTAGATCATCAATCTCCCACGAGCAAGAGTTGGATCAAGTTTTTCGTTTTGCTTTCGCTTCTTTGCCCTTCTTAGGTAAAACTGAAAAGATCGAAACTTTGACGAGATCTGGACGATCGCCACTTGGAATAGGTTCCTAATACCCTTAGGAAGGTGTGTTCCAAATTTGGTGGAGTTTGGCCTTACGGTTTAAAAGTTACGCCGATTTTCGATTTTATTTTCAGTCAGTTTACGTTCATCGTCAGATAATCGGTAGTACCGCACTTTTGCTCGAGGTAGTACAAGACATTTGCTCGTGATAGTACCGCGACTTACAATGATGGTAGTACCTTTGTCCCCGATTTTTCGTGATTTCTTGAGGAGTTTGTCGCTATGCTTTGAGGGTTTAGGAGTGGATTCATTCAAGTCTTCCACTGTGCTTAAGCATTCATCTTCATAGTTCTCATAGCTATTGGAGTGATTTGCGATTTGCGAGTTGAATCCATTATCTTTGAAAAAAAATGAATTGGTGCTCCTATTCACCCCCCTCTAGTCGTCTTTCCGGTCCTACACAAACTAAGACAGCCATGTACATAATTTAGTGCCTACTTACGTTTTGGCTCTTTAATCACCAAGGATTGATCGATGGGCATGGCAACTCTTACTTCCAAGAGCAAGTCGTAACTCGAGGTGAAGAGAGAACACGGCATCGTCAGCACAGGTGAGTTAAACTGTGCGTAAGTAGACGTGTATCTATTGTTAGATAGTGTATGGCGATGCTTGTATCTGGTTGTGTTTTGCCCCGATTCTCTCCCTTAGCTCAGAGATGACTGCCGGGTAATATAGCAGCAAACACCCGTACTCCTTGGTTAACGCGGCATTCTTGAAATTGTCCTCCACGGCTAGGAAGTCCATGCACCTGTCCTTCAGCTCCGGGCAGTTGGACCTCTCGGCGTACACTAGAGTTGCCGCGATCGTCTTCACCGAGATATTCTTCCACAGTTTATCGGCACACATAAGCTTCAACCTGTCTAGCGCGTAATAGTCCGCTGCCACAAGAAGATGAGAAACAACTTCGTTGAAGAGTCCCCGAGCTCGTCTTCCCTAGGCAACGTGTCGGTGTAGATGTACCAACGCAGAGCTTTGAAAGTCGGAGCACTGATGTGTTGACTCAAGTTGATTGTTGACATATTGCCCTCCGTCATGTGCCCGAAGAGCTGCGCCTGGAAGACCGGAGATCGGGCAGTGAGAATCGACCGGTGCACGTGGAATGTCTCGCCGTCACCGACCAGCAAAACGTCCGACTTGCCGGTCGTGTTCTCCAGCAGGCTGCCCAAGTCCTTCGCCATGCTAGAGGGCGGCACAGGTATTGGGTCATTGTCGCGCAGTACGGCGATCAGGCACATGATTCTGACAAAGCCATCGACGACGTAGTGCTCCTCCAGGTCGCTGATCTTGATCAAACGCGTCCACCCCCACTGCTTGGAGGCGGCCGCGGGGTAATCAAGCACGGATCTGATCGTGTAATACGAAGATAGCGCAGCACCTCGGCCGTCTCTGCGCAGCACAAAGGCCTCGAAGATGGCCTTGACGTCTGTTCCGTCGCTTAGCTTCTCGAGGAAGACGGAGAGGTATTCGCCGTTGTTGTTCGGCTTGCCGCGAGGGTAGCAGTTTATCCTCCATGTGTGGTCGCCGACGCCGACGGTCATGGAACAGACGGCGCCGACGAAGTTCGGCGCGCCTGAGTAGTCAACTTTGAACTCGAAGAAGCTGCCCGTGTCCAGCATGATGATATATATGTACGTGGCGCATCAACATGCACGCGGCGGCCGCCGGGGGGGTGGGGCGGGGACGATGTTATCCCCCTCCGAGGGAGAGAGACTTTTAAAGGCACCTTCTTTTTATGTTAGTCGAAATAGAGCTCCAAACCGAGGTGCAACGCTGCAACCATCTAGAGTATGGAAGAGATGATGACGGGAGTGCTTTTATGTTAGTCGAAATAGAACTCCAAACCGAGGATGCAAAGCGGCAACCATCTGGAGTATGGAAGATGAAACACCTGTAAAATTTCAAAATTTCAAATTAGATTTGAGTTTGATTTGAATCTCGTTTTCAAATCCAGTTTAGCAAAATTCTACCAAAACCACTAAAATCCCGTTTTCCTTTCTCCTCGCTTTCTCCTCCCGGACGCGCCGCCTGAACTCCTCCACCCCTGCCGCCCACCAAGACGTCGCCCGAGGCGAGCCGCCACCGCCTCGCCGCACTTCCACGCCAAAACCGCACCAGTCTTGGCGCCACCTCCTCTTCGCCATCAATGCGCCGCCCGCGCCCCGAGCCACGACCGCGCCACCTCCCGGCTTCACTCCAGTGGGAGAACCAGGCCACCTCCCCTCCTTCGCCTTCAATGCGCGCGCCCCTCAAGCTGTAGCCCACGTGCTTGCCCATGCCGCCACCACTTCGTCCGGCACCGCCCAATCCCTCTCGCCCAACCACGTCGCCGCCGCCTTGTGCCGCAGACTGCTCCCACCGCCTCTCCCTGGGGCCTATAAAAGCCGCCCCCCACCCAGCCTTCCAACTCTGACCCTTCTTTCTCCTCCCTACCCACCTTCGTCCCCAGAGCCGGCAAGAGCCACGCCGCTTCGTTCATCCACCCCGTAAGCGGTTTCACCCTCCCCCTCCAGATCCACCCCATTCAAACACCCCAAACCCTTCCCCCACCCCTCCGGTCTCAGATCCGCTGGATCTGCACTGGCGCCACCCTCTCACTCACCGCCGCCACCCCAAACCCAAGAAACCAAATCCAAACACACCCCACACAAAACCTTAGAGGTAGAGACCACCTACTGGCGGAGCCCTTCCTCAAGGCCGCTTCTTTCCTTCCGGGCTGATGGTTGCATGCTCCTTGCCACGGCCACCGTCCCGTCTTGCGTCGCCGTTTTCTCCACTACATAAGCAAAGCTTGAGGCGCTATGGTTTTCGCCGATGCCCTCGACCCCCAAAGGCTTTTGAGGCCGTGCAAGTGGCCTTCGAGGATTGGCTAAAATGGCTGCTGAGTTGTTGTGGCTCAAAGACCTTTGTTCATTCCGGTTTAGCCCAACACTGCTTCATCGACAAGATTTTTTTTTATTGCTCACACCAAGACTGTTCATTTCAATTTAAGCCCTACACTATTCAAACGAAGAACCGACATCGCTCCTAAGCCTAGATTAGTGGTTAATTATCGCTTATATCTAATTAATAGGTATGAACAAGAAATGGTCACTATTCATCGAAACCCTAAATTGACCTTGTATATCCATTACGACCGCCTCGAACCCATAAAACCCATTCTTAGCTCCGTTCAGCCATATCAAACTCCTGTTAAATTTTTTACCTCTTTAAGTTGTTTCTTTATCTCTTTTTATATTTTTGTTGTACTTGGATTCTTTTTCTAGGATCATTCCTTATCGAGCCAAGTGTTTTGTTGGTTTTTGTGTCTTGCGCTAGGTTTCGATGCCGACGAGCCAGCTCAGGACATCACAGGACAGGACACGGAAGTAGCAGGACAGTTTGAGGACTTCGAGCAAGGAGACAAGTTGCATACCTTGAACATATTGAACCTACATTCCATATAATTCATATTATTATCTTCATTAATATATTTTAGCCAATTATTTCAACAAGGAAATAATACTTTGGAATGCCGTGTTGAATAGATAAAAACCCTTCACCCTACATAAACAAACCACCCACTCTTGTAGGCTATACTCACCTTGACAAATTTAGTCCACATAAAATAATAGCAAATATTCCGCAATGTCATGTAAAACTCTTTTCTAAATATTGTTAAGGAAGGTTGGCTTTAAGCCAATAGGTTTTTGTGCAAAGTTGAGGGTTGAGACTAAAAAGTTGGACAACCCAATATACTTGGTAAAATAAGTCATCAGTGAGATCTAGAGGTGGACAACCACGAGTTGGTGTTGGGCCATCGCCTCACTGGATGACAAGTAAGGACAAGAACCTTGTGCCATGTAACAAACACAGAAAACCGCTCAACCACATGCGTGGTCATTACTTCCTAGCTTAATACATTGCTCTTCCAATTGAATATCTGCAATATCAAGGGCGAGACAGGGGTGGGCCTAGAGGGACACTCACCGGTCTCACGAACAAGATGGGCCGTCAAAGATCGGGCACAAATTCCACTATTGGCCGGTGGTCTCCCGAGGGCTGTATGGATTTAGACCTACCAGGTAGATGCTAAAAAGGATAAGCTGTGAAAAGGTTTTGTTATCTCAACTCAGTTGCACGCTAACATGTTGCATAACAATGTGATTTTGAGTTATCGTGTGGGTAAAGTTGGGCAACTCTGCAGAGTGTAAATCAATGATATTCGAATACACCGTGCTTCCGGTTAATGAAGCTGTGTTCATGGGTGATTTCAACATGCAAGGCATAAGTAGATTTTTACATATGTTAATTGGTAATTTCAGATGTTGTAAACCCCTGTGGCTATATTTAGTATTGCTTTACTGTCTTTATTTATTGTAAAGCTTTTAAATTCAACTATTGCATTCCACATATACCTGTATTGGTAAAACTGTATCATTCCTTTGATATTCCCAGCATATAATTAAATAGCATTCCCTATGCAATTTATTGAGTACGGTAGTAGTACTCATTCTTGCTTAAACATCAATAGAAGATTTTTGGGAAGATTCAGGTGATCTCTACAAGTAGGAAGAACCAGTAGACGGTGATGACTATTGGTATTAGGGTCTCTTTTGCGCCCAAGCTTGCCTGTGGTTTCGGCACTCTTTTGCATTGTAATATATTAAATTTGGGTTTGGATGCCCGCTTCTACTCTCAAAACTGGCTGTTAAGCCTTAACTACTGTAATAAAAGTCTGTCTTTTGTTGTAAACGTTTGCTTGCTTGTGAAACCATAACTTTACAACTGTACAACCTAGACAGTTGTAAGGATTCTAACGGTCCCAATTTTGAGGCTGTTACAGAAGATTTAGGAAATGATGATTCGGATCCATTGCCTAGTTGTCGACCGACTATGGAAGATTTAGGAGATGGATTAAGCTAACCAGCCCGGCGCCGTGGGCGGAGTCGACCTGAACCCGGCACATTGTCCGGCTACTCTGCCACCTCGGTGAAGTTAGCCCGGCGCCGTGGGCGGAGTCGACCTGAACAGTGAACACGGCACGTTGCGCGCCAGCGTTTATACGGCAAAACCACTGCCGGGCCCACCCGCAAATCACCTGCCGATCGCTAGGCCTTCTTGCCACCGCGAGCACCACCCGCGGATCAGCCAATCAACCACGGCTCACCAGACGCCCTGCGCTCCGTGCCACCCGCCTCGAATCAGAAGCTCGCTGCCCGCGCTAATCGCCCGGCCCTTGCCGTCCACGGTGAACCCCACCAATGCGGCGCCCATTTCCCCCAGCAACTGCCTGCTGAAACGTCCACGTGACACCCCCGTGCGCCGAGCCCCGCTACCGCCCACGGGGCACGGCCAATTCCCACCCGCTAACAGGGTGCGCCGGCGCCTGACCCCGGATGGCCATCAGCCCCTCACCAGACCCGTTTGACTATTCCCTGAGGCCACCCCCAACTGGTCGGCAGCAAACTGTTACCGAGAGAAGATAGAGGAACCGCAACATCACAAACCCAAAGAAACCGAGATCGTAGATAGAATCACCAAGGGTGTGCTTCGGCACAACTAAGCCAAGTTGTAGGGCCATTGCCAAGAACAGCTTAAGTACAGCTAAACCAAGTCGCAGGAATACACCCCCGCAGATTGTTGAGAAACATGTAAGCTAAATTGGCTCCAATACACTGTCAAAAGACTTGTCTCCTCAGACATAATTTACAGAACCATTTAGTCACGTGCAGCCAGGAAGGGTTCAGAATAGGGACAAAAAGGAAATAAAACCTACAGAATGACATGGCCATAATGAAAATCAGGGATAGTTTCTAACAGATCAAGTTCAGACTCTTCAGTGGCAATGTCTATAAGGAGTTAGCAATGCAAATTGCTAAACCTCTACAAGGTCAGCACTCGGCACGCCCTATAAAGGTAGGCAGGGCAGACTGTTGTGGACACAAATCAACATCGGCGTCGAGTTTCCCGTTCGGAGGCCGCAGCAGAGTTTGGGTCGGCAACAGCAGACGTAGCAGAGTCGGAGTCCTTGTCGGCAACGGCAACGGCAACGGCAACGCGTGACAGCTACACTGCTAAGAAGCTCAGTTCGGCTACAAGCAGCTTCGGAGGCAGCGACAATACGTAGTTCATATTGATTATTAGTATAGGTTCTATAGAGAGATTGGATTAATTAGGAAATTGTAATTCGAGTATGGATAGTTTATTTTTAGTAAATCCTGTTAGGATAGCTTCTCTGACATAAGAGAGGCAGGCTCTGTCTTTTGAATCAATCAATACAGAAATTACTTCAAACAATCTACAAACAGATCAGAGCCTTCGTCGGTTTGGAATCAGCCAAACCGTCGCAAGGGAGAATTCTGCTACCACGCATCTTCTTCGTAATTCAGCCATAACACAGACACGATGAAGGTTTTCCTTCTTTCATCAGGCAAACCATGCAGAAACAAAAACACTAGTCTGTAAGGATGGGATGAACCTAAGCCTTCACATACTCACGCATGAATTGCTCGACTGCTGAAACATTACCAGTCAGGCCAGCACCTTCATCAACTGTCACCTTGTTCTGGCATTGACTGAAGTTGAATGCCTCTCCAGGGACCCCAAGCTGGACTTCATCGGTGATGTCAGCAGATGATATGGCGTTCCTTGATTCCCGAAGCTTGTTTCTACAAAACGATAAAATTGGCCCACATTAGAAGCCTTCACTTCAGCTAGTCAGTGCGCATGGTTGTGACATGTTTTCTCATATGTGGCTTAATTCAAATGAGTTATGGAGTGACATCAGTTGATGCACTCTGATTATGCAAGTATTTTAGATGTAAAATAACCATACATTTCTTTTTCCAACTGCTTCTTGATAAATTCCTTTGAGTGAGCTGTAACTTTATCTGTCTTGTTGCAGAATATCAGAACAGGAACCCTTTTCTTCACTACAGTTGCCTTTGTTAGAATGTCATACAAGTACCTGTGATAAGAGGAGAATATTGTGAGACAATACCAATTGCGTCAGGAAATATATAAAATACAGCAATTTTTGACATGTTGGGTATGGAAGAAGCTCCCAGTCACATTCCTAATTTCAGTCCAGCATGCTATGGTAGCAATAGTTAGCTGAAATAGACACCACAATTTTTTAAAACAACAAAAAGGAAGTCAGCAATATTACTCTGCAGCAGCTTGCATGCTAGACAGAAAATCTTGAGCGTCAACAACAAAAATAACCCCAGCTGCTTGAGGAAGAACTTCATCAAGCTTGGGTTTGAGCCTTGCATGACCAGGAACATCAACAACATGCACAGGTTTAGCTTTGCCTTTCTGCATCAAGGACAATTTGTATTGATTGAAATGAAAGCAATATATTGCCAAGATTCATCTCTAAAAAATTGTCTCACCATTTCCAGCTCTGAGTGCAGCACAAATGTGTCATTGTTTTGTTCCATTGAAGTCACAGTTCCTTGATGTGATGATCCATCACGAAGCTAACAGAAAAAGAAAGGCAAAATCAGCACAGAAGCAAAAGATAATATATATAAGGCAACCTACCTACTTGTTCCATTGGTACATCCCTAAAAAACCAGAATTGAAAAATGAAATAAAAATAGTCTTGGTTCTTCAAAATATTGCCATGCAGGCATGCACTACACAAAATCATAAAGGAGTTTACAGTCAAATCAAGGCAACAAGGCAAGAGAAACACAATAGATAACACCATAGCAATCAAAGTAGAAGTTCAGCTAGAATGGTCATTTTCTAACCTACTGAACAATAATGCATCAAAAGAGGCAAAAACGAGAGCAAATTGCAAACTAGATACAATAACATTGACCCTGACTTGTAAAAACATGACACCACAGAGATAGAAAACTGGCAATCAAATTTGAAAACCATAACATGTTTGATCATTACTCTGGTCAAATTTCATGTTAATCCACCAGAAGTTGAACAGCTGTATCACTGAAGGAAAAAGAAAGACACAAAAGAAAGAGGACCATATACATAACTGGAACAATTAAAACAGATAATTACCTGGTAGAAAAGAGTAGTTTTGCCACTGCCACTAAGCCCAGAGAGCACTATGGTGTTCGGTTTCGAGGATTTCAGGCAAGAAACTGTAAACAAAAAAGCAAGCAGACAGTAATTGCTCGTTAATTACTGCACTTATAGCATCAACGGAATTTTATATCACAAAAGCAGAAACCTTTGTAAGCAACACAATGGATTTCATTACACAGCAATACATTTTACATTTTGGGGTAATCACTACAAACACTAAGAAGTGTTAAGGTTACAGCTTTCAAAATAAATTATCTCTGTTTAAAGAACACCAATCCCTTCTTCTTTTCGTAACACCACACATATCATGACATCATCAGATACCTTGATGTTTAAGAACTCACAAATTCTAACATCTTAGAGTATTGACTTCTTGCAAGGTGCACTTGCAAATATTAACACAGTAATGAACTCACTTTTAGTTGACTCAGTCAATAGCAATTTATTACTGCCATGGAGGCAACTTGTGACACACTGAAAAATGTACTCTGAATCAGGTAAGGTCTAAAAATTTCCACTCTATGCTTCCTCTCTGAGACAACGGTAAAGTAACGATACTGGTACAATTCCAAAGCTACTTATTGTTCACAACCTCTACACATGGGCTACACATGGGCTAGAGCAACCATACTATAGATTAAATAGGTAACTGTGACTCGAAATTACATCAACTGGTAAACATAACCCCATACTTCAGATCAGTTCCTGAAGATCCAAGACATGGACTCAATTATGCTTTAATCAAATTTGAACTTTGTGACAATACACTATAGCTAACTATACAACTGCTCATCCAGATCCGCAACTAGTTTATTCGTCACAAACGACAGCCAAGACACATAAAACGCACAGCCTTTTACAGGTCTGATGCTTCCAGGGAAATACGGAATTGCACCCAACCCAGTCCCTCGTTGCTAAATTACCACATCTATCTAGTTTTTCAGGACCGACTTCTGCACATGTTCTTAACCTTAGGGCAGCATGAGTTATACAAACTGAACACAACACCTCAAGACTCGGGAGCAAGGACACAAAGCCAAGAAGAAGCTTGGGTTCAACACAGCACCTGCAATTAGCACCAGAATTGTCACGGCAATCACCGCGACCGCGACGTAAATCTGCTCCGGGGGCTGCTGACGGATCCATCGCTCGGCCTGGCCCACCCACGCCTCGGCCTGGCGAACCAGCTCATCCATCGCTGCGCGAGCACGGGGAAGGCGAGGGCGACGAGCGGCGGCGCCGGGAGATCTAGGATGGGCCGGTCCGGGGAGAGTTCTGGAAGGAAAAGGGAGGAGGGAGGCGTGAGAATCAGGTCACGATTCGGGGACACAAGGAAGCACGGGACTCTTGAGCTTTTCCGCAAAGAATAACGCGATGGACAAAGGCCCAAAATGCACAGTCGGCCCGGCCCGAGATAGACAATCCGGGCCAAGCTCTCTCTCTCTCTCTCTCTCTATTAAAAAATGTATTTTTTTTTTCTTTTGAGACAAGGGGGGAAAGGGTAATCATACACGCAAGTATGAAAAGTGCGCCTCCGAATTCAAATCGAATTATTTATGTTTTTCTAGAGGCCGAATTCAAATCGAATTCATCCGGTGACGTCATCGTATATTGCTACCAGGCTAACCCCAAATGGCAATTTGGCAATGCCCATAGTTTTCAATTTTTCATTTGTTTTAACATGCCTGATAAACAGGGCCATGAGGTCATTGTGGAAGGAGACAAGAAGAATGACAGCATGGATTCCACGGAACAGTTCCAAGTGGTTGCAACCACTGCCATGGAGGAAGAAGCTCCAGGCTTGCCCATCAAATCCACTCCAAGAAGCTTGGAAGTATGTACATCATGTGAGCTCGTTGGTTGAGCGGTTGATTGGATCGGCACCCTGAGTCTTGACCATACTTGCCAATGTCATTTCGGATGTCATACCAGTTTGGCTTTTAATATGGTATACTTCAGAATCGGTATATACTGGTGTACCGTTCCAGAGTTTAATATAAGGAAGAAGTTCATCTTATCCCCCTCAAGTATCGCTATTCGGACACCTAACCATTTGAACTAAAAAAGCGAACCTTTGACACTCCAAAGTTGCAAAACCGGACACCTCTTGAGGCTGTTTCGTGCGGTGGTATTGCGCACGTGACATCGGTTCGACCTGGTTTCGCTAGGTCGGCTATTGTGTCGGCGAGGTGAGCTGGCAGAAGTTTTTTATGAGTTTACTGGCGAAAAATCCCCTTGACCCCCTTCGTGTTTCTTCCACTGAGCAGAGCTACACGAGCATGAGTTTTCTCACGCTACTGTTTGCGAGGGCGTTGCCGCCACCAAGATTTGCACGAGGATGATGAGGACATCACTTCTTCGGATACACACAACAATCCTCCACTTGACATTCAAGGACCAATCACTAGAGCTCGCGCCCGACAATTGAATTTACAGGTGAGCTCGTTCCTAAGTACTTCTTTTTGTTCATTTGAGAATGATTGCTACCTAATGATTTAATTATGATTAGGAACCATGGAGATGACCTGGAAGTACTTGGAGAAGGGCTACGAGGCGCACAAGTCCAGCGAGGGCGGTCGAATCATGTTGGAGGCCCAACTCAAGCCGACTTCGAATCCAATTCGGAGTCCAGGACCAGGCCGCACTAAAACGGACGCCCAGATCGCATCCGGGCTCCGTTTTGGACGTTCCACATATGTATGGAAAGCTGAGAAGATGACCTTTCCAATGGCTCTGGTCCCATGTCAAAATTCCTTCTGAGTCAACGGGAATCGTCGAAACAAGTGGGCATTCAGAATCTGTCGGTGCTGCGCCACCGCCTTTTGGGTCGCTCGGCTTTGTATCGTGTTGGAGCCCATTAGGGGCGCGCCCAGGGTTTTGCACGCCCTCAATCCTTTATATCCAGCCGCCACCCCCACCATTAGGGTTGGGTTTTGCTTAGATTAATTCTGTCTTGAACAGTTTCGCCGTTCATCGGTTTGTGAGACCCCAACTTTCAAGTGCTAAAACAATACATCTGCAATTCCGTTGTGTTCTTCCTTGTTCTTGCTTGTGTTCTTCGATTCGCAGGCGAGGATTAGCCTTCTTGGCGAGGTCAACCGGGCTGCGCACGGTTGATAACCTGAGGAGATGTGGTGCTGCGATTGCGGGGTTCGGAACGTGTTGTTCGGAAGCCGAATCGATTTGTGTCGCGCCTCCACTAAATCGAACATATCCAGAACCTGTTGGAGGATCGGGACCCCGTTCCCATCAAGTGGTAATCAGAGCTTCAGGTGTTCCTTCAAGTTCGAGTTTACCCTACCCTTGTTGTTTTCGGTTTCATCCTAGAGTCCAAGAAAAGCCCTACAAAAAAATGTAGTCATAGGTTGTTCCTCGTCCTGCATCTCGTTTAACCTTTTGCACAATTTGATTTCAGAGTCCGTAGTGTTGAGTTTGTGTCCATAGTCGAGTTGTGTTCTTTGGTTTAGATCGTGTTTTATTTCGGGTTGTCTTGCTTCCGCTACCTCTCATACAAACCCTAGCCGTCAACTTTTGTTTCTCCCACCTCTGCTTTTGAGTTATCCATCGCGCCTCGTGATCACCCAAAGACCTTTCCCTTTGAGTCTCGTGATCACCCAGCACCATCCCCCACCTCTTCCCGAGCTTCCGCCCCAATTTCCACCAATTTCTTCCACCGATTTCGTTTCGACCTCCACAAAGAACCATAACTCGGAGGCCCTCCTTCAAACGGTAGTAACTTTCAGATACGGACTCAAATCGATTTAATTTTTTTGAAATTGGGTGAAATTAAATTTGCATCCGAAACTCCCCACTTCGTCGGGTTCGGCGAATTTATTTTGCCCAAATTCGGCTGGAAAGTGCAGATACTCGTGTTCGAACTTTCATCACCGAATTTACAAAGACATTCATCATTTTCAGAGGCCACACTTTACATCGATTGAGGTGAAACTTTGTGTGGTTCCTATTTCGTGCTCGCTTTGTGAAAAAATAACAGAAAAAAAAAAGAAAAAAAATTTTGGCACCTGGTTTTGCCTGAGAGCACTCCGTGCCTAAAAAAAAAAGAACAGAGAGCACAGTTTTTTAGGTGATAGATATTATTTGTGCTGTCTTTACCTGGCCATCCTTGTTGCTGTCTTTGCCTGGCCATCTTTGTTGCTGTCTTTGCTTTACTATTCTGGTCTTGACTCCTTGTTCCTCATATCATACCTGCTATAGGACACATTTAGACCAGCAACTAGGACCAGTGTTTTGGACATTTACTCAGCATTACTATCTGTTATTGATTTGTGTTCCACTAACATATTTGGCCTTCCAAGCTCCATATACCTACTTAGGATAGCACGACTTTTGACCCTTGCAATCGCAAAGACCACGCTCGGTATCACGAACCCACCACGGTTGTACCACCCATCGCTTATTTATGGTAAGAACACTTGTAAGAGCTTGGTAAGCCACTTCCTTTGCGGGTTCCCACCGCCCTCCTTTGTAGTTGATAGGATAATCATTTTGTTTTCCTGTGTTTCCACTAACCATGGCAGGGGCGAAGGGGACGGACACCGGTCGATTTCAACGAGTGTGTTAGTCGCGCCGCCTACAAGTCTGCGCCGACAAACAAAATGCTTCATTCATCGATCTCGACGCGAATGGACACCATCGTCGCCGCCATTGCCCGCTTGAACACCACGAAGGCATTGAGCGGTGGAGCGGCGGATGGTCGACCTCACCGGGTCGATGGACGCATTGAGGCACGCCGCCACTGTTAATGACGGCCATCATCATGATGATGACACGATGCATGAAGCGGTTGGCAACATTGATCACGGAGACACAAGATGCACGACTACGTTGGCGTCTTCAAAGAAAATGTATATGGTATGGGAAGTAATAACCGTAACCGTCATGGTAATGATGACCCTTTGCTAAAGTCAAGTTTACCATCCCATCTTTTTTCTCGCCTTTATGATGCCGCAATATATCTTGATTGGGAGATGACCAGAGAGCGAAGTTTAATTCTCACTTGGTTCCCGAACAACATAGAGTTAGACAAGCTACTAGTGAGTTTAAGGACTTTGCTATTATCCGTGGAATGAATCTGGGTACCATGCGCTACAACCCGACACATGGGAGCGGTTAAAAGAAGCTATGCGTAATCGTTTTGTTCCTCCCTCATATAAACGTGATTTGAGAAAAAAATTACAGCGCTTAGAACAAGGTGATAGTTCATTCAGACTATTATGCCGAGCTTCAAAAGGGTATGGTACGCTGGGGTTGTTGAGGACACAGAGGATAAGATTTGTCGTTTCTACGGGGTTACTGGCGTAAAATTCGTGACATTGTTGATTATAAAGATTTTACTATCACAACCGCTTGTTCCAACTTGCTATGCTTGCGAAAAAAGAATTGCGAGGACGCAAGGAATCAAGAACAGCAAGCAACCGGACGACCCTCCTACACCACCGGTGAACAAGATTTGCGGCATACCACCGGCCACCTTCCACGACACGCCCGCAGATTCTACAAAAATTCTTTGCGTGCTTGACCTAAGAGTTCTTCTTCCGTGGCTTCCACGGGCCGCTCCTCCGACATTGATGCCACCGCCGCCATGGACTTGGTCATGTGCGAGGAATTGCCCTAGCTAACGGGCATACATCGCCACGGAAGATGGAGGCTACATCAAGACGCCGGATGTCGAGGAGGATGATGACGTTGTTGCCGCCTCGGACGACAATGACGGTGGTCATGACGACTTGTTCCTTGGTGGGCGCCCACAATGACGCTATTGAGCATCATTGTGCAATGAGTCCTCAAAGACACGTGTACAACAACCCGATAAGCTTCAACGCCAAATTTTGTTTCAGACTTTCTTTGCAATCAAGAACCGTGGCAAGACGTGTCATCATTGATGGAGGAAGTCGCAACAACTTGGTGAGTTCTGATTTGGTCAAGAAGCTTGGCTTGACCATGCATCGCATCCCCATCCATACCATATTCAATGGTTAAATGACTCGAAAAGCTAAGGTAACACAAACATGCCGAGTCCATTTTTCCATTGGTGGTTATGCCGATCATGTTGATTGTGATGTGGTTCCCATGCAAGCATGCTCTCTTTTATTGGGTCGACCTTGGGAATTTGATAATGATGCTTTACACCATGGTAGTAGTAACAAATACACTTTTATGCATAAGGGAAGAAAAGTTACTTTACCGCTTTTGACCCCAAATTGAGATTATAGAGGCCGATAGGGAGCGAAGTCGTTGCCGCTAATGATCCAACTAACATGATAAATCTGAAAAACATTCTGTTATGCTTGCCACAAAATCAGACCTTGCTGAAATTGATGATATTAATGATACATGCTATGTTTTTGTGTGCAAAGATGCTTTATTTTCTCTTGATAATATGCCTTGCACTTTGCCTCGCTCTCGTCACTAACCTTTTGCAGGATTTTAGAGATGTTTTCCTCGATGAGATACCTCCAGACTTCCACCCATTCGAGGGATTAAGCACCAGATTGACTTGATCCTCGAGCGAGTTTGCCCAACCGCGGCGTCTGACAGACCAATCCTCAAGAGACTAAGGAGATTCAATGACAAGTCCAAGAACTTTTGGACCGTGGGTACGCATATGAGAGCCTTAGTCCTTGTGTTGTTCTGTTCTTTTGGTACCCAAAAAGATGGTTCTTGGCGCATGTGTGTAGATTGTAGAGCCATTAACAACATTATTATAAGGTATCGTCATCCTATTCCCGTGCTAGACGACATGCTTGATGAGTTGTGTGGTGCTATAATTTTCACAAAGATTGACTTATGTAGTGGATACCACCAAATAAGAATGAAACTTGGCGATGAATGGAAAAGCGCTTTTAAAACAAAGTTCGCTTGTATGAGTGGTTAGTCATGCCCTTTGGTTTAACTAATGCACCTAGCACTTTCATGAGATTAATGAACGAGGTTTTACGCCCTTTCATTGCCAAATTTGTGGTCGTTTACTTTGATGATATCTTGATTTATAGCAAGTCCATGGATGAACATTTGAATCACTTACGTCTTTGTTTTTAATGCTTTGAGAGATGCACGCTTGTTTGGTAACCTTGAGAAGTGCACCTTTTGCACGGATCGAGTCTCTTTTCTTGGCTATGTTGTGACTCCACAGGAATTGAGGTTGATAGAGCCAAGGTGGAGGCGATATGGAGTTGGCCCACGCCACCACGGTCTCCCAAGTCGCGGAGTTTTCTTGTCCTTGCAGGTTTTATCGCCGCTTTGTCAAGGAATTCAGCACCATTGCGACACCGCTGATTGAGTTGACAAAGAAGGAGTCGTGTTTCATTGGGGCCATCACAAGAGGAGTCCTTTAATCTTTTGAAGGACAAGCTTACACACTCACCATTGCTCCAACTTCCGGATTTTGGTAAGACTTTTGAGTGGAATGTGATGCTAGCGGAATTGGTATTGGTGGTGTTTTGATGCAAGAAGGCAAACCTGTTGCCTACTTTAGTGAAAAATTGAATGGTCCTGCTCTTAATTATTCCACGTATGATAAAGAATTGTATGCTCTTGTTCGTTCTTTAGAGACGTGGCAATACTATTTATGACCTAAAGAATTTGTCATTCATTCTGATCATGAATCACTTAAGCATATTCGTAGTCAAACCAATTTGAATCGTAGACATGCTAAGTGGGTTGAATTTATTGAATCTTTTCCTTATGTCATTAAACACAAGAAAGGGAAGGATAATGTGATTGTCGATGCTTTGTCTCGACGCTATACCATGTTGTCTCAACTTGATTGTCACATTTTGGTCTTCAAACCATTAAAGGACAATATGCTTTAGATGCTGATTTTAAGGATGTGTTGTTGCATTGTAAAGAGGGACAAGCATGGAATAAATTCGTGATCAATGATGGGTTCTTGTTTAGAGCTAACCGCCTATGCATTCCAGCTTGGATCCGTTCGTCTTTTGTTGTTGCAGAGGCGATGGAGGCGGTTTGATGGGACATTTTGGTGCTAAGAAGACGGAGGACGTTCGCCACACACTTCTTTTGGCCAAAAATGAGGCGAGATGTTGAGCGGTTTGTGGCTCATTGCAGACTACATGTCAAAAAGCTAAGTCTCGCTTGAATCCACATGGTTTGTATATGCCTCTTCCTGTTCCTTCTATTCCGTGGGCGATATTTCTATGGACTTTGTTTTAGGATTGCCCGGGACTAAGAGGGAGGATAGCATTTTTGTTGTTGTGGATCGTTTTTCTAAGATGGCTCATTTTATACCATGTCATAAAACCGATGATGCCATTCATATTGTCGACATCTTTTCAAAGAGATAGTTCGCTTGCATGTTATGCCTTCTACTATTGTTTCAGTCGTGATGCCAAGTTCTTGAGTCACTTTTGGCGCACTCTATGGAACAAGTTGGGTACAAAGTTGTTGTTCTCTACAACCTGTCACCCACAAACTGATGGCCAAACCGAGGTGGTAAACCGCACATTGTCTACCATGCTGAGAGCTGTTTTGACGAATAATTTGAAGCTATGGGAAGAGTGTTTGCCGCATGTTGAGTTCGTGATATAATCGAGCGCACACTCCACCACCAAGGTAAGTCCTTTTCGGGTAGTATATGGATTCAATCCCGTGCCCTCTTGATATTTTACCTTTGCCTACTAGTGAGAGAGTTCATAATGATGCTAAGGAGCGTCTTGATTTTATTGTCAAAATGCATAGGCAAACATTGAAAAGATGAATGAAAAATATAGGATTCTTGGTAGTAAAGGTCGAAAGGAAGTTAAACTTGAACAGGTGATTTTGTTTGGTTGCACTTGAGAAAGGATAGATTTCTGAGTTAAGAAAGTCAAAATTGATGCCTAGAGCTGCTGGTCCTTTTAAGATAGTTGAGAAGATAAATGATAATGCATATAAACTTGAGTTGCCTTAGAGTTTGGGGTTAGTCCCACCTTTAACATTTGATTTGAAGCCATACTTGGGAGAAGAAGATGAGGCCGAGTTGAGGACAACTCCGCTTCAAGAGGGGAGGATGATCGGGACATCACTTCTTCGGATACACACAACAATCCTCCACTTGACATTCAAGGACCAATCACTAAAGCTCGCTACCGACAATTGAATTTACAGTGAGCTCGTTCCTAAGTACTTCTTTTTGTTCATTTGAGAATCGATTGCTACCTAATGATTTAATTATGATTAGGAACCATGGAGAGGACCTCGAAGTACTTGGAGAAGGGCTACGAGGCGCACAAGTCCAGCGAGGGCGGTCGAATCATGTTGGAGGCCCAACTCAAGCCGACTTCGAATCCAATTCGGAGTCCAGGACCAGGTCAAGACTAAAACGGACGCCCAGATCGTATCCGGCTCCGTTTTGGACGTTCCACATATGTATGGAAAGCTGAGAAGATGACCTTTTCAATAGCTCTAGTCCCATGTCAAAATTCCTTCTGAGTCAACGGGAATCGTCGAAACAAGTGGGCATTCAGAATCTGTCAAGGTGCTGCGCCACCGTCTTTTGGGCCGTTCGGCTTTGTATCGTGTTGGAGCCCATTAGGGCGCATCCAGGGGTTTTGCACGCCCCTCAGTCCTTTATATCCAGCCGCCACCCCCACCATTAGGGTTGGGTTTTGCTTAGATTAATTCTGTCTTGAACAGCCATTGCTCATCGGTTTGTGAGACCCCAACTTTCGAAAGTGCTAAAACAATACATCCGCAATTCCGCTGTGTTCTTCCTTGTTCTTGCTTGTGTTCTTCAATTCGCAGCGAGGATTAGCCTTCTTGGCGAGGTCAACCGGCGTGCACGGTTGATAACCCGAGGAGACGTGGTGCTGCGATTGCGGGGTTCGAACGTGTTGTTCGAAGTTTAATCGATTTGTGTCGCGCCTCCACTAAATCGAACATATCCAGAACCTGTTGGAGGATCGGGACCCCGTTCCCATCAGAGGAGCCTTCAACGGGGACACCCCCAATCAGTCCGGCGCCAAGAGCGCCGCCCCCACGAGGCAGTTGTCGTGGGCAAAGGTGGAGGCGATGACGGGAGGCTTCACGACGGACGTTGTCGGCGAGAGCGGCTTCAGCACCGTCTACCTCGCCCGCCTCGCCGGCTCCCTCGCCGCCGTCAAGGTCCACTGTAGCAGCGAGCGCCTCCACCGCGCCTTCCACCAGGAGCTCGACGCCTTCCTCTGCGTCCACCTCCTCGCCTTCTGCGACCAGCGTGGTACATGTGCCCCTGTAGCTACGCGATTGGTCATTTTTCCAAGAACCTCCGGGCTCCAGTGTCAATCCATGACTTGTTCCTTGGACCTGATATGAGAGGTTAATTTCAACTTTGGTTAACGCAGACGAAGGCGTGCTCGTGCTGGAGTTCGCCCCCCCCCCAACGGGAACTCACACGAACAGGTCCACGGTTGCGGCAAGGGCGCCGATGCGATGCCGTGGGCACGGCGGGTGTCGATGGCGCTACAGGTGGGTCGGGCGCTGGAGTACCTTCACGACCGGTGTGAGCCCCAGGTGTTGCACGGTGACGTGAAGGCGTCGAACATGCTACTTGACGTGGCCATGGGCGCCAGGCTCTGCGACTTCGGTTTGGCGTGCGCGGGGTTCTCAGCCGTCGGCTACCCGCGCCCGAGGCCCTCGGCACTCGCCCTCGGGTACCTCGTGTAGCGACCAAACCCTAGGGCACCCGAGAGGTCCTCCAAGAGCTCCTGGAAAGTCCATCAGGACCTCCCAGGAGGTCCAAAAAGGACCTCTCGGACAGTCCACCAAGACCTCCCAGAGGTCCAAGAAGACCACCGAAGTCCGGGAGATGCAGACGAGGAGGTCGTGGAGCCATGGAGCACCCCTGCACTGCCACGGCTGCATCAGGAGGTCGTGGAGGTCTGTGGTCATCCTAAGACCACCCACGACCCACCAGAGGAGGTCGTGGAGGGCTGAGACCACCACTGAACCACACACACGCCCAACCCTGAGGGTGGTCGGGAGGACCGAGCTTACTCGTGGTTCCTGTGCATACCGAGCTAGTCCCAAGGATCATGGCTAGCTCTTCACAAAGAACAAGGGTGATAGCATTGCAACACGACCATTTTATTAATATCAAGGAAGTTGTTTACAAGAGAGCTTACAATCTAACAAGCAAAATACAACAGAAGGTAAAACACTTAAGCCACTCGATACACCACAGGCAATCGGCTGGAGGGCGCATCCTAGTCGTTCCAGGACCACTAGGTCCACAGCAAGGTTATCCCAAAGCTTCCATACCCTGCTAAAGACAAAGAAGAAGCAAGAGTGAGCACAACAACGTGTTTCGCAAGTTACACCCGTTAGATAACAAAATGACATGCATAATGGATACCACAAAGAAAGGCTTAATATGATTGATTTGCATAAAGCCAAGTTTCTTTCAAATACATGTATTAGGTTCTAAGGCAGTAATACAATAGTTAAAATTCATTTTATCAAATCAGTTTTTCAGTTGGATAACATTCATCATAAGATGGTGAAGGATATCCTCCTGTCACAAGGCTCTCCGCCCACAACCCATGGGATAGCAATCCCAAAACAGTTTATTAAACACTTTTGGAATCCCAAAACCAATATCTAACTCGAGTGGCGCCAAGACGTCCATAACCATGACACGGCTATTCAATAGATTTAACTCGCAGAGGTTGTACACTTTACCCACATGACATGATTCCTCTAGTTTGTTTGGCTCACATGAGTGCCACCTCTCACTACCAAAGGTAAGAGGTCTAGAGTTCATGACAAAGCCTTTAAAATGCATTGTCCCACCACGCCTCTCCTTGCTAAGGTTTCGCCTCCTTTGGATTCACTCACAGATCTCGGGCCCCTCTTGCACCAAGGGGAACATAGGTCATAAAAGACCATTTTGGCCATAGAAGACCTCCCACTCCTCCAATTGGATTAATCATGTGGAAGTTACGCAAATTACTTAGCTAGGTCCCACACCCTACTTTGGAGACATGTGGTTGCACGGTTTTGGCATAGCCCATTATAGGCTTAGCATTGGCGGCTCAAAGACCGGTCCTCAACTCGACTTGGGCGACAAACACATACCCCGACCTCCACCTTTTTCAGATAGAGTCGTGCACAAACCTTGCACCAGCCAAGCCAACCATTTCGCCCAAGTCCAAATCCATTTCCCTTTTTCCTTTTCTTTGCTTCCCCAGCAATATGTCCATACGCCCATGACACCCCAATGTCACGGTTAAAACATTTTAAACAATAGTTGGTCATGAAGGTAAAGATTTCCCAAATCAAGTATTTTTGGTCTAAGCAAGTCTAAGCATTTGGTTTTACAATTGCTCCTGGTTCACATTATTGTATCAACCATATTTTGCCTAATGGTGACAATAAGTTGGGTACAACATCAAAGTCGGCCATATGAAAGAGATAGGCATAACTATGGATTTGAAGACAGGTATTGAAATAGCTTGATAGAAATAAGCATGCAGTATACTTTGAAACAGAACATAAGTAATTTAAGATACTGGGTGCAATGTGGTCAAAAGTGTAACTTGCCTCTTGCTTGATAGCTTAAGAATATATTCTCTCCCACAGCTCTGGCTCTCTGGAAACGTCAAGATCTACACGAGAATGAAGCAAAGCAAATAAAGATCCAAAAGAATTCCAACCGAACCGGGCAAGAAGTAAAGAGCAGAGGGAGAAACTTAAAAGAAAAACCAGAGAGGATCCTTGGGAGGAGGTCTGATTGGTGAAGGGCTCGGGCTCCAGGGGGTCCGAACCAGAGGGGCTTGGAGAGCTCCTCAAAAATAGAGAGCTGAGAGCAGAGACCGAAATGAAGAACAGGGAGGCAGTGGGTGCCCCCGGTGCTCTATTTAAAGGAGGAAAAAGAATAGAAGCATTATAAAAAGAAGGTGACCGAATTCAGTGTATTGGTACAAAGGCAAACTACCCCAAGGTACTAGAAAGGATAAAGAAAGCAAGGGATGTGACAAAAAGTAGAAAAGAGGACAAAGGTAGGTGGCAGCATTTAATGTGACTCCACCCACATCAAATGCACTTGAGAGCCAAGGGAAACCAGTCAAAAGGGTGAACAGCTTGGTCAAAGGGGACGGTCCATGGGGAGGTCCTAAGAAGGAGGTTCTGAAGACAAACAGGGTGGTCTTTGAGGACAAAAGGTCCTAAAGGCCACAAGGAGGTCTAAGGACAAGTGGTCTAAAAAGATTTCAAGGAAGTCCTGGACATAGGGTCCAGAAGACATACAATAGGGAGGTCTTTTGGACAGGAGGTGCAAAAAGACAGTAGAGGTTTAAACCACAAAGGTCTAAACACAAAAGGGAGGTCCAGACCATAAGGGTCTGAACACCATAGGGAAGTTGGAACCTAAAGGAGGTCCAAAACTCAACAGGGAGGTCGGACATGGGAGGTCCCGACTGCTGAGATCTCTACAAGGGAGGTGCAGGACGGTTGGGATCCGCAGAAAGGGAGATCCTAGAGAACACGAAGAGGTCTCAGAGGACATGGAAAGATCCACTAAACAAGGAGGAGGCCCCAGAGGACGCAAGGAGGTCCTCAAGGACAAAAGAGGTTCAAAGGATTGAAATGAAATTGCGGTCAAGATTTGGTCTAGGAGGTCCTTAGCGAGTGAGATCAACTCAGGGGAGGTCTCAACGGCTGGGATGAAATCAAGAGAGCTTTAACGATTAAGATCAAGGCAAGGGAGGTCCAAAGGACACACAGGGGAGGTCTCATGGACAGGAGGTCCGAAGACACACCCACGAGATGGTCCCGAGGACATGACCCATAAAAGGCCGGGTCCGGACGCCGATCTCACAAGGGGAGGTTTGTGGTTAAGATCAAAAAGTCGAGAGGTCCCGACAATCAAGAAAATAAGCAAGGAGATCTGAGCGGCTAGAGATGATGATCAAAGGAGGTCTGAACCGCTAGATCCACCAGGTGAGGTCCGAATCGCGAGAGAGGCCCAGTGAACATAAGGAGGTCCTAGAAAGCAGTATACTGCTGAGTTGGGGCGGTAATACCAGACAGCACTAGGAGGACTTTTCCAAAGAAAAGGTTACAAGGATCGAGGCGAAAAGGAGTCCAAGTGATCACCGAGAGGTTCACAAGAGCATATAAGGAACTCAAGCGGTTATGAGGGGAGACCTAGACCCTAAGGAGGTCTAAGCCTGAGAAGAAAATCTGGACCAGGGGTGGTCCAATTTGAGCACAAAGGTGGTTCAATCAAATGCAAAGAAGGTCTAATTGGACACAAGTGGGTTCAAGTGAATTACTAGGCGTTCCAGTGAACATGAGGGAGACTCAAGCAAAAGACTTGAGGGGAAGTCTAGCATAAGAGTATACCCAAACAAAGAATGAGGTTTATGATAAAAAAGAGATACAGACATCAAGTAGATCAAGACAAATGAGAGATCCGCACCATAGGTGAGGTCCAAGTGGTAAGGAGGTTTGGGCATACAAAAGGGTCTAATCATCCGGGAAGTCTAGACTTAGAAAAAGTCTGAACACAGGAAGGAGGTCTGAACCAAAGAGATTCAAATCAACAAAGAGATCCAAAGCGGCCCAAACCAAAGGGAAGGTCTGGACACAGAGAGGATCTGATCTGAAGAGAGTACCCAAATAAAAAGGAAAGTGGTTTAAAGCCACAAGGATGATCTAGACCTCAGAGGAGGTCTAGCTACAAAGGGAGCCTAAACCTTAAGGGAGGTCTAAACTACAAAAGAGAGATTAAGAGAGAGAGGTCCCGACCCAAAGGTGGTCTGGACCAAAGAGGTAGACTAGACAAAAGGTCTCAATAGAAAGAGATTTCCAGGGGAGAGGAAGGACCCGCAAAGACAAGGGAGAAATAACAACAATCAGAGGTCCAACAAGAGGGACGGTCTGGACATATAAGAATGTCCAAATATAGGATAGAGGAAAGGAAAAGAGGAGAGATAGCTCTAGAGAGCTAAAGCAACACCGAAAGAACTAAGCTTTGGATTAGTTGAAGTTTAGCTTAGTCATTTTAAACTCTTTAAATTCCGAAATTCTCAGGTTTAAGCTTTGAATTCTCATCAAAACCAAATGGTTCTTTTTATTTTGAAAATTTTCAAAAAGGCTCTGAAAATCAGGGTGTTACACCTCGACCTGGCGAAACCGGGCCGAATCGATGCTATGTGCGCAATACCACCACACGAAAACAGTCTCAAGGGGTTAAGTTGTTCGGTTTTACAACTCCATGGTGTCAAAGGTCTCTTTTTTTAGTTTAGAGGATTAGTTGTCCAAATAGCGATACTTGAAGAGGTAAAATGAACTTCTTTCTTAATGTAATAATATATATTTATAAGTATATATATGTTTAATTGTATGTAAACTAAATTTTACTTGTAATATTACTTCAAATACATAGTAGTAAGATCAAATATAACATATACTTTATTGAGTTCAATAGATAATATTTTTAATTCCACCAGTTTAGTATCAAAGCCAGTATGACCGGTATCAAAGCTGGTACAAAACACAAGTCTACTTTGTATTGTTTTAGATGATGGAATAGTACATACAGCCATACCAGCTGGTACATAATGATAAGATAATGGAAAGTTTGGTCTCGACAGATCGCACTCGGCAGTTAGAAGAAACTTTGTTTATGCTCATGACATCATGGCGAATTCTTTTTTGGGCAGGTCCAGCTCGACGCGAAACGTACAGTCGATCACGAATTCCTTCTTCCGAACAAGGATACTTTGATATTGGACTCTGGAAGCCACGTCGCCCCGTATAAATGTGGCGCATGCTTTTTTGTCGGAAAGCTAATGGTCCTTCTCCGTTGCTTGCACAACACCACATCTTTGCAGTGTATTTGACTCGATCGCGAGCGGTCTCTCGAGTTGGTTAGCATCATGAGCTAATTCAGGTTCAAATCTCTTCTTCTTAAATATATTTTGTGGGAAAAATAAATCTTATCCCCTCACACCAGTGTTATTTGACTCCAACGGCAGAGTAAAAGTGCGATTTGCATGAGTTAATCAGGATCACGTTGACTGCACGTTGACACACCACGGGAGGTCAAAGGAGCGAGCCGTTACGTGGCCGGAGGGAGGGGTCCCACCGGCGCGGTCCGATTGGCCCGTGCCGCACCAGGTGGCGCTGGTAGTTGGGGCCGCTCCACCTACTTCCTCATGATTAGTGATCTCGCCGTTTCCTCATTTGCCGCGCGCGAGCGAAGCCACCGGCCGCTGCGTTTGGGCGACACGTCCGCGCGCGACGGCCGCGCACGCTCGTTTTTTTCCGTCGTTTCGCTGCCGTCGCGGTGCAGGTTTTGCTGCAACGCACGGGGGCAGGGCTAGCTCGTGTCGCGGTGGTGATCGACGCACTGATGCCGTACGCATTTGGTTGTGTTGCTTTTGCTGGACGCGACGTCCTTACTGCAAATTACCACCCCTGCTCGATTTCTTCAGGCTAGCTGCTCATTGTTAAGCAAGCCGGTCGCGAAATCCGGACTACAATCTTCAGACAGAGGGTCCTTTCGATAAACTACTTGTCTCATTGGGAATGCCCTCTTATGGAGAGCTAGACTCCGTAGTGGAGTTGACTTAGCTAAATTAGCAACTCATCGATCCGCTGTAGCTTTTAAAATCCACTCTAACCGAACTATGTTAATTATGGAATACCGCCTATCCTTAGAAAATCAGATTGTCCTCGTACTTGCTCTCTCATTCCTGGGAGTCCTTCAAGGACATTCAATCTTGTTATAAATGCGTTGGTGGCCGACTAACCGCACGGTTCGGTGTTGCATTGTTGCTTGCGGTCTAGCTCTTCTTTTTTTTCTTTTTGGCGTGTAGAGAGCTAGCACTGCCTGCTTGATTCAACTGAAAAGACCGTGCGTTGTCATGTAGAATTTGTGTCATACCGGCTGTCTCAGTTGTCATCTCTCGAGCCTTGACACTTTTGACAGTCATGTGAAGATCCTGTAGCGCCGTGTGGTCGCTTGCTCTTTGAACTGGCTGTGACGTTGCCTTGATATGAGGATGATGTCGCGCAGACGGCCCTACTCATTATTGAGCGATGATTTATTACAGGAGCACACACAAGTCGAGGCTTCGAGCGGTTTGAAGAGTTCTTGGTGGTAAAAAGTTGAGGCTAGTGCGCGACGATCTGCTGCCACTCGTAATCGGATCGTATCCTCTCAAGTCCACTGGTGTGTGCTCACGATGAAATGAAACCATGTGATGCCCTGCCTCCTGTGTACGAAGAAAGTAAACTTTTGACAGCATTTTTACCTAGCTCCTGGAAGCAATCTGGAAAAGAAAAGGGCAGGTCGTAGTTCATCATTAATGTTGGTCGGCGCCGGCATAGTTTCCAACTAGGATGACTTGGTGGCGATTAGATTAACATTGGGAACAAGAAGAAGATCATGGGCAATTGTCAAGATTCAGCTCATTTATCCGGATTCATGGGCAACCGAAAGGGAGAGGGCAGAGGGAAAAGGTAGAACCGCCGTGCTAACCAATCTGCGAATTTTTATTATTAATTAACCCATTTATTTTATTTTATTTTAAAGTTAATCTCCCGCGAACTTTATTTCCAATTCTGACCTCTTTGGCCACGGGATCCGTGACGTGACAAAACAACACTGTCACACCAGCCTATATTTGGACAAGCATTTGTCACGCCACCGGTGATGGCGTGACAGTGTTGTTTGATCAGCCATCACAAGTGGCGTGATAAATAGTGTTATTTTAGCTGACTTATCTTATGACGTGACAATATTATTTTATCACGTTACGGGTGATGACGTGATCAAAGATGTCAGAATTAGAAATAAAGTTCGCTGAAGGTTAACTTTAAAATAAAATTTTAAAAAATTTTAATTAATAAAAAAGTTCCCAATCTGCCCACCACAGAATGGGCGCTCAGTCCCTCTCGCGCCTAGACATGCCTAGACTCTAGACCCGGTCTAGAAACCGTGGTATGCGCCTAGCAGCCTAACAATTTTCAGCTGCTGACGCTGGTACTGATCGGAACATAGTTACAGGTAGGTTTAGAGGGGCAAATACCAGGTGGAAACCGTCTTTTTCATGTACAGTCCGTGCAAACTATATGTAGAAGCTTTAAAAAAAAACAATTATCATTTGTAGAGTAAGTGATATTCTACAACCCTGTAACATTTGAAGACAAAAATCAATCACATCTGGAAACTATGGAAAAGACAAATTCGGCATTAATAGCGTTTCCAGTGTTCATCATTATTCCTTTGCTGGTTGTCGATTTTATATCTTTCAAATGCTATTGTGTTTGACCTTGAAATTTCACATGGTTATAGAATATCACATCCTCTGCTTATGGTAATTTTGTTGAGAATTTGTGAAAACTTATACACATGGTTCCCATGGAGATGGTGGTTTCCACCGGAAAACCAATCAGGTTTGGAGTGATTATCTTTCGTTTTTTGGAGTAGACAAAGTAATGTGATCGTGCCTACCAGGTTACCATATACTTTACTTAAAGGTTACGGTTCTACCTATGTTTCAAAGGTATCTTGTCACCGAGTAATCTTATGTGTGATTATCACTAAAGTAGCATTAGGTGGATGATGACAAAACATAAGAAATAGATATAAATGGTGATAAGACTTGATTGACTTAGTCGTGCGGGAACAACCGTGTGTACAAAATCCTAATGTTTCCTATGGTCTTAAACAAGATATTTGGAGAAAACTAACCATTTCTTATTCCCTATAATAAATAGTAGCATTTTGTCAATGGTATAAAGTCACACGAGGGTTTAGATGGCTCTAAATGACTAATGAAGACTACTAAATGAGAGTTACACTTGTTTTCCATCTTCTACTTTAGTTGAAGAAAGCATTAATAGTATATCAAGAATATAATAGCACCAAAGTACTAGACTACTAGCTACTTACTTCCTAAGTCAATTTTTATAGAGCGCGGTTTTACCGACACGGTCTCCAAATTTGAACTTTGGTTATTAGTATCTTTTATGATACTTTGTTTGTAGCTACAAAATCATAATAGTCCATTCAGTCATAAAAGGAAGTCGTTTTAAATATCGATACAGCCTCTAAAATATAACTTTGACCATTCATTTCTATTATAATATATTTATAAAACCCCCTAAAATTATAATATCATGAAGGTACTGTTCGAGATAAATCTATACATATCACTTTCATGTGTTCATTATATATATATTCAAAAATATATTGATACTCAGAGTTTATAAAGTTTGATTGCGCATTACCACAAACGACTTCCTTTTTGAACGGATGGAGTAATAAGAGTTAAAGCACTTTCAAATACCTATCCAATGGTATCACTCTGTGTAATGTAATCTGTATATTGTTGGACTAATTGTTGATCAAACTTTACAAACTTTGAATCTCCAAATGCGTGGATACACGACCAAATACAAACTTGTCATTCCCTACAGGAACTCTTATTCCTTTTCTACTACAGATTTCTTGTTTCCCAGTACAGTGGCTTTCATCAGTAGACCCTGCTCCAGTGCTCCTCAATTTGGAAAGGCCGCAGACTTTCATGGCAGCAATTCCCGGTAGGACACTATACCTCCGTTTCCAACATCACGGCGAAGGGCTTCTACACAGTCGACATTCACACTGGCACTGCCGCGCCGCGCCGGGACCCCACCGGCCGTGGTCCAGGTCCACGAGGCATCCACCCATATATACGGACACGCCTCCACGCTCTCACACCAGTTCCCTTCCCTCCACGGCGCGGCCCCTCTCCCCCTTCCGCTCCCGCAACGGGTCGCCTCCCTCCGCCCCGAGCCCTCTCCCCTCCTCCCCTCCCGCTCCTGCCTCCTTGGCCGCTTCCGAATCGCCCGACCGGGAGGGCGCACGCGAGGCCGAGAGCCACGAAGGCGGCATGGAGCCGGACGACGAGGCGGCCGGGGCGCGGATGCGGCCTCCGCAGCGGAAGGGTATCTCCTACAGCCAACCGCTGTCGCCTGACGATGTGGCCGCGGCCGCGTACGCTCGCCACGCCGCGCTCCGCACGCACAGCCTTGACGATGACCCCATCGCCTCCGCCTCGGCGCACCACCACGACCCCGCGCTCTGCGTATCGTATCCCCACCAGCTCCCCCCTCACCACCACCACCACCACGGCGAGTCGATGTACTTATCCGCGGCCTCCTTCGGCGGCGGCGGCGGGTCGGTGACGCTGGAGCGGGCCATGTCGGAGTGCGGCGGCACGGGCGGGGCGCTGCCGGAGTTCGTCGGCGCGGGCGGGGGCGAGGGCATCTTCCGCGTGCCGCTCCGCGCGGCCATGCACCCGGGCCGCCCGCCGCCGCTCGAGGTGCGGCCCCACCCGCTACGGGAGACGCAGGTGGGCTCCTTCCTGCGGACGCTCGCGTGCGAGCCGCAGCGGCGCCAGCTGTGGGCCAGCGCCGAGTCCGGGATCCGGGTGTGGGGACTCGACGAGGTGTTTGCTGGGTGGGGCCCAGGGGCGCGCCGCGGCGACGAGGAGAGCGCGCCGTTCAGGGAGTCCGTGCCCGTGCCGTCCGCGCTCTGCGTCGCAGTGGACAGCGCGAACCGGCTGGTGTGGACGGGGCACAAGGACGGGAGGATCCGGTCGTGGCGCATGGACCTCGCCACGACGCCGGCGGCTGCAGAAGATGGCGGTGGGAATGCGCCGATGTTCAAGGAGGCCTTGACGTGGCAGGCGCACAGCCGCACGCCGGTGCTCTCCATGGTCATTACAGCATACGGTGAGAAGTTTGCTGCCTTGATCACCCTAGCAATTTCGTTTTTCATTGTCTCCTATGAGGAAAATCAAATTATGCACTGGATAAGAATGAGCTGTGAGCGTAATCAGGCAAATGACACTTTTTGGTGCGCAAAGGTGTGAAGATAACTGGAGATGTTCAATTAAGCTGATTTTACGTGACGGGGTAGTGGTAGGATTAGATATAAGAAAAGAGCTTTTTTGGGCTTCAGTACCTATTGTTGACTTGTTGCAAATAAGAATTAGAACCCTAACTCAGAACTTTTGTCACTCATTAAATTTCAGCTAGTTATTGATTACTTTATGTCCAAGTTTTGTTGTTCCATATGAGATCTGGACATCTTGATATGGAATATTAGCGTTGGAAGTTGTTCTGGAATGGTATCATTCCCTTATGTTTTTGTATGCGGATATGCATAGGTTTCACACATTGGCACCTTTTACCTTAAGCTGGAAATTTTTTGGAAGGTAGAGTTAGCCTTTGAAGCATCTTTTCACAAAGAAAGAATTACCTTATGTGATGTTTAACTCTCATATCAGATAAATAATTCAATAACCCAAATCAGTACTTGTCAATTGCAGAGATGTTTAGTCCATATGATTCTTCATTGACTACTGTGAAGCCTACTTAAAAAGATGCCTTTTAGTTGTTTTTTTTAAATTCTGCAGTATATTCCATGACAAAACTCAATTTTCACCTTTATTTGGTTGCTTCCATTTTGCATTCAATCACTGTCAATGGCTGAACCACTAGTTCTTTGTTGTTTGACATTCATGCATCTCTGTCGTTGCATATAAGAGTTGAAGTTGAACATCTAGATGTGGATTAAAAAGGGGTGAAAAATTATCCCAAAATGATATGTTTCATTTCAATCTCTTGGAAACAGGTGAAATATGGTCAGGCTCTGAAGGGGGTGTTATAAAGGCATGGCCTTGGGACGCCATTGCTAAGTCCCTCTCACTAACACCAGAAGAAAAACATATGGCTGGTTTGCTGGTCGAAAGAGCATATATTGACCTTAGGAACCATGCCACAGTTGGTAACGTGTGCACTTTGCCCACTACTGATGTGAAACACATGCTTGCTGACCGTTGCAGAGCGAAAGTTTGGAGTCTAACTAGCATGACATTTGCTCTTTGGTATGTTTTCATAAATACATATGAATTGCATCAGTTTCCTCACATCATTGGCCCATGACCGATTGGAACTAATTTTTCTTATATGCTTTCTACAGGGATGCTCGGACAAGGGAGCTATTAAAAGTATTTGGCATTGATGGCCAAGTGGAGTCAGCTCGTCTAGAGGCACCAGTGATGCCAGAGCAATTTATAGATGAAGAGATCAAAGTAAAACCCACAAAGAAGGAGAAACAACAAGGTTCTTTCACTTTTTTCCAGAAATCTAGGAATGCCTTGATGGGCGCAGCCGATGCAGTACGCAGAGTTGCAACAAAAGGGACATTCGTCGAAGATAACCGTCGAACGGAAGCAGTGGCTCAAGCAATGGATGGAATGATTTGGTCAGGTTGCACAAATGGTTCAATTATTGTATGGGATGTAAATGGGAATCAACTACAAGAACTCCAGTACCATACTTCTTCTGTTCAATGTATAAAAGCACTTGGAGAAAGGGTGTGGGTGGGCTATGCCAGTGGTATTATTCAAGTTATGGATGTTGAAGGTAACCTTCTGGCAGGATGGACTGGGCATAGCTGTCCAGTCATAAAGATGGCGATTGGTGGTTCTTACATCTTTACTCTGGCTCATCATGGTGGTATTCGAGGATGGTCTCTAACTTCCCCTGGCCCTCTCGATGATATTCTGCGAACTGAATTGGCGAAAAGGGAGTCATCGTATACAAGGCTAGAGAACATTAAAATACTGGTTGGAACTTGGAATGTTGGGCAGGAGAAAGCATCTCCTGAATCTCTTTGGTCATGGTTGGGTAGTGCATCATCTGATGTTGGGTTGGTGGTTGTTGGCTTGCAAGAGGTCGAGATGGGTGCTGGAGTTCTTGCCATGGCTGCAGCTAAAGAAAGTGTAAGATCCTTAACCGTGCCTTGGTCATTTCACTGTTTCTTGTTTTGTTGTTCAATTCAATCAAGCAGAGGAAGCTATTATTCATGTAGGCAAATAGGTGGCAAGTGAAAATAGAAAGATTGCTTCTGCATTTTTTTTGAAACAAGGGCAGGAACTCTGCCTCATTTCATTAATAGAGAGAAAATGTTTCTGCATTAAGAATGTTGAAGTATATAACTAAGCAGCCAATTTTTATTGTGCCTGATGATATGTTTATTATCTGTGCACCCTTGCCTCTTGCCTTGTTTCAAAATATAAAGCCTCTACAGAAATTGGGGGAGCATTTAGCGAGTACTACCCTTGGACTGCAGTAATAGATAGAGAGATGGCATCGAGCAATTATTGACTATACCATTTCTAAATTTGCTTGAAAAGTAAATGTGAACTTACTATGAAATGAGGGGATTATTATTTACTTGTAATGTTCCTGTTTCTGCAGTATCCAAGCATCCAGCTGCATTAACTAATATTGCTCAATACCATCACAAAGATCATTGAGTTATAAAAATACTATCCAATGTGTCGCTGACATGTGGCCCGCCCTAGGCCCGACATGTCAGCCCATAGTCACATGGATCACGGGTTGATGCCACGTCCCATGTACCGGATTCATCGACCCGGTTAAGATTTGTGGGACATAGTACATCATTCCTATGTAATTTAAAAGGAAAAATGGTGTTCCTCAACCCACGACCCCGTTCCTCGACTCGGTCGACCCACGTCCCTAGTGACCAGCCTCACATTAGATGGTATTTCCAATTTATACATCTTTGAGATGGTACCGAGCTAATTACTTTGTTTATTTATACCACTGCCCACATTGTAACATAATTATGTCCTATTATTTGTGCTGTGGTATATTTACATTCTTCTTGTTTGCTCTCTATCTAGAGTTTTTGTGATTCTAATTTAGCACTAGGAATGAATATTGCATTTTTCCTAAGCATAATTATTCACCCTATGACTCTTGTTGGCAGACTTTTCTTTTACAGTTACACAACTGCATATTTGAGAAGTCAAATTATTTTATTCCATGTTAAAATTATGTTAGTGATGTGATGATGCTACCACTGAGAACTGAAAGGGAATAATGAATTTAAGTACAATTTTCCTTTCCGGACAGGACATTTGCTCGCTATATTTCTTTTTTCCCTTCTGCTTTAAGTCCGATTTGCAAATCTGAACATCACCAGCTATTACTGTCTATACTGTTATTGCTCTTGCTGTGTGTAAGTTCTCTAAGGTGAACATTTGATTCAAGTTTTCTTGCTTATGGCCTTAGGTAGGGCTTGAGGGCAGTGCCAATGGGCAGTGGTGGATAGACAATATTGGAAAGACACTTGATGAGGGGATATCCTTCCACCGAGTTGGTTCAAGGCAGTTGGCTGGATTACTTATTGCTGCATGGTATTGAATTGTCATGAAATCATTTATTTATTGACATCACATTGTAAATTTCTGTTACACTTAATTTTTACCTTTTGCACGTCCACACTTTTCTCATCTGATATGTTTGACATGTACATTTTGATTATTTGAAGGGCAAGGAAGGACCTTAAGCCACACGTTGGTGATGTTGATGCTGCTGCAGTGCCATGTGGCTTTGGACGTGCCATTGGCAACAAGGTACATGATCATCAAAATGTGTATTAACTCTTTGGTTTTTTAAGGTACCACTAACATGTTATGAATATCGCTTGTATTCAATATGAGGCCAATGGGCCGGTATATATACACAAAGTACATGTGGTGAATATGCAAAGAACCCCTCATAACAATGGGGAATAACAAACTATACATATATCTCTAACACCCCCCTCAAACTCATGGTGGATCAACAACACTAAGTTTGGAGAGGTAGAAGCCGTGCTGTGCTCGAGTCTGGGCCTTCGTGAAGAAATCCGCTATCTGAAGCTCCGAAGGCACATACTGAAGAGCAATCACCTGATCATGCACACAAGACCGCATGAAGGAAGCATCAACACCAATATGCTTGGTGAGCTCATGCTTCACAGATCACGGACAATCCGATAGCACTCAGATCTTGTCGACAGAGAGAGAGTCGGTGTAGTGTGAAACACCAAAATCCTCAAGTAACCACCGTAGCCAAGTAATCTCTCTTGTCAAGAGAGCCATAGCTCAGAACTCACCTCTGCGCTCGAACAGATATTGCGTCTGTTTCTTCGCCTTCCGTGCAATGAGAGAACCATCAAGAAAAACACAAGAGCAGAGAGAGACCAACGATCGAAGGATCACGCCCAAGTAGCATCTGAATAAGCTGAAGGTCAGAACGAGGAGCGTGGAAAGAAGAGACGGCGAGAGATAGTCCCACGAAGGTATCGCAGAACTCAAGAAGGTGGGCAGAGTGAACCGAGTGGGAAGTAAACGAATCGACTCGTAATGTGAACGGATAAGTGATATCCGGACGAGTAACAAAGAAGGTAGACAAGACTCCCAACAAGATGACGATAGCGAAGCCGGATCGTAAAGAGGCTCGCCATCGAGGGTCGGAGGTGAACATTGAGCTCCATGGGAGTCTCAACAAGACGTTGATCGATGAGAGAGGCGCGATCAAGAAGATCTGAATATACTTCTCTTGGGACATAAAGAAACCATCCGAGTGGAAGTAACCTCAATCCCAAGGAAGTAACGAAGAGGACCCAGATCCGACATAAGGAATCGCCACTAAGATGAGCCTTGACAAAGGCAATGTACTCGTAATCATCTCCAAGAATGATCATATCATCAACATACGTAAGAAGAAAAGTCCCACCACGAGACGAAGTGTGGACAAAGAGCGCAGGATCATGATCACTCGCGGAAAAGCCAAAGAAGAAGTGACCACAGAGGAGAGCGCCAAACCAAGCACGAGGGCTTGCTTAAGGCCATAGAGAGAGCGCGGCAAGGCGATGGACCATGCCCTCGAGAATGTAATACCCAGCGGCGGATGCATGTAGACCTCTCACGCAACTCGCCATTAAGAAAGGCATTCTTGACATCAAGTCGGAATGCACACCCAAGTAATGAGCGCCACCGAAAGAAGAGCGCGACAAGGGTCATGTGAGCCACGGAGCAAAAGTCTCGTCGTAGTCACGACCATACTCTCTTTGGAAGCCACGGGCAACAAGACGCGCTTTATAGCGCCAAGAGAGCCATCGAGCGAGTCTTAATCTTATAGACCCACTTACACGTGATGGGACGAGAGCGAGATGGAAAGGAACAAGATCCCAAGTACCAAGACGCTCAAGGGCAAAGAATCTCTTGGCCATGGCATGCTGCCACTCTAAAGTAGTAACAAGATCCGTGAAGAGACAAGCTCACGAAGTAGTCTGCGCCAAACAAAGGCAAAAGCAGGCAGGGTCAAGCGATCGGGCGATCGCGAGAGCGAAGCGAGGAGAAGATGGCCCATCGGGGAAGATGGATCATCGAAGAGGATGACTCATCTGGAAGATCCTCAATACGAGGTCGACGAGTGTAGACGAGTGTAGTGGAGCCCGAGGAGCCGCAGGAGACGGCAAAGCGGCGGCATAACTGGCGGAGAGGCCACAGTGGGAATATGTGGAGACTCATGGGACGGGTGGGCAAGGGCAAAACAGATATAGGTGTATCCGAAAGGTCAAAGGACAGAGACTCCACAGAGGAAGCCGGAAGGAGAGACAGGCGTGGATAGAAAGGACGAGACTCGTCGAAAGTCACATCCCGAGAAATCCGCGATCCGTCGACCAACAGATCCCAAAGACCGATAGCCCTTGTGCTCGAGATCAGATCCTAGAAAAACACACTCAACAGATCGAAGCGGTCGGTTTGGTACGCTCGAGGCGAGAAGAACGTAGCAAACGCAGCCCAAATAGACGAAAGGCGAGTAGTCGAAGGAGACCACGAGACGCCAAAGGGATTGCATACCAAGAAGCAGAAGGCCGGATGTTGACGAGATAGGTGGCGATGGAAACAAACCTCGGCCCAAAAGCGAGGTGGAATAGGCGGCAATCATCGAGCACGAGCCGACTCAAGGAGATGACGATGCTTGCGCCAAGAACACCATTCGAGCATGAGCACCGGGACAAGAGAATCGAAGGAGAGTGCCTCGCCAGCAAGGAAGCTGCGCAGTGATGAGAGAGATACTCGCCAAACAGAGTCAAGACGAAAGACACGAATAGGAGTGGAGAAGCGTATGCGGACCATAGTAGCAAATTGTTTATAGATGGACAAGGCCTCACTACGAGAAGACATGAAATATATCCAAGTGTGGCGAGAGAAATCATCTATAAATATGATATAATATCGATGGCCCCTTTCAAACGAAGCGAGCGGGACCCCAAACATCTGAATGAACAAGATCAAAAGGACGCCGAGATATCGACTCACTATGAGGATAAGGAAGTGAAGTTGTTTGCCTAACTTACGTACTCGACAATCTAAAGACACGTCTCTGAGATGCACCCGAAGACCACGATTTAACTAAAGACGACAGACGAGATCCACATAGATGGCCAAGGCGGTGATGCCATCTTTGGAAAGAGCGGTGAGACGGAGTGGCGTAAGCGGAGAGACCGGGCGGCGGCGGTGGCGGCAATGGAAGGAAGGTGAAGCTACCAAGCTCCCAGAGACGCCGTGAGTCAAGGCGCCGAGGGCCAGAACCAACCAGAGCTCCGTGTGCGGTCCTGAACACAACAAGAGTCAGAGTCGAGAATGACCCGACAACCAAGATCAGTAATCTGCCCAGCAGAAAGAAGCTGCATGGTAAGGCGAGGAACATGAGCAACTGAAGGAACATGAAAAGATGAGTTGCTAAGAGATTCTCGACCGAGATGTAAAGAAAGGTACCATCGAGAGCGAGAACGAAGAATAGGAGAATCAAGAGGTGTAATGAAGGGATGAGTGGAAGCATCGAAGTCATGTGAAAAGATGCTCCGAATCAAGAATCCATGGGGAGGTACTGATCGCGTGTAGAGGTGGTTTCTCGGTGCAAGAGTCGATGGCGAGCTCGCAGAACTGCCGAGGAGAACTCAAGCGGCAAGCGTGCATCAAGTCCGCTATCTCTCGCCAGCCGAGAGAAGTCCTGAAGGAGTCAATGCAGCGCCGATGTAGAAGCACCAGGTGCCAATGCTAGCGTAAGAACGGCGTGAAAGATGCCGCTTCTTCTTATAGCATCGACTCAATGTGGCCGACCTTGTCGCAAGAGGAGCAGCGATGAGACGGCTACCTCCAGATGGAGAGCGGCCACCACCACTGTGGCGGCCACGGAGGAGGCAAGTCTTTGTCAAGCGTGGAGCCGATGGTGTAGCAGTGGACGAGCGGCGAAAGCACAGAGGGAGTGGCATCGCACCAAGACCACTCAAGCGAAGTCTCCTCTCGCAGATCTCGGAAGAGCCTCCAGAGAGTGACACGAGGGTGCGTGCAAGCAATGAGCCGGGCACGCTCGCCAACTTCGGGATTTAAGGCGAGTAAGGAACTCAGAGACCCGCTGAAACTCGGTCGTCAAGACGCATAACTAGGGCAAAGACGGACACGAGCGACAACCAAGAAGACGTAAGAGAGTCCAACCGACGCCAGACAGCAGAGCTCTGGCGTAAAAAAGCGCCAACAAAGAGCATCGCCGCTGAAGAGAGTGCTCTGGCGCGACCTTTGACAGTACAAGGCATCACCAGAGGGCTCAGAGCATCGAAGGTGAGTCCACATCTGAAAAGCCGAGGAGAGTCCCACAACCTCGTAAGAGAATCGAGGTCGACATCGCAATGAGGGCAAGCAGCACCGAAAGCGTCATCGTTGTACCATCGAGTATAGGCGGTTAGTTGATCCTTGTAGGAATCGGGGCCTCTTGATAAGCGAGAGGCACCGCGATCATCGACAAAGCGAAGCGGCCTCAAGAAGAAATTTTGCCTACCGTCGAAGCGCTGCGGATGTATAGGCTCGGTCGGAGAGTAGGGCAAGGCGCAACCGACATCGCCAGAGGATGCCCCGAGACGAAGACCACGATATGAATGCGCATGAGACGCCAAGTCGGTGTAATTAACACCATCGAAAATCACCGGCAACGAGAGAGAAGCAAGACCCATTGGTGGCGGTCTTTGGGCAAGACGGCGACCAATTGGAACGGTCTAACAGCGCGGCGCCGGACGGGCGGTTAGATCAACGTTTTTTCTCTTTTTCTCTCTCTTTTTTTTTCACGGCCGACTAAACGCCTTCGGCCGGCCTTTATTAAAGAGGCACGGGAACCGAACTAGGGTTCCCTGCTTTGTGACTACGGCATGGGCATGGTAAGCGGCATGGCGAAGCGCAGCAGCGGGCGCGAAAGATGGCGAGATGGCCGAAAGGGCGTCTGAGGCCCATCGCATGACGGCAAGCGGCGGCGTCCTCTGATCCCATGAGGCGAGCTTGTCGCATGGAGAGGCTCAGCGGCAGCAGCGGTGCGGATCCGGAGGAGGAAGCAAGCGGCGGCGGCCTCGGGAAGCGGCGGCGGCGTCGGGCGGCAAGCGGCGTCTCGAGGCCCACCGAGCGGCGATAAAGCGGCGGAGTAGCCGGCCGGAGGAGGCCCACCGGCGGAGGAGACACGGATAAGCCAGCCGACGCCGACGAGGTAAGGTACCCGAGCAAAGGCCCGAGGAGCCGGACGACACTGATTCTGGTGAGGCAGAGGAAGCGGCAGCGGCGGCTGAGAGAGTAGCGACACCGGATCCAGCGATGGAGATGCAACTGAGGAGCTCTGGAATCCCCAAGCGACTCCAGAGAAAGGCAGCAGAGAGAGGTCGGCGCGCAATGTAGAGAGGTCGGCGTCGGGACGACAAGCGAAGCGACAGAAACCCAAAACCCTAGGTAGGCTCGATACCATGTTATGAATATCGCTTGTATTCAATATGAGGCCAATGGGTAGTATATATACACAAAGTACATGTGGTGAATATGCAAAGAACCCTCATAACAATGGGGAATAACAAACTATACATATATCTCTAACATAACAATCTGTGGATGTATGTGTTAGGAATAGCAACTTGTATTGCCAGGGGGCCAAAGGGCCAGTATATATATACAAAGTACAGGTGGTGAATATGCAAATAACCCTCATAACAATAGGAATAACACACTATACATATATCTCTAACACCTCCTCAAACTCATGGTGGATCAACAACACCGAAGTTTGGAGAGTTAAGTCGCGTCTTTGTGCTCGAGTCCGAGCCTTCGTGAAGAAATCCGCTATTTGAAACTCTGAAGGCACATACTGAAGAGCAATCACCTGATCATGCACACAAGACCTCATGAAGGAAGTATCAACACTAATATACTTGGTGAGCTCATGCTTCACAGGATCACGGGCAATACTGATAGCACCTATACTGTCTGACAAGAGAGGAGTCGGTGTAGTGAAGAAACACCAAAATCCTCAAGTAGCCACCATAGCCAAGTAATCTCTGCTGTCAAGAGAGCCATAGCTCGCAACTCGATCTCTGCGACTCGAACAGGACACTGCAATCTGCTTTTCGCCTTCCGTGCAATGAGAGAACCACCAAGAAAAACACAATAAGCGAAATAGACCGCGATCGAGGATCGTTGGCCCAAGTAGCATCCGAATAAGCTCAAGTCAGAACGAGCCGAACGTGGAAAGAAGAGACAATGAGAGATAGTCCCACGAAGGTATCGAGAACTCAAGAAGGTGGGTCAGAGTGGACCCGAGTGGGAGAGTGAAACGAATCGACTCGAACATGAGCTGGATAAGTGATATCCGGACGAGTAATGGCAAGGTAGACAAGACTCCCAAAAAGATGACGATAACGAAGCCTGGATCGAAAGAGGCTCGCCATCAGAGAGTCGGAGGTGAACATTGAGCTCCATGAGAGTCTCAACAGTATGCTGATCAGTGAGAGTGGCGCGATCAAGAAGATCCGGAATATACTTCTCTTGGGACATAAAGAAACCATCTGGAGTGGAAGTAACCTCAATCCCAAGGAAGTAACGAAGAGGACCAAGATCCAACATCAGGAACTGCTCACTAAGACGAGCCTTGACAAAGGCAATGTACTTAGAATCATCTCCCGTAATGATCATATCATCAACATACAAAAGAAGAAGAGTCCGACCACGAGGCGAAGTATGGACAAAGAGCGCAAGATCATGATCACTAGCTGAAAAACCAAAGAAGAAGTGACCACGAGAGGAGAAGCGCCAAACCAAGCACGAGGGCTTGCTTAAGACCATAGAGAGAGCGATGAAGGCGATGCATCATGCCCTCGTGAATAGAATACCTAGGTGGCGGATGCATGTAGACCTCCTCACGCAACTCGCCATTAAGAAAGGCATTCTTGACATCAAGCCGAGAAATGCATCAATGGCGAACAGATGCCACCGAAAGAAGAGCGCGACGGTGGTCATGTGGGCCACAGAGCAAAAGTCTCGTCGTAGTCACGACCATACTCTCGCCGAAGCCACGAGCAACAAGACGCGCCTTATATAGCGCCAAGAGAGCCATCAGAGCGAGTCTTAATCTTATAGACTCACTTACACGTGATGGGATGAGAGTGAGATGGAAAGAGAATAAGATCCCAAGTACCAGTACGCTCGAGGGCAGCAATCTCCTCGGCCATGGCATGCTGCCACTCAGGGTGAAGTAACAAGATCCGTGGAGGAGACAAAGCTCACAGTAGTCTGCGCCAAAGAAAGGCAAACGGCAGGGACCGAATCGATCGGGCGATCGCGAGAGCGTGAGCGAGGAGAAGATGACCTATCGTAAGATGGAGCATCGAAGAAGATGGAACATTAGGAGAAGATGGCTCATCCGAAGATCCTCAATACGAGGTCGACGAGTGTAGAAAGAGTGTAGCAAAAAATGAGGAGCCGGAGACGGCAGCAAATGACAACGGCGGAGAGGCCACAAGAGGAATATGTGGAGACTCGATGGGACTCAAAGTGGACGAGGGCAAGACAGAGATATAGGTGTATCCGAAAGGTAAAAGGACAGAGACTCCACAGAGGAAGCCGAAAAGAGGCGGGACGTGGGTAGAAGGGACGAGACTCGCCGAAAGTCATATCCCGAGAAATCCGTGATCCGTCGACCAATAGGATCATAGCACCGATAGCCCTTGTGCTCGAGATCAGATCCCGTAAAGACACACTCAACAATCGAGCGATCGGTTTAGTGCGTTCTCGAGGCGAGGAGAACGAGCAAACGCAGCCCAAACAGAGCGAAGGCGAGTAGTCGAAGAAGACCACAGAGACGCCAACAGGTTCGCACTCAAGAGCGAAGAGGGTGGATGTTGACGAGATAGGTGGCGATGGAAACGACCTCGCCCAAAAGCGAGGTGAAATAGAGCGGCAATCATCGATGCACGAGCCGTCTCAAGGAGGTGACGATGCTTGTGCTCAGCGACACCATTCTGGGCATGAGCACCAGGACAAGAGAACTGAGCAAGAGTGCCCTGCTTAGGAAGGAAATTGCGCAGGTAAGAAGAGAGGTACTCGCTAGTAGAGTCAGCACGAAAGACACGAATAGGAGTGCAGAACTATGTGTGAACCATAGTGGCAAATTGTTTATAAATAGACAAGGCCTCGCTACGAGAAGACATGAAATATATCCAGGTGTGGCGAGAGAAATCATCTATAAATATGATATAATATCGATGACCCCCTTTCAAAATGAAGGGAGCCGGACCAGAACACAACAAGAGTCAGAGTCGAGAATGACCTGATAACCAAGGTCAAGAATCGCCTAGCGTAAAGAAGTCGATGGTAAGGCGAGGAACATGAGCAAATGTATGAACATGAAAAGATGAGTTGCTAAGAGATCCTCGACCAGAGATAGAAAGAGATGTACCATCGCCAGAAGAATACCGATAGAGAATCAAGAGTGTAATGAAAGACAGTGGAAGTATCAGAGTCATGTGAAAAGATGTTCCGAATCAAGAATCCACGGAGGTACCGATCAGATAGGGGTGGTTTCTCGTCTCAAGAGTCGAGAATGAACTCGCAGAACTGCCGAGGAGAACTCAGAAGCGGTACCTGTTAGTCGCCGATTCTTGCTCTTGGTGATAGCAAGATCCTTACTCTCATTGAGAGGATGACACTTGAGACGGGGCAATTTTCTTTGTTTATTTCTCACACAACGCCATCCCATCCTCGAGGGTTGGGGATACAAATTTATAGGTCGTTAACCTACCAAGCATATGCTAAGATGCTAGTCTAAGATGTCGTCTAGATGCTAGTCAAAAGCTGTCCTAAAGATGTTGCCCTAGATGTTGTCCTAGATGCTAGTCAAAAGTCGTTTCTAAAGATGTTGTCCCAGATGCTAGTCTAAGATGTTGCCCTAGATGCTAGTCAAAAGTCGTTCTAAAGAGATGTTTGTCCTTGAAGGGCAAAGAAAAGCCAACACAACAGAGACTTATCCATCACTCTCCCCTAAGTCTTGTGTGTCTCCTTGTGAGAATCTGAGCCATCCCGATCCCGGGCGCCAAGCTCCTAGAATTTGATCCGCCCAAGAGACTTGGTCGAGGTCGTGAAATGGTCTTGGGTGTTGATGTAGTTGGTCTTGACGCTCCCTTCATCCAGCAAACCGATGAAGTGATACCTCACCAGATGTGCTTGTCTGCGCTCATGGAAGACGGGGTTCTTCGCAAGGCCAAGGCGGACTTGTTGCCCACCCCGAGCTCCACCGCCTCTGCGTCTCTGCCAAGGAGATCGCCATGTACCGTGCCACCACAGAGCTCGAGTAGAAGCGGTAGTGGCTGCAATGTACTGCCGCATGACTAGACAAAGCCACTCACCGCCTTGACCGATTGCCACCGATCGGACACTTGCCGAGGAAGTACAAAGATCACCGGTGCTTTTGCTCGTGTCGATGTCGCCGGCGTGGTCATTGTCAGCCAGACCGATGAAGTCGCTACGGGCACCTTGGGTAGTGCAAGCCGTGGTCGGAGGTGCCCGCGACGTAGCGGAGGATCCTTTCACGGCCTGTTGGTGCTCCGCCGCTTCGCCATTTGATGAACCGGCCGACGAGCCGACGGCGAACGCCTAAGTCCGGCCGCGATGTGGACAAGGTAGCGAAAGGTCGCCCATTAATGCGCCGTCTTTGCGTCGCGCCCACCTCCTCCGCCAGATTTCTACGACTTAGCTTCTCTCCTCCATAGGAGCGTAATGGGTTGGGTTCGCGATCGGTGAGGCCGCCACCACGATGCACTTGGCGAGGCGACCTGGCGAAGAGAGATGCCGAGTCGTCTCGCGGACCTCGATCCCGAGGTAGAAAGAGAGGGCCCGAGGTCGCTTCATCCGAAGGTGGCCTTCATCTCCGCCTTTGAACGCCTCGATCTCCTTCTCCTTGGTACCGGTGATCACAAGGTCGCCGACGAGACGCCTATCGCCAGGCATTGCCTCCCTGCTTTTCGCCGCAGAGACCTCGTGGAAGCCTCGCCGAATCCCATTTGCTTGAGGTGGAGTCCACCATGCTCTCAAGCTCGCGGTGCCGCCTGAAGCCGTAGAGGGCCTTGCGCAAAGTGAGGACCTTGCTTTTGTCGGGATGATGAATCCGTGGTGGTGACGAGACCTCCTCCTTCAAGTCGCCGCTGAGGAAAGCAGACTTGACGTCCATGTGATGGACGCACCACCCTCCCCGGCCGCGAGGCGAGAGGAGACGACGGACTCCATCCGCAACAGCGCCAAGGCATCGCCGGTCGACTCTCTCCGCTGGACGAAGCCTCGTGCCACGAGACGCGCTTTGTGTTTGATCACCTCTCCAACCTCGTTTTTCTTGTGCTTGAAGACCCACTTGAGAGAGATGGCTTTGTGGCCGTTTGGGAGATCGGCCACCCCACGTCTTGTTTCGCCGACGCCCATCTCTCCTCGCATCGCAAGACGCCATGCCGCTGTCTCTCGCTTTGCTGGCGAACGAGGCTCGCTGCCGCCCCTGCGCGAGGTGCAACTTTGCTCGGTCGCGCTACGCGATTCGAGCCAGTGGACCGGCCGCCACCGAGGAGGTCGCCCACAGACTGATAGCAGAGGCTCGCCGCCGTGGTAGGCGCTGGCGCGATCTCGCTGCTGGATGGAGCGGCGAACTCCACCGCAGGCCGCTTGTCGTGGCCGGCCGCTGCCGAGTCTCGAAACGAGTAGGCGCCGGTGTGGGAGAACGAGGCGGCCGGCGGCTGGCGGTGAACTCGCCGAGCTCAATGGGCTCGCCGAGCCGCGTGGCGGTGGCGGCGACTCGCCGGAGGCGCGGCGAACGGGGGTGGTGGGGTAGGCGAAGCGGCGAAGACGGCCGCTGGGTTTCGCCTCGGTGGACGAGTCGACAACGAATCGCCGATCGCCGAGTCGAGCCGTCATCCACCATCTTGTCCCACGCCCGGCCCGCTTTCGCCGAACACGACGTCACGCGTGATGCGACGCGCCGTGTCATAGGATCGAGGACGCGGTAGGCCTTGGCGCCTCCACGAGCCGGCGAAGACTCTGGCGTGCTCGGCCGCCGAGCTTGCCGACGTGGTTGAGCTCCTGACGAAGGCCAGCACCAAGACACGGAGGTGGCTCACCGCGGCTTGCGCTGCGTGCGTGCCTCGATGGCGCCTTGCCGCCGAGGGCCTTAGTGAGGCGGTTAAGCAAGTGAACAGTAGATCATCACCGCTTCACCTCAAGATATTGCCGCATCCTCTCGCTGGAGGAGGCGCGGCGGGCTACCACCGCTCGGGTTATGCGCGCCGACGACACCGCTCACGCGGGGTGTCTGGCGCGAGAAGCGACGATGGATCCTCGTTGGCGTAGTACGCCACGAACTCGGCCGCCGGAACTCACCGCCGTTGTCCGCGCAGACCCTAAGCTTGCGGCCGCGACTCGCCCGCAGCAGCCTTGAAGGCACTTGATGGCGCCCCGCCATGCCGCCTTTGACGCCGAAAGCAGACAGCCCACATGTAGCGGGACACGCCGCCGACGAGGGCGAGGAAGTAGCGCCGGCCCAGCGTAGCCGGTGTCACGGGCCACAGAGGTCACCGTGTCTGAAGCTCCTCCTTGGCGCGAAGCTCGCTGGCGAGGGAAAAAGCCGCCGCAGACTTGGCGAGACGCAGTGTCGCAGAATCGCTTCCACGTGGTCGACGCGCGGCATGCCCCGCACCATCTCCTTGCCGCCGAAGCCGCCTCGTGGCCTCAAAGTTGAGGTGCCCAAAGCGCCGTACACCTCCAAACGCCGTTGTCGCGGGGTCGCAAGACAAAGAGGTTGCGCCACCGCGCGTGAAGGACGTAGAGCGGTTGCTTTTTACCTTGACGAGAGCCGCGACGATGATCCCAGACGCGCAAAGACCGTGCTCAATCTCCACGCGCGATCCGTTTCATCCACCGCCCTAAGCCGATGATGGAGTTCTCAACGCGGGATGTAGTAGACACCGCGAGCAGCGGTGCTCACCGTTCTTGGCGATAAAGATGACAGAGCCGACGCTTGATCTCCACGGCGAGGCGTCGCCGAACTTGATTTGCCTCGAACGCCGAAGTCGAGCTCGGAGAAGAACTCCGCCGCCGGTCATGTGGTGGGTGGCGCCGGTGTCGAGGCACCACCCGCCGGTCTTTCGTTGTTTAAACTGCCGCCGAGGAGCGTGTGCTTTTGGCTCGCTAACGTGGAGAGAGAGCCGCGCGGCGGTGGCACCGAGGTAGTTCGATGCTCGCATGAGCAATGAACAGAGCCGGCCGCTCCTCCTCCTCCGCCGCGCGACGCTGGGCTGGCAGCGTCGTGGCCGCCGACAATCCTTGGCCCAATGACCGTGCTTGCCGCAGCTTGTGGCAAGAGTCGCCTCGGCCGCTTTTGCTTGCCGCCAGCCGCCACCTGGCGCCCACGGCCATCACCCTAAGACGCCCTCGCTACCGCCTGGCGTTTTTACGCTGCTTGTCGCGCTGCCACGCTTATGTCGTTGTGGAAGAAGGCTCTTCTTCCTCGCCACCTTGGCCGCAGCCCATCGCTTCCCGAGCGAGAGGAGCTTCCGCCAATGGTGACGGGTCCCGAGAGACGCCAGGTTCATCGCCGCTAACGACCTTGAGGCGACCCAACGCCTCGATCGTCATCGTGGAGAGGTCCAGCAGAGACTCGACGAGCGAGCCATCCGCTTGTACTTCTCGGGGACGCACGAAGAGCTTCCACTGCTCTCTCCTCGCCGTAGGTGTCGCCGCCGAATCGCACTAACTTCGCAATAGTGTTGAGACGAGAGCAAAGTCATCAACGCCCTCACCGCTTAAAGGCCGTGTTCTCCCACTCCTGCGCGAGCGCCTCGCAATGTAGACTTGCGCGCGCGCCGCCGATGCCGGCCGCAGCGGCGATGGCGCCCCAAGCTTCTTTGGCGATCCGCTTGTTGGTAAGCGAGAATCGCATCTCTAAGCGGATCAGAAGCGATGAGAGATCCAATACCGCCGATCCCGGTCGAGTCGACGTCTCCGCACGGATCAGATCCCACATATGCCGCGACTGAGCTTTACCTCATCACCGCGCCCCACTCGACGAAGTTGGTCTTGGGCGGTAGGCCACCCGCCGCCGGGCCGACGTCCGACGACTGGTACTCGTGGCGACTACGGTGCATCAACCGTGGAGAGAGCCGCTGTCGATCTCGGCCGCGCTTCGCCGACCCGACGCCGCCGCGGCACGTCTCTCCAGAGCGCCTTGCCTGGCTCAGGCCGTTCGCCGCGCCGCGCTGGGCGGCGCGGTTGTTTCATCGCGCGCCGCCGCCGCTTCGCTTCTCCGGCCGCTCAAGGTCCGAGGTCGCGCGGCTATCATCGCAGAGATGGATTCTTTCGCTTGCCGCCGCTGAACCTCGACCTCATTCTTTGCCGCCACGCGCTGTGATTCGCTGCCGCCGTTTACCTCCGCCTCCGCTCGCTGCCGGCCAGCCGGCTGCCGCCAAATTTTGACGCTTTTTTCTGCCGCCAGCTGCTGGCCTGCGCCGCTTCGCTCGCGTTCCTCGCCACAATGAATTGACTTCTTCTTGCGCCCAGCGTGTTTCGAGGCGATCGAAGGCCGAGATCGTCCTCGCGAACATGGCGCGCCACCGGGAACGGCTGCAGGAGAGAGAGAGCCACATCTTGGTTGAAACATGGGCGGAAGCGAGGCCGAGAAGGGATTGAACAGAGATGCTCAGTTGCGAGGATAGTACGGCTCTAATACCACTTGTTAGTCGCCGATTCTTGCTCTTGGTGATAGCAAGATCCTTACTCTCACCGAGAGGATGACACTTGGAGACGGGGCAATTTTCTTTGTTTATTTCTCACACAACGTCATCCCATCCCGAGGGTTGGGGATACAAATTTATAGGTCGTTAACCACCAAGCATATGCTAAGATGCTAGTCTAAGATGTCATTCCCTAGATGCTAGTCAAAAGTCGTCCTAAAGATGTCGCCCTAGATCTTTGTCCTAGATGCTAGTCAAAAGTCGTTCTAAAGATGTTGCCCTAGATGCTAGTCTAAGATGTTGACCTAGATGCTAGTCAAAAGTCGTCCTAAAGAGATGTCCTTGAAGGGCAAAGAAAAGCCAACACAACAGAGACTTATCCATCGGCCGCAGCAGACGTCAAGTCTGGCTATCTCGCCTTTCGAGAGAAATCGCCAAGGAGTCAATGCAGACGCCGATGTAGAAGCACCAAAGCGATGAGAAGAACGGCGTGAAAGATTCTGCTTCTTCTTATAGCACTAGGACTCAATGTGGCCGACCTTGTCGCAGAGGAAGCGATGAGACGCCACCACCACTGTGGCGACCACGGAGGAGGCATGGAGCAGTGGGACGAGCGGCGAAGCCTGTAGGGAGTGGCATCGCATCAAAGACCACTTAGGCGAAGTCTCCTCCGCAGCGTATCTCGGAAGAGCCTCGAGAGAGTCACACGAGGGTGGCGTGCAAGGAGTTGGGCACGCCCGCCGAACTCAGATTTAATGCGAGTAAGGAACTCGAGACCATTGAAACTGTGTCAAGACGCATACCAGTAACACGAACAGGAGCGGACCAAGAAGGTCGTGAGAGAGTCCACCGACGCCGACAACAGAGCTCGAGCGTAAAAGCGCCAACAAAGAGCATCACCTGCTGAAGAGTGCTCTGGCGAACCACTTGACAGTACCGCATCACCAGAGGGCTCGTAGCGCTGACGAAGGTGAGTCCACATCTAGAAAGCCGAAGGGAGTCCCACAACCTCAGAAGAAAACTGAGGCTGGATACTAGCGATAAAGACAGCAGCAGCCCGAGCATCGTCATCGTACCACTGAGTGTAGGCGATCAGTCGATCCTTGTAGGAATCCAGAGCCTCCTGGTAGGCAGAGGCAGCCTCATTATTAGCAAGGCCAACGGCCTCAATAGCGCCTTTGTTGGTCGTTGAGGCAGCGACAGCGAGGTTCGTCGGAGGAGTAGGGCAAGACTCGCATGTGACATCGCCAGAGAGGACGCCCCAGAGACGAAGACCATGCATGCGGATGCACATGTGAGACACGAAATCGGTGTAATTAACACCATCAAAATCACCAGACAGCGAGGGAGAGAAACGGTGCCCATTGGTAGGCGGCGTTGACTAAGACAATGATTAAGGCAACGAAAGTCTAACAGCGGTAATCGACGGCCTTGGCGGTTAGAAACGACGTAATGATTTTTTTTTTTTTTTTTAAAAACTTTACTCATGGGCGGCTCAATTAAAACACCATGCAAACAACAAGACGCAGAGAGAAGGGGACTAGGGTTCCCGGGCGGCGGCGGCCGGCAGGAGAAGCGGCGGCTCCTCGAGCGGCAGCGGCGTGATCTCGAGTGGGAGGCATGACACGAAGCGAGAAGAGACGGCAGCGGTAGCAGCGATGAGCGCCCTGGCGGCGGCGTCGAGTTCTGGCGATGGCGATAGCAGCTCCCGACGGTGTGGCCGGTGTCCCGGCGGCAGAAAGGGAGCGGCGGCAAGAAGGCCGCTCGGCTCTCTCTTCCGGCGGCGGCAGACGCCACGAAGCGAGAAGAGAAGGAATGGAATGAGCGGAAATGAGCTGAGCAGCAGGGCGGTAGAGGCACAGGCGTTAGGTCGCCGAGCGCGGAGCGGGCGTGGTGGTTGGGAGCGGGCGGCGGTGCGCCTGGTCGCCCGGCGGCAAGGCTTGCATGATGGATCGAGCATATGGCAGAGTGGATGCAAGCATCGATTTATGGAAGAGCGGCCGTGATGGGGAAAGCGGTAAGCGGCAAAGCAGCTAGCTAAGGGTGAGGACGAGTTATGCGTCGATTGAGGAAAACCTAATTGGCTCGATACCATGTTAGGAATAGCAACTTGTATTTCCATGGGGCCAAAGGACCGGTATATATACACAAAGTACAGGTCGTGAATATGCAAATAACTCCTCATAACAATGGGAAATAACATACTATACATATATCTCTAACAGTATGAATTACCAATCGCCATCTCCTACCCTTTATCCTTTTACCTACTATAAACTAACTAAAAATGTTTCTGCCAGAAAAAGAAAATCAGAAACTGACATTCTACACAGGAATATTGGAGTGCTGTAATATATAATCAGAAAAGTCTCAAAATTATTTGTACATTTTCCAAGGAGAAACAATTTGTTGGCACGTGTTAAAGTGAAAGAATTCAAGTGATGGTTAGAGGTGGAAGTTTGCAACCCCAGCAGTCTTCAGAGAAAAAGTATCTCAACTAATTAATGATATATTGAAATCATATTTCTATAAAAAAAGCTACGAGTTGCTTATTATCTTTTCACGTTTGGCAAAGTAATGCTCCATATTTTCTTTGCCATTTTGCATTGTGTAATGACAGCTGATTCTTCTTGCAGGGTGGTGTCGGATTAAGAATTAGAGTCTATGATCGCAGGATATGTTTTGTGAGCAACCATTTTGCTGCACATCTAGAAAATGTTAGCCGTCGTAATGCTGACTTCGATCATATTTATCGGACAATGGCTTTTAACAAACCTCATGGATCTGCAGGTATTTCATTCTCACCTTTCCTTTTTCAAGTATTATTACGTGGTACTTTATTATAAACTGTGTCTATAACATCTTTTTTTTTGTTTCTTCTGCTACAGCTTCTACTACATCTGTCCAATTGCATAAAGCTGTGAATGTATGTGATCATCAAACTGCATTATAGAGCAAATATCCAACCTTATTATTTTTCATGGCAACGAAGCATACTTATGTATAGGTATTGTCATTAATGGCAGGCCAATGGAAATCCATCAGATGAAGATAGACCGGAGCTGGCAGAAGCTGACATGGTCGTCTTTCTTGGTGATTTCAACTACCGACTTAATGGTATCACCTATGACGAAGCAAGGGACATGGTCTCGCAAAGGAGCTTTGACTGGCTTAGAGAAAGGGATCAACTTCGAGCAGAAATGATGGCAGGAAAGGTGTTTCAAGGAATGCGTGAAGGTTTGATCAGATTTCCTCCAACTTACAAATTCCAAAGACACCAACCGGGCCTTGCAGGTATTGTCTGTTTTGGTTCTTAATGTTCTTGTGTCAGTTAAAGGGTTCCAATTTTGTTACAAGGAAGTTTCAAATGTTTTTTATGTGCCCATTAAATTCATAATACCTGTTTCAGAGCTAATTTTCCCCCATCAACTCCCATGTAGGGTATGATTCAGGCGAGAAGAAGAGAATACCTGCTTGGTGTGATAGAATACTGTATCGAGATAGCCGTTCTGTATCGATAGCCGAATGCTCGTTAGAGTGTCCTGTTGTTGCTTCAATTACATCGTAAGATTCTACAGCACATAACTTTTTTTGAGAGAGAATGTACAGGGCCTATCTGGATAGGTATATATAATAATTCCTTCATACATAACATGCCTTTTCTCTCTCTATTTTGATAGGTATGAAGCTTGCATGGATGTCACGGATAGTGATCATAAACCAGTAAGATGTACATTTAGTGTTGACATTGCAAGAGTAGATGAGCTGACAAGAAGGCAGGAGTACGGGAACATAATCGAATCTAACGAACAAGTGTGTTGTTTGCTTCAAGAGTACCACTATGTTCCAGACACTATAATCAGCACAAACAACATTATATTGGAAAATCAAGAACATGTTGTCCTTCGGATAACTAATAACTGTGGAACAAGCAAAGCTGCTTTTGAAATCTCGTGCGAAGGCCAGTCGACCAGCAATCAGGATGGAACTAAATCTGATTTTCTTCCAAGGGCATCCTTTGGCTTTCCACATTGGCTTGAGGTATGGATTGATCTATCTGTTTAGTTCCTATATTTCTGTTGTTGCTTGTCTCGCGGTTGAGTGATTTGGGTTTTATTTTGTCTTACAAACTTCTTTCTTTTGCCATATCATAATAATATTTTTTTTTATATCATATACCATAGCTTCAGTCTGACAGTCTTTTGGCAGAGTCCCTTGTGCTAGTGAAGCTTGTTCGTTGTCTAAATTTAGGTTCACACAACATTTAGCTTGTAGCAAACCTACAAGGCTTCAAGGATTAACGGCTTAAGTCATGGTTTGATTAGAAACAGAAGGGTAGTCCTCACAGCTGTCTAGCATACCTCCCTGTATTATATTTCTACCTAGAGCCATAAGACTGTTAATCATTCTTTTGCTTGTATAAGGAACAATTTTCTGTCCATATACTCATTCAGTTTTCAATGCCCCAGCTGACTTCAACTCAGAATTATACATTATGCCTTTTCATTCTAGGACTACAAAATTTGGAGAACCATGGAACCTCTCTTTTACTTGTACAACAGACGCTTCTCTGTCAGTTACTTCTCCTGAGAACTATATCAGATGTTTTCTCATTCTAGGAAAAGCAAAATTATATGAAACACAAATTCTATCACCTTTACCAAAAGAGTTGTGGGGGTAGGCTCACGTTTTGTTGCATCTGTACGGTTTCATTCGGATAGCTCTTTAGTGATGATATAATGGGCCAAGTCTTACCAATTTAAGCATGATTTGCTTGACAAGCCCATATCAGTCATTGCATACAGGAATACAGTATTGGTACTATGTGTGAAATAAATGAAAAGAAGATCAGGTTTGGTCAGTTTCGCCAAAAAACCCCCCTAAACTGGATGAATCCCGATGGAGTTGCTGGCTGGCCAATTTCTCACAATTGCAAACTGTCACTCACCAGCTGGAAAACAAAGCACCAGCATGCTACCATTAGCCAGCCCAGTCATAGCTGTTCTGGAATCCAGTGTTGATCCTACATTTTTTTTTCTGTTTTCCTGCCATTTCATTTTACTTTTATCTTGCTTTTAGCTCTACCAATAATTCATTTCTTATGTGCTAAATTATACAGGTTCAACCATCAGTTGGTCTCATTGAACCTGGAGAAACAATTGAATTTACTGTGGATCATAAAGACTTCTACACACAAGAAGAATTTGTCGACAGAGTGCTGCAAAACGGGTGGTGCGAAGCGACCAGAGAAAAGGAGGCTGTTCTTCTGGTCAATGTAACAGGTAGCACCTCAACTGAAACCATTACACACAGGATCAATGTCCGGCATTGCTGCCCAGCGACCTCGGCGCCCCCGCCTATCGACCCACCGTCCGTTACCGCCCCAGCCAGTGAAGCGCCTACAAACCGTTCTTCCAACAACAGCCAGTCGAATTATCTACATCGTTCTGACTTTGCGCCGTTCGGCAGCTCAGAGGTGCATGACTTGTGCCGTACGCGGAACATGTAAAAATGAGTCTAGTTTCTTTTGTTTTGATGTAGCAGTTCTGTATAGGAGGTGGAGTCTTAAAATTTCTTACCGAAATCAGGGGGAAGCTGCTTTACTGTTAACGCTGTACATATTCGCCGCTGACCTCTCACCATTCTCTATGTAACACAAAAGGAATGTATGCATAGTTACAAGACATCGCCTGTAGTTTTTCCCCCTTTGTTTTACTTGTTTTTTGTTCAGGAGTACATGAGGTGATAAAGAGCATTTTTTAGGGAGTTGAGTACAAAGGAAGTTGTTGTGGAGTTGAGTACAAAGGAAGTTGTTGTGAGTTGTGAGTAATCGATAGTCTGTATAATTTTACTCTAGTGGCCTGTATTTGTATATATATTGATCTATTGGTCTCTCGATAAATACAAGCACTATTCATAACAAATTACTGTAGCCCCCCTCCCCCCTCCTCTTTGCAACATGTGATACTTGTAATTTTTTTGGACTATTCTCTATTGCCAATAAGAGTGCAAACTGCAAAGGCACCCAGACACTATTTTTTTTTCAGTTCCACAAACTAAAATGCAGCTAGTTCAACAAAAACCAGCTTCCCTTGCAGAATTGTTGGGAACTTGAAAGCAGCAGGCCACCATCTATGTGTGTGTGCTGTTGAGATGCGTCGAGTTAGCTGATGCTTTGTTCCTACTGCACACATGCACAGTTACAGTACAGCTCAACAAGAACTGCTTCGCGCCATAAAGCCGCAAGCTTTTGCGATGGCATGCTGATGCATCATGAGCCGTTTGATGCTTGGTGGTCACTTCAACTCTGAACATTTTTCAGGTAATACAGCTCAACTCTCCCTCTGATCTGCCTGCAAATTGCTTCAGAGATGGTCTCAAATCTCAAATCCTTACACACCAACTGAAGGAGTAGGAGACCACTTAAAAGTTCTGGTTGAGGTACAGAGAAGTTGAGCCAAGTGCAAGCAAAACTAACTTTGCGAACACTATTGAGTGATGAGTCATATTCACACAACCAAATTGTTTAGTAGCTTTGACAATCGGACAGGAATTCGGTCCGAACGGTTTGAATTTGACAAGTGATGGAAAATAGAAGAGAGCAACATGAGCAGTTAGGCTAGGTCAAATCTGATGGACTAAGCTCAGTGATGTAAAGGTTGGTCGTAATTTGGTGTGAATCAGTATATTCGCGCCTTATTATTATAGTAGTATAGAGGATAAAGAGAAGTTGTAGTTGGGTTTGGACTCTTCCTATTGTTTTAGTTTAAATTCCAGGTCCATCTACGTGGATCCCGGTCAAGAATGAGTTTTCAAACAAGCCTTTAGCAGTCAGCACACTCCAATGATCAACCATTCATGTTGTGGATCCACTGCTGCTTAAAACCTTTCATGTTAAAAGAAGTCATCAGTAGTTTGAGCTGGAAGGTGATTACCAGAGTCCAGACGCCCCTACCATCTGGAAAGCGAGACTTCTGGAGGTAGTCTGCACGTCTTGATAATGTACTACTATTATCATTACAAGACACCTACGCGCGGAGAAGTATAAGAGTGAGTAACTATATTGTATCTATAATTGTTAGCTAAATAGTTGGTTGTATTATAGAGATATTAAGAAGATAAAACATGCTATAGAAGGGCATTTGAAATTTCAAATGTGAACGTTGATTAAAACAGGGTTTAACCTAATGATCGGTATGACTGCACTTATGTATGTTAGCACAGAAAGATGCTAGTGCAATGCATAGGTATAGCTATACGAAGATGGCGAGAGATCCTTATCACATTTAGCGCATGTTGGGACAAATTTATCAATCATGCCGAATGGCTATGCACCGATAAATGATGCAGGGTTCGAAAGGAATTTCCATTTAGTATCGCATGTATTCCACAGAAGAGGTAGGTAATAGATATCTAAAACAATTCCACAAGAACTATCCTGTAACCACAGCAAGACGGCTTTGGTAATAATACTAAACAATAGGAAGAGTACATAGTAACATACAGTGTAATGGCATCAAGTACTCACAGCGTTTTTTAGGAGGATCTACGGAACTGTTGTTGTCAGTGGCGGAGGTATCTTCTTCTGTATACTGCTCGCCTTCCATGTGCTGTAAGTAATACATATGTAAGTACATCAATGTAAATGGCTACGCCGTTTGTGCACACATGACGGTGGTATAAGGTGAAACATGACGTATGTGTATATTTCAATGTACTATCAGTATTAGGGAACGATCAAAGAGAAACACGATAGAGCGAACAACCTGTTTTGGAGTAGCTGATGATTCGGAAAGTCTTTTTCGAGCAGAGGATGCTGCGACGTGTGTTTCCTTGGATCTGTTGGAAGAATAATTCATCCTAAAGTTAACACCTACTTAACAGATCCCGAAATATAATTACCTTGGAAAGGCTGGTTGTACCCCTCACTTTTACTCATAGTATAGTTATCCCCCAGGGGGTATTTTGGTATTTTGTACATGTTCAAGAGCTTATAAATAGCCCATGTATCTCTCATTTAAAGGAGAGCTCTCTTAAGCAATAAAGAAGCATATTAAAACTGGTGAGCCCTCGGGGGGCTCCCTCCCCGGAGATAACCCCCCGTTGGCTCACCGACAGGAGTAGGGCGGTCCTCTCGGACCCCCCGAACCTGTATAAATCCTCGTATCACTCTCATGGACGATGGCTCGTCAGACGGCTGACATCCATCCCCTCACTCATGTTGGGTTTTTACACCTACAACATTGGCGCCAGCCGTGGGGACATAGCTAATTGACGAAAGGCTATGTCTCCTACCAAAAAATACTCTAAGTCCACGAAGCCTCCTCCGGCTTCGGAGGGCAATGATCTCGTGGACGGCCCATCCGCTCTTTGAAGGAGCCCAGCCGAGCACCCTCGCCGGAGATCAGGGCCATCCACCCCGGGATGGACAACGTCCTATATGCCCTGGGGCTCCCACGCGCATCCTCCTCCTTTGTGCGGGTCGATGCGAGGCCCAGCCAAGGGCAAGCAGTTCAAGGCACCCTTGCAACCAGAAGGCTAAGGATTCTGAGACCAACCATCACCCCCGAGACGCATGACGTCCATACGGCGCGAGCGGTGAAGGCTCGCTGCGAGGGCTGCTCCCTAACGTGTTACTGTTAGGGGACAGTCCCGACATACAAATCTCGTATGGGCTCTCGAGACACTCTCCTTGCATGGGATTTCACCCTCGTGGTGCATAGAGCGTACGACCTTCGCGGTCTCCCCTAGCAAAAGTTCATGGTGGCTTGGGCGTCCGTCACCTCCACCATGGCGGCTTGTGTCCTACTGGACCTAGGGCATGAGCGACAACTTAGGCCCAGGGCTCAAGGGATTTCACCCTCGTGGTGCATAGGGCGTACGACCTCCACAGTCTCCCCTAGCAAAAGTCCAACGTAGCTTGAGCGTCCGTCACCTCCACCATGACAGCTCGTGTCCTACTGGACCTAGGGCATGAGCGACCACCCTCGTGGTGCATAGGGTGTATGACCTTCGCGGTCTCCCCTAGCAAAAGTCCAAGGTGGCTTGGGCGTCCGTCGCCTCCACTATGGCGGCTCGTGTCCTACTAGACCTAGGGCATAAGCGACCACCCTAGTGGTGCATAGGGCATACGACCTTCGCGGTCTCCCCTAGTAAAAGTCCCTGGTGGCTTGGGCGTCCGTCGCCTCCACCATGGCGGCTCGTGTCCTTCTAGACCTAGGGCATGAGCGACAACTTAGGCCCAGTACCTAGTTGATGGATGTGCTGAGGACTCGTCCCCCTTAGACTCCAGATCACACGCCGAACGACCTTCGGGTCCCCGCACGTCTAGCTCCATTGCTTGACAAGGGTTAACGGTTCTCATGCATTCCTGATCACCACAAAAACCTGCCTACGGGGTAAAAAGGGCTTCATCGCCCTCATACTTCGATGCCACATGACTTAGCCTCGTGGGCACCACCGGTGTGCTCGTGACTTACTATCGAGGGCACACGCCCAGGGTGTCCATGAGTCAGCCTTATGGGAACCTCCAAGTCCACCGGGGGCTACCACCCCTAGTGGCCATTCAGTGCCCCACGACTTAGCCTTGTGGGCACCACTGGTGTGCCCATGACTTATTGTCGAGGGCACACGTCCAAGGTGCCTATGAGTTAGCCTCATGGGTACCTCCAAGTCTACTGGGGGCTACCACCCCTAGTGGCCATTTGGTGCCCCAAGACTTAGCCTCGTGGGTGCCACCGGTGTGTCCGTGACTTACTGTCGGGGGCACACATCCAAGGTGCCCATGAGTAAGCCTCGTGAGCACCTCCAAATCCACTAGGGGATACTACCCCTAGTAGTCATTCGGTGCCCCACGACTTAGTCTTGTGGGCGCCCCTCCGGTGTGCCTATGACTTACTGTCGTGGGCACACCTCCAACATACACATGAGTTAGTCTCATGGGTGCCTTCAAGTCCACTAGGGGCTACCACCCTTGTTGAGCATTCAGTGCCTGACAACTTAGCCTCGTGGGCACCCCTCTAGGCAGCTTGAATCATCTACCATCGACCTAGCTCGAACATCGATCTTAGTATCTAAAGTGATAGGACTCTACCTGTCCCACGGCAACGACTTCGGTTATCTGTCATGTCGAACACATGTTGTCTTGCTACAAGAAACAAATGTTGATCATTATGTTTTTCGCGCAGAGACGCTCGTGTTAACTACATGTCCCTGCAACGTTTCTAGCTCAAACTGCGATGATTCTGAGGAGTTCTACTTCGAAGACTCTCATCAAGCCACGGAGCAAGAGGAGGACGACTTCGCCTACACGAGCTTCTCTCTAACGCGCCGTTCACCTCAAAGGCTATGCCTCGATAGGGCGGCCCCACGTCCATGACTTCGTCTACACAGGCTTCGCTCCGACGCGCCACCCGTCTCGAAGGGTATGCTTCAGCAGAGTGGCCCCGCATCCTTGACTTCGCATACATAGGCTTTGCGCCGACACGCCGCCCGCCTTGAAGGTTGTGCTTCTGTGGGGGCGGCCGCACGTCCACAACTTTGCCTGCGCAGGCTTCGCTCAGACGCATCCCCTGCCTTGAAGGTTGTGCCTCAGTGGGTGGCTCAGCATCCAATACTTCGCCTTCAGGAATGGAACAACAAAAACCACCCCACACAAAGGGCCAAAGAGAAGCGGCAATTTGGTACCCGCCCTTGCATGGAACACTCACGCGATATGAAGCACAAAATAAGCCTAAGTCTTTGGACGCCCGCGTGCCCACCAAGCCAAAATTGACTAAGTCGTAGGTGCCCTTGCGCGTATTCCTCAGCCCTCGTGCCTCGCACTACATTGAGTCAAAATTTGGCTAAATCTCAAGCGTCTGCATTCCCGTCAAGCCGAAATTTGGCCAAGTCTTTGGCGCCCTGGAAAAACACCCTGCGAAGTTCACGTCAAAAATGTTACCAACATACCGCAGCGAGCATGTTCATCAACAATATACAAGATATCAGCATTCTTGTTTGCCCCTCGGGTGCCCTTGGCGCCCCGGCATACCGTGCTCCAACGCCCCGCGCATCCCGTCGCCACTCCAAGGCCCACACCCCCGACACCTCATTACTCCAAGGTTCTACGCGCCTTGCCACGCTCGGCGCTATGATCCACCTCACCTCCACCCAAGCTCCGGCCTCAGGGCACTTTCGCGTCGGCTTCGTGCAGCCGTCGCGTCTCCGTCGGCCTCGGGCAGCCTTGCCTCCGCCCGAGCCCCGGCCTCACGGCTGACAGAGCTCTGCTGAACTAGAGAGAAGTTCAGACTTCTGAATCTTTTCGGACAAGCTACAGTGAGTCGTCAGAGCAGTTCAGAAGAGCAACTTTAGAGAAGTTCAAAAAAACAGAACAACTCACACACACGCTATTCAGAAGCACTCACTCATACACCCGAAGAACACCCAAAACATAGAAGTATTTCTCGACGCAATATCAAAGCATCCCTGTCGAAGCCCATCCCACACGACCTGGGATGAGCGACACCCTTCGGAGTGAGGCGCACGGCTCCAATCCTCCCGGCTGTCACGCGCCTGGCGGGTGCGCCCGACGGCCTCGCGCCCTCATGGCGTCGAGCCTCACACCCTCAGGGCCTCGCGGCCTCGGGGCCTCGCGCCTCGAGTCAAGCCTCGCGCCTTGGGGCCTCACGGCCTCATGCCCTCAAGGCCTCGGGGCCTCACGGCCTTGCACCCTCGGGGCCTCGCATGCTCGCCCGCGTCGAGCCCTCGCGCCTCGGGGCCTCGCGCCCTCGCAGCATCGAGCCTTCGTGCCTCGGGACCTTGGGCCCTCGTGCCCTCGCAGCATCGAGCCTTCGTGCCTCGGGACCTTGGGCCCTCGTGCCCTCACGACACCCTCGCACCCTTGCGGCGTCCTCGTGCCTTCGGAGTGTCCGCCGCTTTGCGTGGCCCCGCGCGGCCCCTCGCCGGCAACCTCGCATCTCTAGAGTTGTAGGATCAAGGATAATCGACTAGAGGGGGGGTGAATAGAAGGTTTCTAAAATTAATTGACTTAATTAGAATTTTAAACAAGATTGTTCTAACAAGGCTTCCTAGCACAATTAAACAAATAGAACAATTATGCTACTAGGGACAAATATAACTAATGACAAATATAATGAACAATTCTAGCCAAGCAAATTCAAGCACAAGTAAATGCTAGAGAATTAAATGCGGAAATGTAAAGTCAAGAAATAACCACAATGAAGACCAAGACTTTTTCCCGTGGTATCGAAGACTTGTCGGTCTTTACTAATCCACGTTGAGGAAGCTTGAACCAATCAAGCCAGCTTCATGAATTAAGCCTTCCCTCGATTTCACTAGTGGTTGTTCTTGCTCCGCTCCGGAGATGGCGAACACCGAGCCACTCACAAACTTGCACCGGGCCTCTTCACAATTGTGACGCCCCGTGTCATTACCCCAAGGGTAATCACACTTAGGCATACGGATTACTATTTGTTTGCTCAGTAGAACACTGCTCCAACGAATAGTAAGCCTTTACTAGAGTCACGCAGCAGAACAATAAGATAGAAACTGTACATTTTATTCCAGTAATAACCACGTAAGGCTATGATTCTTAGTACATATTTTATACAGCTACAAAAGGAATAACTCCGCTTTTCTCGCCAACCCTGAAGCCTTGGTCTTCTATTCGTCCCGCGAGTCAAATATGGTGTCCATTTCGCTCTGCTCCTTGTAGTCCGCGCCTTCTCCTCCCGTGGTTGCTTTAGTACCTGCAAGTCCGTCATCCCACGCGGGATAGCTCCCGGTCGGACTAGGATCTACAAAGGAGAATACTAACAAGGTTGAGTACACGAATGTACTCAGCAAGCATTAATAGCAAAGAATGCACTGGATGACTATTTCTATTTGTTATCACATTTTCTAAGTCATCTCAATTTAGAAAATAATCATTAAAACATTTTAGGTGGCAGGTTTTAATTCTGAAAACACTAATAGTCACTTGGAGAGAAGAAAGACCCCCGACGGTTCCCGTAGACTCCAATCCAGGAGACTGGCATGAATTCATGATTTGATATAGCACTGCGCAGGCTTGTACCACTTTACCCATAGTCATTCTGAGCTCTAAATGAGTCGGGCCCCCTGCATTTCCTTTGATGCGGGTTCGAGTTCAGAATACAGAACATTTTCCCAGTTACGTGAATTAATTTCTCCACCCATTACCTTCCGTCGGTGTCCTGAGCGCACCCAGTCCTCCACCGAGTTCTAGCAATGTTGGTTGGGGGCAGCTTCTATCCTGCACCCAACACTCCACCTTAGCGCTATAGCACCTTGGATCCCCCACTTCCGGTCTCTCCTCACGGTTCTAGGTTCCTCCATCACACACACACTCACACCTATTACTTACCCATTGTGGAGAGCATAATCACGTAACAGGGTAGCATTTTCTGCACGCCGAAACGGGAAAATGGTTGGTACTGAATTTACTGGCCTGCATCGAGCAAGAGTTGGTTGATCCTTATATAATAACCATATGTAAAGGGTCCCACTGCCTTGCCTCATATCTTACCTGCCAAGGGCCCCCTTTACCAGCCATAATAATCTCATATTACTTTCTTTCTTCATTCTTATCTCATTCATCGTTCTCATTCATTCAAGTTTATAGTCATCTTTATCTTATTCTTTCCATTTAAGTTTTGAGAAACAGTTTTGATGCAATAAACATAATAGTGCAAGATGCGGTTTACATTTAAAGTAGCTATATTCATGTTCAAGAGGATCGCTTGCCTTTGGAGTTGTAGGAAAGATTGGCGTCGACGAAACTTTGATCACCTGCTCCCGTCGGTGCTGGTTCGTCTTTTGTAGCAAACGGTGGCACGAATAGTAATATAAATAAATACATAGTGGATTTTTGAGTGATATAATAAATATCTAGGTTAGTGACTCCTAATTGTTAGCACAGTTTAATTTAAATAAATATTTTTCGAGATCTACACTAAGTTAGCACTGCACAGAATAATCGTTCTACCAAAAACGCGCACTATGGTCGACAACCTGCGGTCCACGCTTAACTGAATAAACTGACAGGTAAATAATTCGCGATGCACAAGATTTGCTACACAAGCTAGTTATTTTGTTAATAACAGAATTAACGGCTATTCGGTTTATCTAGCAATTTTAAACCACAGATTAATTACAAATTGGTTAATTAGACGAGATCTAAGCTAAGTTATTTAACCGCAACAAAAAGACAGCTAACAGCTAATTAACTACAAAAACTACCGATTAAACACAATACTGCAACAATTTACTTAAAGGCCACACGATTTCTAATTCCTCCTTGATGAAATTTTTTTAATCTCTAAAATCCCCCTAATCTCTCCCTCCCTCTCTCTCTCTCTCACACACACACACACACACACACTCGGCCACACCAAAACACACGCACACACGCGCAAACACAGCCACAAACACCACCCAACACACACCACACACCCACTGCCCTCTCCTTTCCTAACACACCTCCTCCTTACTCTCCCTTCTCTTTCTCTTTCTCTCTTCTTCCCAAATCAAGCCACCAAGGGGGGGAGCTCCTGGCTCGATCCGGCTGAGCTCCGCTGCCTCACGGCAGTTGCTGTCTCGCCCGCCGCCACCGGTCCCGCCTGGCTCCGCCTCCGACGGCGTCCCCACGTGACTCTCACGCTCTGTTCGGCTCCTGGCCTCATGGCTACCCTCTAGCCAGCGCCACCCGGCCCGGCCTGGCCATGGCTCCTCTCGCGCCTGCTGCCCCCCTCTTGGCGCGGCACAGGGCAGCGCCTCCTCTGGTCTTGGCTTGGCCTCTTGGCTCGCCCGGCCCATGGCGCCATGGTTCGTCCAGCTCCTCTGCGCCCTGCTCGCCTCGATTCCCTTTCCTCTTGGTTGATTCAATTTTTGTGCTTGATTTTGATTTGCATTTTTATGTGGGTTGATGCTTGATTATCCAAGAGAAATGGTGATGGGCTGAGTTGCTTTGCAGGTTATGCATGCAAATGAAATGGATGAGGGAGGCTGGTGGTTTATGCATGAACCAGATGATGGGGGATGGGGTGGTTGTCTTTGGTGGGGTATTCTTTGCTAGTCCGCCGAGGTACTACCCTTCCTCTCTAACCCCCTCCTTGCTTGCTGTGATGAGCTCGCGATCTGAGAGCTATATGGATGTTATTGAGAACTGGTGATATTGTGAATGATGTGGCTGTGCAGCAAACTGGGGTGAACTGTGTTTACCTCTGGTTGGGTTCTGAGATGGGGGAAAGAGGGTTGCAGCGTTGCCCTGTGTTGGTGCTCTCCTCTTTTCCCTTGCTGCGTTCAGCTCGCAAGCGGTGATGACGAGAAATCTGAGCTTGCTCCTCCCCTGGCTGCCTTGATGCTTGGTAATGCCAATTGTTCTGGCTCCTCCGGTCTTGCTTGTTCTTCCTCCTGGCTGCCTGGCTTGCTTCTTGGTTGCTCCCTTGCTTCGTGCTTGTTGTGCTTTGGTTGATTGAGGAAATAGCTCAAGTGTGGCCTTCAGGGGGGAATGGCTTGAGAAAAGGGAGGATGAAAGAGGTGTTGCCTGGGGGATGAACTTGATCGGCTGGCTTGTGTTTGTGCTCTTGGCCAAAGAATGAAAATGAGGCTTGTTTGGCTTTGGCTTTGGCTTGTTGGCTGTGGTTGTGCTCGGCTGATGAATGAAAATGGGGGAGAAGGCAATGGTGGCTTTGTGAATGGTAATCCTTATATGCATGTGGCTTTGGCTATGCACCTTCTTGCCCAAACAAAAGACCACTTTGCCCTTGCTCTTATTCTCATGGCAAGATTCTCGGTGGGGGCTTTTTGGTCTGTGGTTGGGAAAACACTATGCGTGTGATTTTCTGTGGTTGAGTAATTTAATATACGTGGGTGTCGGATTAAAATAAACGCCGGATGATGAAACCTACGAAAGCAAAGAGGTGCCGGTTAACTCTAGATAGTCTAGGGACCTTGACGATCAAGGGGCTGGCTAGCTTGAGTTGATCAGGGAACCCTAGTGTGCTTCGGAAACTTCTGACGGCCACTTCCAACCTTCTACTTTCTATTTTCTATTATCCACAAGGCTTTGACTTACTAACCGTGTTCTAATTTTCCTAACGAGCGATGGGGATGGATCGAGGGATGGCTCTATGGACTGGTGCTCAAGGTACAAGGTGGCAAGGATAACTGATGCTACAAGGATGCAAGGAGCGGATTATGATTTAATTACTTATTGTTATAAGCATTGAAATTCGTTGTATAATTAATTTTGAAACAAGCAATGGGTTTGTAATATATTACCTATGTTTTGTACTTGGATTGATGCAATATTTTCTTTGATTGCATTGAAAGGTGTAAATATTTATGAGTTCGTATTAATGATCCTCTTATGCCTGAAATGGATTTATTTTTGTCATTGAATCTTGATTGATATGATATTGGAGAAATTGTTTTTATAATTCTCTTGTAGCCCGATGTAACGATTATGCACTTGATATTAACTCTGAAATTACTATTTGCTCTGTATTTAAAGAATTTTAATTATCGCTAATTATCGATTACTGTTGGTTAGGTTAGGTTAATTATACGGGTTCTCACAACAATCTCCTTTGAAGAGATCACCGGGCTCACACCACCAAACCGTCTAAGAGACGACAATCTCCAAGATTAATAGATCAACTATTCTTCGCTTGAAGACGCTCAAGTGCCACAAAGATCAAAACTAGAATCAATGCACTCGGGAGAAACCTCAACTAACTTTGCAAGATGAAATCAATGCTCTCAATAAGTGGAAGAACAAGCAAAGGGGCTCAAGAGTGTGTTATGAGGCTCATCAAGGGTCAAATGCTGTAGTGGGTGAGGTATTTATAGCCTCCACCCACTGCACTAGCTGTTGGAGCACGAAACCCTCAAATGCGGTCAGACCACAAGTGAGTGACCGGTCGAGACTGTGCCACAAGAATGCATTCGAAAGTCACACACTGCAATGCATTAAATGCACTAAGAAAAATAGTCAGCGTTCTGATAACCGGTACGCATCCGCAGTGATTGGGCACGATCGATCTCTGAAAAACCGAATCCATTGAAAAACACTTACTGGAAAATATTGACCGCATAGAATATCCGGATGTGTGGTCAATCCGCCAATATGCCGGCGGTCAGTCCGGCCTCAAATTTTTCAAGCAAAAACCAAAAATTCTCTTCTATGGACAATGTTGACTGTGCGCATTATCCGGAGTTGTGATCAGTTCGCATTCATGCTGTGACGACCCAACCCTAGGGCACCCGAGAGGTTCACCGGAATTCCATGGAAGTCCATTTGGATCTCCCAGTGGGTCCGGTATTACCCCCTAAGGCACTGGTAGGACCGGGATCCGGTAGTACTGCTCGAGGCTCCGGAAGGACCACTCGAGGGTACCACCCGACCAGTCCCGAGAGGAGGTCTTCACCCAGGAGGTCCTACAAGGCCACCCAGGACGCCTTGCACGACCACCAGGAGATCAGGGAGTGGCCGAGAGGCCTAGGGTCATCCCAAGTCTATGACCAAACCCAAGGGAGGTCATGAGGCAAGGGATCATCCTATGTCCTCTGTGACATTGAGCTAGTCCCAAGGATCATAGCTAGCTCTTCACAGCAAAACAAGAGTGGTAACATCCGCAACGTGAGTTTTTATTATCAACATAATCAACAAAGTTTCTTATAAAAGCGGCCTTGGGCCGAACATAAAATACAAAAGAACAAAAAGGGCGACAGTCCATCAGCACGCCACAGGCAACTGACTGGAGGGCACAACCTAGTCACTTTGGTCCTCTTCTACGCTGCTAAAGTCTTCTCCTGTTGAAGATTGCATTGAGCAAGAGTGAGCACAACAACCGTGCTCGTAAGTCACACCCGTGGAGTAACAAGATGACATGCATACATGGATATTTCAAAGGGAGGCATATTATGGTTGATTTGCATAAAGCCAAGTTTCTTGCAATTACAAGTACTAAGTTTCCAAGGCAGGTATACAATAAATAAAATTCATTTTCTAAAGCTCAATTTTCAGCTGGATACGTTCGCCATCAAGATGGTGAAGGATACCCTCCTGTCATAAGGCTCCCTGCCCACAACCCATGGGATAGAAGTCCCAAAATCTTTTCATTAAACCTTTTGTACCCAAAATCCAAGTCTAACTTTGAGTGGTCTTTGCCAGCATTTCCATGACCGTGGACTCGGCTATTCGAATAGTTTTCACTCTGCAGAGGTTGTACACTTTACCCACATGACATGATTTCTCTAGTTGGTTTGGCATTCGTCAATGCCACCTCTCACTGCCGAAGGTAAGAGGACTAGAGCTCATGACAAGGCCTTTACAATGCATCATTCCACCACAGTCCCTCCTCGCTAAGGTTTCGCCTCCATTGGATACAAATCCGCAGGATTGGGGCCCCCTCTTGCGCCGGTGGGAAACATAGGTTATGAAAGACCATAGGCCCTAAAAGACCTCCCACACATCCAAGTGGAACAACTGCGGTGGAACTTTGCAAATTAGTTGGCCAGGTCCCACGCCCTATTCTGGAGACATGTGGTTGTACGATGAGGCATAGCCCATTATAGGCCTAGCAAAGGAACGCTCAAAGGCCGGTCCTCAACTGACTCGGGCGACCACCACAAACCCCTGGACCTCAACCTTACCCAGGATTGAGTCCGTGCATGAACATTGCACCCACCAAGCCAGCCAATTCGCCCTAGTCCAAATCCATTTTCCTTTCATTTGCTTTTCAAAAGCATTTAGAAGTTTCCATGACAACCCAATGCCATGGCTTAAAACCTTTAAACAACAGTTGGTCATGTTGGTAAAATTTTCCCCAAATCAAAATTTTGGTCTAGCAAGACTAAGCACACCTTTTTCAAAGGCATCTGGTTCTCACTATTGCAAAAACCAGGTTTTCATCTAGGGTGACAATGAACGGTTCAGTGTCGACAGTGGCTGTACAATGGACATTAGGCATAGCTACCATCTTAAAAACATGTATTGAAATAGCTTAGTAAAGTAGGCATGCATATACCTTTGAAACAGAACGTAGTAATTTGAAGTAACGGGTGCAATATGGTCAAGGGCATAACTTGCCTTGCTCACTAACTTGGGAGTTCTCTTCAGTGCACTTAAACTCCTTGGAGTCTTCGCAATCTACACGGGTAAAAGAACCAGTTCAAACAAGGCTCAAATAAAGAATCCAAAAGAGCTCCAAAAGAACCTCAAAACTCAAGCAACAAATGAAATTTCATACTAAGAATAGGTTCTTTGGGAGTGGTTTCCAACTTACTGGAAGGAGGTCCAACGAGGTTGGTTTTGGCAAAAGACCAGAGAGGTGATTTTCATATAGAAGCCATAGAAGTCTAGAGGAAATCCAGGAGAGAGGGTCCTGGAAGGCACAACCACTCATTACGGCGGCGGGAACAAGGATAGATCATTACACAAAGAGACATACCAGGGCAAATAAAGAAATGATGGATGAAGGGGAGGTCGTGGAACAAAGGTGGCAGTTGAAGCCAACGCAATGCTCCAGTGGAACCTTCAATGGTGGGCACACGACAGTGGAGGACCCTGGTGAAGTTCTTGTCAGCAAGGGCTCCCCACAGAGTAGCTGACCGAGAGCCAAAATGCTAAGTGTGGAAAAAGGTGAGGAGGGAGAGCTACCTGGGCTAATTATAGCCAAGGTAGTGACGGAAAACACAAGAAGCATATGTGTCAAGATAAGTGTGAAAATAGGTCAAAAGTAGACGAAGGACAAGGCAGGTGTCACCACCAATTTGGTGAAGGACAAAAGAAAAGGACAAGGTATGCTGTTAAGGGAGGGGACAAGGAAAAATAATAATGGTGCCACTAAGTGACCACATTCAGAGTAAGCACCACGTATAAGGCTGTATTTAATGCGACATGACATGCATTAAATGCACAAGGTACTAGTGTGGCGGAGTAAATTGAGAATGGGTAAAACTGATAAGTGGGGCCAGTCAATTCAATTTTTTTTGAACAATCGGGTCAAAGAGGGAGATCCGAAAGGCTTAGGAGGTCCTGAATGCTAGGAGGTCCTAAGGATAGGGAGGTCCTGAGGACTAGGTCGACAAGGGAGATCCAGACTGTTAGATCCCCAAAGGAGGTCCAAAGGACTGGCGGTAATCTGGCGTTCATGATCTGAGCAGCCGGGAGGCGGTAGTTCCGGACCCATTTGTGGTATAACCGCAAGCTCAAAGGGATCCTGATAGACTTGATATAATCGGAGGAGGTCTGGACAGTTGAGATCTAACATATGGAGGTTTGAACCGATCAAGTGGAATCAAAGGAGAGGAGCATTAGCAAGGAAAACACGAGGAAGCGGGAACTGCCAGATCTAAACTGAATGGACCAAAATGATTGGCCATTTGGACCACCCGAGATGGCAAAGCAATCTCAGCTCGTTGCCTGGATCGGAGGGTCCCCCAGAAAACGGTAATACCGCTAATTGAAAGAGGTACTACCGCACCCCCGGTAGCACCGTTTTCTGCCAGGCGGTAAGTAAATTCCAGAGCACATGTTTGAATGCTTGATTCCTACTTGAAGCGGTATGACCATGAAGCTTAATCTGAGGTAGTACGCAGATAGCGGCAATACCCAACCATTGCGGTATGAAGATTCCCAAGAGATGAGCACTACAAGGATTCAAAGCAAGTGAAAGTCCAAATGAGCATAAGTCCAAAAAGGACTGAGAATGATGGAAGGTTAACAAAGAGATGTCCATAGAAGTCAAGTCCAAAGGAAGGCCTAGACGTATAGGCACATCCAAACAAGGAGGAGGTCTAAGCCACAGAAGAGGTCCAAACCACATTTTTTTTTCACAGAGGAGGTCTAGACCACAGAGAAGGTCTAAACCAAACATAACGCGAAAGAGATAGGCTGAAAGGAGTACTGGCAAGCATACAGGAGAGGAGGCAACACCAAGCTCAACCCACTCCAGCTGAACTAAAGTTTTGAATTAATTTAATCTTGTCTTAGTCATTCTAAAGCTCCTTCAAAACCTCAAATTAAGCTTGAGTTCTCATTAAAACAAAATGGTTCTATTTTATTTTGAAATCTAAAAAGGTTTAGGAATTTAGGGTGTTACAAACCTAACCCCCTTAAGGGAATCTCGACCCCGAGATTCATACTGAATCAGCAAAGAGGTAGGGATAATTAGTCTTGAGTTCTTCTTCTTTCTCCCATGTAGCTTCACTTTCTGGATGATGACTCCACTGCACTTTGTATGATCTAATGATCCTGCTCCTAGTAACACGTTCTGCCACATCTAGGATTTTAATTGGTTGCTCCACATATGTGAGATCTTCTTGTAGATCTATGCTCTCCACTACCGTGTGATCTTCAGGCACTCGAAGGAATTTCCTTAATTGTGACACATGAAAGACATTGTGCACTGCTGACAAAGACTCTGGTAGTTCTAGCTGATAGGCTACTTCACCTTGCCTTGCTAAGATCTTGTATGGTCCGACAAATCTTGGTGCTAGCTTCCCTTTAGTATGAAATCTTCTAACTCCCCGGAGTGGTGTCACTCTGAGGTAGACAAAGTCTCCAACTTAAAAAAGATAAGTCCCTGCGACGGTTGTCTGCATAACTCTTTTGTCGGGACTGAGCCACTCTCAATCATTCCTTTATCAACTTTACTTTGTCCTCAGCATCCTTGATCAATTCAGGACCATAAAGTTGATGCTCTCCATCTTCATTCCAAAGAAGAGGTGTTCTACATGGTCTACCATATAAAGCTTCGAAAGGAGACATATGTAGGCTAGCTAAGGATTTTCTTCCGATCACCATACTACGACCACTTCATAATCGTAGGAGTTCTCTACGACTATTTGATAGTCGTAAGAAACCTTGTTGACCAAGTATATTTCTGGTCAAAGTAGTACACAAATGTCGAAGAGTTTTTCCTTCGACCATCTTTCTACGACCCTCTCGTGGTCGTAAGACCATCTACGACTCCTTCACCAAGTAAGTTACTTTCACTTGAAGCTGGGGGGCTAGATGACGAGGATCTAATAACCCTCATTTTATCTTTTATCTATAATTCTTATTATGAGTAAATATGATGTCATGTGGTCCCTAGGTATACCCCTTAAACTTACAAGGGAGAAGCCTACCAGGTGGTCGTAAGTTCTTCTATGACCACCCCTATAATCGTAAGTCTTGCTACGACTACCTTATGGTCGTAAGTTCTTCTACGATCACTACCCGGTCGTAAGTTATTCTCGACTACCCCATAGTCGTAAGTCTTGCTACAACTACCTTATGGTCGTAAGTTCTTCTACGACTGTGTCACCTCGACCACCTTATGATCAATAAAACCTACAGGCGAGTGGGTCCAATTGATTAAGGAATCCAAGTAGTCAACATACGCTGTTATTATACGAAATAATAACACACAATACCCCATTATCTCTGACAAGTAACTGCCAGGCGGTGTGAAGGAGTTACCATCCCGATGATTACTGCAAATGTGCGCCCGTTACTAGATTTGATGAGGCGTCTCTTCAGCAGGGGAAAACGGCTATTCCTTCACGACTATATAAAGGCAGCGGTCAGAGAGGGAAAAAGGGCGACCAATCGGAGGAGACAACAAGCAATCAGGAAGACAATCAGATACTATCTTCTGTAATAGCCTTAGTCTTTTCTCCCGATTGTACGAAACACACTCAATACCATACACACATAGGAGTAGGGTTGTTATTCTCTCCGGAGAAGGCCTGAACCTGTATAAAAATACCTGTGTCAATTTCTCTGCGTGATTCCATTCTAGGAGACCCTCCGAATCAAACAATCTTTACGTAAGATCGGTTCTAAAACACCGACACTCCTTTTCCCACAAAAGACTCACAATGACAACTTACAAACTACACAGTATATATGCAAGAGTGAGTGAAAATAATGGAATGGCTCAGCAAAAAAAAAGCAACTGGAGTATGTACTGAGAGAACATAACATTCTAACATATGACAAAATTGAGAAAAGGGATAAAAGAAAATACATCTACAATGAGAATTTTAGGGGTAACATCAAGGCTTTGTTTCTTTAACCTAGGAACCATCTCATTCTCCAATGCACGGACTTGATCCAATATATAGACAACCCAGATAGAAGCAATACAAACCAATAACATCTCTAGATAGACAAAAGAATATAAGATTGCAAATTATTTAAATGTAGCCACCCTAGCCCTTTTGGCTAAGGTTTGCTGAACACATTTCACCGTGTTAAAATTGGACCATGATACATCAACAAATTCCCCTATCACTACTTCCTTTCTAAACTCCATTTTTTTGATCAGCTAGACACCAGGATAGGATGGGAATTGCCAAACCGTGGCCACATTTCTGTTCCCTGAAAACCACTTATGCTGGCACATTCCATTCATTTAGCCATTTCCTCATCGTTTTACCAATAAACACATATAAAAACACAGAGACGATATATCCAAAGCAAGAGTTTTTTTTATCACACTTCGCACTCATTTGCCTCAAATATCTTTACCCTTTATTTTATTTTTCCATAATACATCAGCGACTACAATTCAAACTGGTCGATTAGCACAGAATCAACACGCAAACCACAACCAAACACATGAGGAGAAATTAGCCAAATAGATATGAAAACCATAATAATCCGAGTAGAATTGTGCACCCTGTAGCGAGAGGATGGTCGCGAAGATCCGTTGGTGAGGTGGAGAAGGACCCACTGGTCATACGGCGCTATCGCGAGGCTAGCCTCGCTATTGATGTCCTTCCCCATTTGCACCTCAAATCTGCACCAACCAAATCAAACCAAATCGCAATTGCTATGAGCCTGGCGAATTGGCCGGCGGAATTCGTGGGTTTGGAAATCTGTGGGGTGGAAGTTTCCTTGCCTTGGCCAATTTCGATGCGCGAATTCATGGAGAAGAAGAAGGAGGTGGGGCCGCAGGGAAGAAGGGGCGGCGAGGCCACCGCCGGCCGCTGGTAGTGGAAGTAGGGGCAGGGAAGGGGGAGGGGGCACTCGTGGGGAGGAAGAACGAGGTGGGGGTCGGTGGTGAAGGAGGAGGGGAGGCGGCGCGGTGGTGCGGCGAGGCCACCGCCGGCCGCTAGTGGTGGAAGTGGGGGTCGAGGAGGGGGACGGGGTGTGCGGAGGTCATGGAGGAAGGAAGGAGGGGGTGCTCGTGGGGAAGAAGAAGGAGGTGGGCCGGTGGTGGAGAAGGAGGAGGGCGGTGGTGGGGAAGAGGGGGTGGCACAGTGACGCGGCAAGCCCACTGCAGTCACTGGTGGAGGAAGCGGGGGCGGTGAGGAGGAAGGAGCGTGCAGAACACCTGGAGAAGGTGGGGGCGGTGAAGAAGGAGGATGTAAGATCGAGGATGCCGACTAGAGGGGGGCGAATAGGCGGTTTTTAAATCTTTTGGCTAAAACCGAGTTTTATGCGGAATTATAAATCAATTCGGTTTTGCTCAATTAAAACCTAAATCAACTAGTCTTGACTAAGTGTACCAATAATATAAGACTATTGATACTAATAGCAAACATACAAAGACATGTAAGCAATTTAATTCTAGGAATATAAATTGCACAAAGTAAATCACAAGAGAGCAAATCACAATGACACAAGGATGTTTTATCTTGGTGTTCGGAGACTTGCCGGTCTCCCCTAATCCATATTGAGGTAAGCCCAAACGAATTGGACCGGCTCCACGAATTAAGCCAACACCTCAATCCACTCGGAGTTGCTCTTTCTCCACTCTGGAGATAGCGAGCACCAAACCACTCACAACACGCTGGGTCTTCTTACAAGCTTCTTGAGAAGATCACCAGACCACGACGTCTAGGTGTCGGCAAACACCAAGAGTAATAAGTCAAGCCCCTTGGTTGACTCTCACCACGTGCAATGAATGCACAAGCTCAAGTAGATAGGAAATTCACCTCTAGATGCAACATATGCAACTAGAGACCTCTCTCCTTGCTCATAAGGTGCAACACATGCACAATTGAGAGGAGAAGCTCACACTAGCTCAAGTGAGTGAAATGGGATGCCAAAGATTTTCTCTCAACCGGCCAAGGTGAGTATTTATAGCCCACACACAAAAACTAGCCGTTGGGAGCAAAAATCCCCAAAAATCAGGATTTATGGTAGTACCGCTGTACAAACCCGGTACTACTGTTTTTACAGTTCAACGGTCGAAAATGGTGCATTAAATGCTCAAAAACTAGCCGTTAAGTGTTTAGTGCGGTAGTACCGCAGTACAAATCCGGTACTACCATTTTACAGTCATACCGCATCTAAGGACGGTACTAACGCATGCTATTTTCAGCACAGACGACACTTGGGGAAAAATATCACAACTTTTGACTTCGATGTCGGAATTGAGTGATCTTGGACTCTATGGAAAGCTTATTCAGAGGGCTACACAACCCACCTATTTGATTGATCTCAAACATATTTGATCAAATCAAGAAGCACAACTCCAAAGAGCCACTACCATGGTCTAAGTCTAAGGAAATAGCAACAAGCAATCTTAGACCATGCCAAGGGAAAATGCATGAATTCCAACAATTTGCAAAATACATTTGCAAACTTAGATCATGCCACAAGGAGTAGGTACATGGACTTCAACCATTTGCAAAACATATTTGCAAAGTATAGTACAAGGATTAGATGCATGAGCCTCAGCTATTTGCAAAACACATTCGCAAATAATAGCATCATGCCATGGAGAGCTAGTGCAAACGAGATTGAGCTATCAACACATGATGAGACTCAAGCTACTAGACAAGACCCCTTTTAATAGTACGATAACCTATACTAGTAATCCGGTTTTCCAACTAAACACCAAGACAGGTAAAATACTAGGAACACATCTTTATCTCGAGCTAGTTATACCTTTGCCTTGAGCATCCTCTTAAAGCTTGATGACGCACATCTTCACTTTAAATTTGAGTCATTGTCTTGATATACATCAACCCATGATGTATCCTTCATGTGTCCTCCATCAACACATGATGGGTCTTCTCTTCACTTGATGATCAACTCATGATCATCTCCTCTTCAAGATCTTTATATGCTTCAATACATGATGTATCCTCTTCTTCGAGATCTTAATACGCATCTACACATGATGCATCCACTTCTTGAACCTTGACTTGATGACGATTAACTCATGATGTCATCCAAAGTCTCCATCATCATAGAACATAACCTATTCATCCAACTCATGGAAAATATTAGTCCCACAATGTGATTATCATTCATTACCAAAATATAGCCGTTAGTGCTAGGTGCGGTACTATCACACTCACAAGGTCCGGTATTACCTCACAAGGGTAATACCGCTGAGCTAGATCGGTACTACCGATTTCCAGAGGATCAGAGAAACAAGAAAAACACCCTTTTTGGAAATAACATACTGCCAACTAGACTTCGGTATTACTACTTTCCGGTAGTACCGTTTCTCACATGCGGTATTACCAATCTTCAGGGGAGATGAAAACTCCCAAAAACAACCTCTCTATTAAGAACATACCGTCAATTAGATTTCGGTACTACCGACTTGTGGTAATACTGCTCATCACATGCGGTCATACCGATTTTGGGATTTCAAGAAAACCTTCCAAAAACATGCTATCTGGAATAAACATACTGCCATATAAAACCTGGTATTACCGCACAGCGGTAGTACCGCTTACCAAATGCGGTCATACAGATTTCCACTGAAATTCTTCCAGAAGCTATTGTAAATGCAATGCATGTCTTTGCATTGCCATTTGTCATCCATAATCTGGGACTCAGTCTTTAAAATATCTTAGCACACACATTGGTCCCATAACACAATTGCAAATAATTGAATATAAAGCAATATGAGTATATATGAACTACACAAGTTTTATATACTCAAAGGATATGTTTCAAAGTAGAGATCCTCAATATATGTGGATAAAAGAATATGGATCAATACTAATGAAACCACAAAACATAGAGTGAACTCTCCCTAAATGTGTACATACATGAATGTATAATAAAAACATATGCACATATTCAAGTTAAACTTTTAGTGGAGTTCAACCTATATTTTGGATCCGAGGAATGCAACAAGATACAAGAATATGATGTTGAATGCATACCTCCGTGATTTTCACATTTTCATCCAAATAAGACTAAACAATATCATACTTAACAAACGAGTTAGTCTCATATTTAGATTTATCATTAATCACCAAAATACTCCATTAACTCGTAATAGCGGGTCAAGATTCTTTAGAGGAGGACGAAGCAGCGGCGGCGGCGATAGATTGTAATGGTGATGGAGGGAGCAAAGACCGAAGGAAGAGGAGGAAGATATCGGGGAAACACGTCCGGGGAGCTTTTCTTTGCGCGCAAGCATACGTGGCGAGGTGGACGCAGCTAGGGCTGGAAAAATAGCTCGAGGCTCATGAGCCGGCTTGGCTTGCAACGAGCTCGGGCTCGTGAATTTTTGAGCCAAGCCGCATGTCCAACTCGCAAAAAAATCGAAGAGATCGAGCCGCCCGCGAGCCTCGTTTGGCTCATGCACCAAGGCCCAATCGTCCCTAGGCCAGCCCGGACCACTAACCCTAACCCTACACTCCCTCCCGTGACTCCCGTCCCAATCCCCAATTCCCCATCCCCTTCCTCTCCCCGTTCATTGCTCTCGGCGTCATCTTCATCTCCCTGCTCTGGCACCCCGTCTCCCTCATCGTCTTCCTCGCCTACATGGTCGCCTGGCTCTTCCTCTACTTCCTCCGTGATGAGCCAATCTCCCTCTTCGGCTGCATCGTCGGGGACAACGTCTTGCTTGTCGTCCTCTCAGCGGTCACGCTCATCCTGCTCCTGCTCACAGGGGCCACTACCATCATCCTCACCTGGTTGCTTGTCGGCCTCGTGCTCATCCTGCTGCACGCTCTACCGCACCTCCCTGTGGACAGTATTGATGAGGAGGCCGGGCGGTGGTACACGCACGTCCTGCCGCAGCCCACGTACTAGTGTGAGCAGCTCCTCATCTTCTTGCTTCTTGTTGGTTCTTGGTTTGTGATCCGTTAGAGCAGCTGCTAATTCTTTGCTGAATTCATTGCAGCTGTTCTTGATCCATTTGTGCACTTGTTAATAAATAATAATGTGATGAATTGGTGTTCTTGTTATGATTTGTCTTACAATTGGTTCGTTTGAATTCAAACATTTCTTATCTTTAGATGATGTGTTAGTGAAATTAATAAATTATCACCAATAATTCAGTTGTGTAGTAGATGAATTAGGCAAGAAGTGATCAATTTGGAGTCAAGACTGAGAGACTCGAACATCCTCTGGCTCTGATGTAGCCTCGAGCCGAGCCGCCGAAGACCGCCTGTTCCTGGCTTGCGAGCCGGATCGAGCCCTTAGTCGAGTTGAGCCGCCCTCCTGGCTCATGCTCGAAACGAGCCAAGCCTACTGTTCAAATGAGCTTGAGCGAGCCTGGCTCGAGCCAGGTCGGCTCAGCTCATTTCCAGCCCTAGACGCAGCGCATAGTGAAGCGGAGCCAGTGCGTGTGAGTGCATCGGCTGATCCAATCGAACGGCACAAAGAAAGCAAGCAGCATCGAACGGGCGAAGGGAGAAGGTAGACGTTGGAAGACATCGGCCGAATGATCGAACGGCGCAAAGATCCCGATGCAGCATCGCACGGTCGAAAAAAAGAGGCCAGCGTGGCTCAACTCTCCTCGCCCCAATCCTGCCTCCATTTAACCGGTAGGATTTTTATCTTCTTTGGAAAGGTATAGTTATACATTTGCTAGTCTACAGTCGCAAGGAAGTTTCAGTTGATTTACTCATATTTGGATCGCGTGTGGAGATTCGTGTTCAAGGTACTCTTTTGGATCGTGCATGGAGATTTGTGTTAGAGGTCCTCTTCTTCTCCGGCCGCAACAGACGTCTGTTGAGTTAGGGTACTATTATTGGTGCCCAGGCTTAGAGGAGGCAGGGGTGATGAGATCGGTGGTGGGTGGTGCCGCCGGACGCAGGCGGTGGAGGTCGGGGGGGGGGGGCAAGACCGAAGTGGGTAGGAAGCGACAAGAGATGGTGGCGGTGGGGCATCTCACCGCAGAGGAAGAAGCAGCGGTGGGGGCTAGAGACGTGGGGCGGAGGAGGAGGAGGGCGGCAGGGGAGGTGCTCGTCGGCAGGGCTCACCGGCGTCAGAGAGACGGTGGGAGGCGGCGCGCAGGGAGGGCTCAGGTGGCGGCGACCGAAGAGATGGGGTGAGGAGTGGAGTGAGGTGGGGATTGTGGATTAGGGTTATATACTCATGCGCAAGTCTGGGAGCAATCCAAGCTATTAAAAAGTGACCAGTATTTAGCAATTTTTGAGGTAACTGCTAAATAGACCCTCCGAAATTTATATTGTCTATTCAGCATTTCAACCATGTTAAATGAACGGTTTAGAACGTGCACGTAGAGACACAGGTACAGGTGTTGGTTACACTCATCACCACCACTCAGAATGTTCGTGACAAATTGATAGGGCTGTGTTAGTTCTGACTCCGATACGTATTGGATTTCCAACTCCCAGATGCTGCCTGCGTGCGTGCGTAAGTGCGTTTTCTACCAAATCACGTCATCATTGCAAGAAATGTAGCTAGAACACGCGAAGATATCCATATCCCACAAAAATGGAGTTCTTTCGAGCTGTACGCCTGCACGAAAATTTCGGCGAGATCACTTGGCTTGTACTGTCGCGAAACCCCACCCCGTCCGGCACCGGAGCCGAAACCTGATTTCTGCCTTCGATCGAGTGGTCCATCGTCAGATTCCCCTTTCGACAAGGGAATATATGCACGGAGAGCGGACGGGGATAGAAGAATCTTTCACGATGCAGCAACGCGACATGCATGGAGCTAGCGGTGCAAGGCACGAACGGCCGAGAGCCCGAGACTGACGTGCGAGAGAAAGCTGAGATGCCGCGCGCGCGCGGCTGTGAATCGTGCCGGTGCGCGCGCCATGCGTGCTCGGCCTCGGCCGCGCGCCGTGGCGTTGCGTACCAGGCAGCGCTTAGTGCCGGCGCGCGCTGCACAGGACGATCCGCGAGTTCGGTGCCCCGGCGCGCGATTTGCGTGAGGGGTTGCTCGCACGCGCGCGCGGCTGTGAATTGTGCAGCCGCGCGCGCCATGCGTGCTCGGCTTCGGCCGCGCGCCGTGGCGTCGCGTACCAGGCAGCGCTTCGTGCCGCGCGCGCGCTGCACTGGACGATCCGCGCATTCGGTGCCCCGGCGGGCGATTTGCGTGAGGGGTTGCTGCTTATGCCTCGTCGCTTCCTGTGCTTTTCTGGCTTTTCACGCCTTTTTTTGGCAACAAAAAAGTTGTAAACTGTCTCGCTAAATCAAGCGCCACAGACTTTTTCTCCTGTCCAGTCCTCTTGGCTGAGTGAACCACACACTGTACTAGTACTATTCCTGTCGAGTCACTCTCGTGCATGGACCAATTCACCTTAAATAATACACTCACCAAAGGCTGGCAAATTACACTGATCTGAAAAAAGCTGGCAAGTTACACGAGGGAGGCCGAAACTTTACGTCTGCATTCTAAAAACATGCTACTCTTCTAAAAATACTAACAAACCAACGACCAAATGTTTTGCTTCCTTCCCACTTTGACCTCACTTTCCTCTTCCAGAACACACACAAAAAGGCCTTACTTAAGTACATCTCTTCTAGAAAAATTTACAAATCTTGAAGCAAATGGTTAGTATTATAGACAACTTTTTATATGCTACTAAATAACTTCGTATGTTTCTTATAGAATTTTTTATTAAATAATCTTTTTTTAACTTTTATTTTAAAGTTAACCTCCGGCGTACTTTATTTTTAAAAATAACCTCTTTGGTCACGCCACCACCCATGATGTGACCAAACAACATTTGTCGCGTCGTACATTTACGAGCAAACTCTTGTCACGCCATGGGTGGTGGCATGAGCATGTTGTTTGGTCACGTCATGGGTGGTGGCGTGACCAAAGAGGTTTTTTTGCGGACTTATCCTATGGCGTGACAAGAGTTTGCCCTAGTATGACAGTGTTGTTTGGTCACGTCATGGATGGTGGCGTAACCAAAGGGGTTATTTTTAAAAATAAAGTACGCCGGAGGTTAATTTTAAAATAAAAGTTAAAAAAAGACTATTTAATAAAAAAAAGTTCGTTTCTTATATACAATTGATATCTTATTGATATGTGGATCCAAAGTCCACATATAAGGAATAATGTGATTATTCAATGGCATGTAGTAGATTCTTTCTTAATATCACATCGAGGCAAATCTGTAGCGGCACAAAAAATAAATCAAATTGAAGATTAGATATAGATATATATTCGAATATTAAGTGGGAGCAAATCTTTGTTTTTATTTTTTTAGGTTAATGTAGATTTTACCCCACCTAATATTAATTACTCTGCTTTAAGATTTGTAAACTTTTCTCAAATAGGTATACGGAAGCTCACGAAATAACAAATGGAGCATTCAGTACCCTCGAGTTTGCTACCTGTATCACCTTTCTAGAGAGATCATGCTTCCACTGAAAACTAGTGCGTTTTATATGTATCTTCTTATCTGCTTCACCAACCTGGGGACACCTTGCCCAACTTTCGCAAAAGCGGGCCTTTGAAATGGCCACAATACACAAGTGCCAAGTGGATGATCAACTCAGCACTCACAATAGAACAGATCATCTCCGGTATAATGTGCAGTATGCACGTATCTAGCATACAAAAAAGGGAGACCAAGATCACAAACCCTAACTTATATCTGCCCATACACATGACTCAAGATAGATAAAAATCCATGGAACTGACTAGAATCACATAGAGAGTGGCAAGTGGCCATTTGAAGTGCCATTGTAGGACTTGCTCTCCGACTTCCTCCTCTTCAAGACGATGCCCCATGTAACAGCTTCCAAGGTCACGGCAATACCACCCAGGATGCTGATTGCAATGATGTAACCAGTCTTCCACTTCTGCTCCACGTTCAAGATGGACATACCTTTGAAGATGTTGATGATGCCCAGTATGATGATGGCGTAGCCAACCGAGTGGTGATACAAGTTCCAGTAGATGCGGTATTTGTGATCCTTCGTGGGCCTCACGAAGAGCGCAAAGATCTGGATGAAAAATGTAAATAAAACTATCAGTAAGTTCAATAGGCTACTGATATTGCAATTTGCATATCAATGAGAAAATGGTATAAACCCTTGCTTCCAAGCTACCTATATACTATCAATCTTATAGGCGGCAATAAATGTATAAGTCGTTTTCAAGACTGAAGTTGTTATACGTTTGCCTTTCAGTCTGATAGGTACAAGTACACAAAATGGGCATTACATTCTGGCAGATGAAGAGAAATATATACTAGAACATACCTGCAGGGTACCAAGAGCAAATACTGTGATCCCAATGTTCCTATGAAGCGAATAGGTGATTCCCTTGGACATGTTTCCTAGATGAATACCGGTGGCCCAGCCAGATACTCCCACACCATACCCAATCAGCTGGCAAGCTACATGAAGGTAGAACCATGCAGGATCGGCTGATTTGAATGTCTTGAGATATCTAGCAAATATGGCACCCATGGGCAACAGAATACCCCAGCTCACAGCATTCAGAACTCCATGTGTCTTCGTAAAAAAAGGGGACAAATGAGTCAGTAGGCTCAGTAATTGCAATAACAGGTAAATGACCTGTTTGATGCAAAGAGGACTACAATGGAAACAATATTTCTTATCACGCAGACTTCAATTATCATAAGACAGCATAGGCACTACAGTTACAGCTAGACTTAGATTATCACAAATAACAAATTGCAACCTGTTGCCCTGATAGTTAGCGTTTGAGTTACTAATCATATCCATGGGTCGAGCAGAGGATGTATACGCTGGTTATGCACGCTCTATTTGTTTTCCTTGATAACATGTCATTATTATTTCTTGTTTATATTCACCAAAGAACGATGATCCATTTATTAGAACATCACACCAAGGCTCTCCAGAGAACTCATATATCATGAAAAGATCATGTAGATGTAGCCATCAACAACTAGACTAATCCAAGCTTAAGTCCACCTAAGGAAGGAAGACATCTAACTACGCTAGAAAATTGCAATCCCACGGCATAAAAATCGAAGCGTACGGAAGAGAAGAACCCATTATGTGATTATGTCACACATACATATACAGTCAATAAACACCGTCTGCTGTACAGACTAACACAGCTGAAATCAGTTGCAAGTCGATATCATTTCAAACCAACCAGGACAAAACAGTTAAGTCTATGCATAAGATATTTCACATGACAACAGGCACGGTTTTTTTTTCAGTTTTCATTAGAATCATAAAAAAATGATAGCTTTTCCATGTTCTTACCACTACATCAATATACAGCAAAATTGACGCGAGTGATTACTCCCCTTCACTCATTGCAGTAACGCTTCAATAATTACAGCTACTCGTCAGTATGAAAGTGAAGTTACAAAAGTGAACTTTTGTTAACAGGTGAAAGTTTTACCCAAACATTTTCCAGGATTTAAGGACTTTACAGGTTAGCTATTCAAAATTGATTAAAAAAAACATTGCTTTTTTTCAGTGGAGAATACCTTTTCTCTGATTTGATTGCAAGTGCGATTGTAATCCGACACAAAAGCATAAGAAACTCAAGAAGCAAGCAAAAACACTTGAACATGAACAGATAAAAATTCAATCAAATCCTTAAACTTTAAAGAGACAAGTACTCACATTTTTCTTCCTGACGAGGCTGCCCCCTCCTCCGGCGGCAGTGCTCGCCCCCGTCACCAGGTTCAGCTTCCCCATCGCCGCCTTGTTGTCGCCGCCCATGGCGTGTGGCGCGATGCCCCCGCCGGAGACCGGTCCCACCTGCCAGACCTGGTTCACCTCGCCCGTGCCGTTCTGCAGCTTCAACGTCCCGAACATCTGGACGCGGCCGTCGCCGCCGAGCTCGGCCGCGAGGTCGGACGTCGGGTAGGCGATGGGCCCCGGCGAGCCGAGAGAGTACCCTGAGATGCTGTACGTCTGGACGGCGTACGCGCCGCCGCCTTTGGGAGCGGCGACGAGCGCCTGCGCGCCGTCCATGCCGTTGGCGGTGGGGTTGAGCCCCCAGGCCACCCACCCGCCGGCCGAGGGCGGCGCGGCCAAGAACGCCACGGACAGCGACGACGCCGCGGCGTCGTAGGTCCAGTGCACGGAGGCGCCCAGGCGGGGCAGGTCGCTGCACGCCGTGTACGCGCGGTTGTTCGAGAACTTCACCGCCGCGCAGCCGCCTCCTCCGGCCGCGGCAGCGCGCGCCGGCGCAACCGCCACCACCACGAGCAACAGGACGAGGACCCTTACGACGGACATGGCCGCGGCGTTCTTGCGCGCACTGCTACGGTGCTACCCTCCAAGAACGGGGTGGGGGGATCTTGGGATTCAATGGGGTTCAGGTAGGAGTCGGGTCGGCGGCGAAAGGCCGCGCTTTTGTCCTAGGTTCGAAGTTAAGCCGGAGAGAGAGAGAGAGCAGCGGGTAGGAAGCAGAGGGTGGCGCGGTTAATAAGGAGGCTGTGGGGACGGCCCGGGGAAGGAAATTTTATGAGGGAGGCGAGGCCCTCCTCCGAGCTGTTGGGTGAGGTAAATAAATAGAGATGGAGGAGGGGATAGAATTTTTTTTTCCGGCCCGGGGGGACACATGGGGACGCGGGTTGACGCGGTACCAGGGCCGGAGTCTGCGTCTGTGACTTTGGGAAAGGTTTTTACACGTTCCTTATTTTCGGCCGTGTTCGCCGATTCTACTTGCAATTGATTGACAGTTAATAAGGCTTTCCTTCTTAATGAATTGCAAAAAAACTGAAAGATGATGCCATGTACTAGCATACACAATTATACAAGTATCCATGCTGACCTGTGGGGCTAAGGAGAGTTGTGAGAGGTGATGTTACTATAAGCCACAAGTCTGTAGCAAGAAAGGGCAACTAAATACAATTGGCTTGCTCTCTCTCTCTCTCTTCCTAGTCCCCTTCTTCTCTTCTTCCTCAAATTTCCCTCAACTAGAAGGCAACCCGCGCCAACTAGCGCAGCTGTGACTGCTGTACGCGAGTGGTGAGTTTGTTGTACAGTTTATTTTTCAAAACCTATGTTTGCTACCTATGCTTTGCATAATATTGGTAGAAGCCGACCAAAAAAAGTGTTGAGCACTGAAGATGATTTTTTCTAAACAACCAACCAAAGAACAAATTTATGTGTTGCCTACATCTCTTATATTTTCTTTGCAATATGCATAAAGAATGCTCAAGTAACAGCTGCAACGGATAAATATTATTATGTGAGATTTCTTTTTTACCTTGTTTTAGGCAATTGTTACCAACGCGGAAAACGTGAATGGATTATTTTGTCGTCACATCACAATCTAGACCACACACTACATGAACTGAACAATTAGACATAGAAATAATATGTAGTCTGCACACATTACAAAAAAACAAATAGATTATAAAAACAGGAAGATAGCATGTTGACACCAGCTAGCATGCTCAATTTTTGTAATGGTTTAAGTGAAGCTGTTGCTCCACACTTAAAAAAACACAGTACACCGCTGGCTCAAACTATTATCTACATACGAATAGCATTGTCACCGTTGTTAAAAATGAAAGAATAGCACCACTACGCTGAGCGTACAAACGGTCACCCTGTGTGAATATAGAAGATAACATCACAGAGATCATCGAGCACTAAAGGAACCCGATAGCACATTGATTTTCCACCTACAGCTGGAATCAAACAAAAGGAATTCCTTCGTGCATATTATTAATTAGACATATTTAATAGAATTCATAATACAGAAAATATGCCAGCTCGCAGTAGGAAATGATGGAAGAAGCAGTATAGCATGCTTTAATAGCTAATGACCAAAACCAGAAACTCATCACAGCACTATTCAGAGGATTCAAAACAAAACAAAACACACATTAACAAACACAGACAGGGAGAGGAACTAAAAAACAACCTCTATAGCCTCTAGTCGCTCTCCTCGAAACCTTGAATATCCAAAATATTGCTTTAAGACATTCTCCAACTCGTTAGGAGCTTTCTTTTCATGGCCTGAGCGTCGTAACACACCTTTTACAGGAAGTGATTTCTTTTTTTAGCTGAGCCACCCAAATCATCACAAGGCAAATGGGTATGTCAGAACCATTATAGAGCGCCGCAATGATTGTAACACAATGTGCTAAGTCCGTGTATAACTATTCCCTTCGGTTTAACACAAAGAAAAACAGTTTTAGAGCTCAGATACATGGACTAAACAAATCAAATACGAAAAATCGTAGTTCGCGATGACATCCATATCGCCCAAAATATACTAACTGAGGTCCCATTATTCAGATTGAAAGATGACGAATTAACGCCAAAAAGAAATAGAGCGAAAACTATATAGGCGGAGATGAGCCTTCTACAGACACTCCTCGCTCTAATCGAGCAGCGTGTAGTGTGTCATCAACATGGTCTAATCGATTCACCGGCCTTGATCAGTGGGTGTCATAGACATAGAGTCGTCAGTGGCAAAAGGGAGGCAATTTACTGTGTGAAATACATGCTTTTCATCAACATGGTCCCACCAAAGTTGAACCCGAAATTCCCAGCCTGAGGCAGCGTCTAATACTATCAACCTACGTTTATCATGCACACTGACAATAATTTTAAGAGATATAAACCCCAGTGACATCTAACAGCCACATGTGCACTAGAAGGCAAATGCACACCACTATTGCTCTTCTAATACCTTCTGCGGCTTCTCAAATATAACTGGCTTCCATCCATAGGTCTCAATTTTAATTGGAAAGAAGCAACCAAAGCACATTGCAACATTCCCTTGCAATAGAAAGACGATCGACATAATAATATGGCCACATACCTCGGTAATTATGTAGGAATTTTCTTCAACCACCTCTTTCGCCGGCCACAACTCCATCACTTGAAAATTTCCAAATATAACTAACAACCAACAACAATTACCTCGATCGCAACAGAAAGACGATCAACATAATAATATGGCAACATACCTAGGTAATTATGTAGCAACTTTCTTCAACCAGATTCTCCCTGAAGTTCTCCACCTCTTTCGCCGACCATAACTCCATCACATGAAAATTTCCAAGTATAACTAACAACCAACACCAATTACCTAGGTCTTACACAATATCTTTATTCTAATGAAGGATCCTAACCTCCCTAGACCCTAGGGGCCCGTTCCCTTCATACAATGGGTCCTTCATCGGACACACATGCTCAACAGAGAGAGGCACAATTGCGAACAAATACAACCAGCCATTGATCAGCACACTGAAAACAATACTGATTTCACATATGAGATATCCTTCGATCAATCTAGCCAGGAACATGAACCGTAACAACCAATCATACAGCTACGCATCCTAAATCGAAGCGCTGAATCTGTGTACCAAGCATAGTCCATGCTTGCAACCTTCTCCTCTGAACATTGGAACTCAAAACTCAAACCTGAAGCTCCCACACTGAAATCCTGCAATTTTGCTTATAGTGCTACACACACGTGCGCGCGCGTGAGGGAGACGGGGGAGATGAGGCTGGCCTTGGAGACTACAGCGGCGGCTGAGTAGGATCTAGAAGTACTCCGACCTGAGATACGGGAGGGGAGGTGCCAAGGCGAGAGATCGAGGGGGCGGCGGGGAAGGAAGAGGGAGGGAGCGACGACGCTGGTGGTGAAGGGCGGGGGAGGGGAAAAGGAGAGGGGATGGACGTGAGGGGAGGTGCCGAGGCGGTGGCCGAGGAGGGAGATGGACGTGCGGGGAGGCATCGACGTGGCGGCGGGGAGGGAGATCGAGGGGGTTGCGAGGAAGAAGAGGGAGGGAGCGGCAGCGCTTGCCGAGAGGGGCGACATAGGGGAAAAGGAGAGGAGATGGGCGAGAAGGGAAGCCGTGATTGGGGAGGGAGATCGAAGGGGCGGCAGAGGAGGGAAAGGGAGGGAGCAACGGCGTTGGTGGAGGAGGACGGTGGAGGAGGGAGAGCAAGGGGACTGGAGGCGGAGGGGAAACGGAGCGAGCAGCGGGGCAATGGCGTGGTATGGAGTGAGCGAGGATACGGGATGAGAGAGATAGAGCGAGTTTCGGGGATTAGGGCTCGTGCGCTCGCACGCGACGCCGACCATCCAATGGCGATCGGCGCCCGCCCGGATGGCCTCCCCACCCCACGCGATCTCAGCCGTCCAGTGAAGATCCGATGATCCAATTCTTTCTAGGTGACGTGTAGCGCCCGGGAGCGGCGCTTTCCACCAAGCTTTAATGTTAGTAATTCCCCTTTGGTTCTTCCCAAATCCACTCTCTTATCTACCCAATTGCCCCAATATACCAGCAGTAACGTAGCAACTGCATGGCACGGCAAGAAAAATAAATGCAAGGTTAAAGAAGCAAAAGAACACATCTCTTTTGGAGGTCGGCGACAACAAGTTGTAGATGGAACCTACCTAGCTATTGGAGACCTAGCTGTTGGAGACGAAGCAAAGGAGAGGAGGAAGCCGCGTGGCCGGGTAGTCACGGAGCAGCACGAGAACACCTCGATGTGGCAAGCGATGGGAGGGGTTTGCTCGTTGTTGCCTGCGAGGTAGGGATCCAGATCTCACTGCAATAGCAGAGAATCACTGTTTTTTAACAGTGATTCCATTCTATGTGAAGTAGTGAGTAATGTAGAAACAGTGAAATATCTATAGTGATGAATTACACTACAGCGATTGTACTGTAGCGACTGATCTGATTCGTTTGCATTCGATCCTAAGGAGAGTTAAGTCAGAGGACACCACGCGACCCTGTCATTGCTAGTTGCAATGGTAGAGGGATCCCAATCCGTGAGGTAGTGCTTTGTTTTTTTTTATTTCCCTACCAGTTTCCCTTGAGAAGGAACCGAAAGCGACATTTTTTTGCCACGAAAGAATGATCGCGCCATGGAGCTAGCGACGGGCGAGCGCGCTTTTCTACCTTCCAGGAATTTTTCCAAGAGGTCCAAGACAATGCTCTTTTTCCTCTGGAATTGGGGGTGTAGGAAACCATTCCATAGGAATCGGGCAATCTTAATCCTATGAACCAAACAACCTTACAGGGAAAAAAAAACTTGAGGAATGAAGTCCTCCAAAAAATCCTTTGAAAATCCCACGATCCAAAGAGGTCTTAAATCGATTCTTTTGGTGTGTACATTCATGGAGAGAGAGGATGACAAATAGATAGAGGTGTTCAAGCTATTTGGGTCGGTAGGGCTTGAAAAGCCCTCTCAACAAACGAACTGAGCTCGATTTCGACTGAACTCGAAAATCAGTTTTTTTATATTTAAAAACATTATTTTAATCATTTTTTGGATTAAAAATATTTAATTCATTTTAAGAATTAAATAAATAGTTTTTTTTATTTTTAATCCTATTTCTTGGGCTTTTGGGCCAAGCTTTGGGGTCGAAAACAGAGTCCCAAGCTCGGCCCGAAATGTCTCAGGCTCGGGCCGGGCCACCCGTGAACACCTCTACAAATAGATAATACTCCCTCTAGTTCAAAAAACAATTTGTTTTGGACATTGACACGGTCTCTAAAATACAATTTTGATCACTAATTACTATTATAATACTCCACCTATTCATAAATATATGACGTTTTAGAAAGTGTGTAGTCAAACTTTCTTAACTTTGATGACTAATATATAAAAAAACTATTTGTATTGGTCACGTGAAAATGATATTATTATATTAGTCATGAAAAATATTTTCATAATATACTAGCTTTATATTATTTTATGAACATATTAATAGGAAAAAGTAATGGTCAAAGTTGCATGTTGGAGAGCGTGTCGATATCCAAAATGTCATAAATTCTTGAACAGATGGAGTATATGACTAAAACTCAATAAAATTATAATATTATGAAAGTACTTTTTAAGACGAATCTACACATGATTTTGATGTATCCAATCTAAATATTTAAAAAGATATTAATAGTTAAAGTTTTCAAAGTTTGATTGCATGCATTTAAAACAACTTATAACTGGTTTCCCCTTTTTATTTGTTTAGAGCAGGACATGTCTCCCCTTTCATTCGAGCTCTATCTGTTTGTTAGTTGTAAAGCGTGGACAGTCTAGGTTTCACTAGATGGCGCATGCAACATAGATTTGCAATCCTGGGCATGGCCCATTCTGGGGAAAGAAGTTACACATGACCAGGGTTCTTCCTTGAGACCTTGATCAGCAAGACCTCTTCTCTGCACTGGACACGCAAAATGAATCTCAAAGTGTCTGTGACCACTGCTCTTCCCATCTCCTAGAGTATTCATCCTATTGTTTCTAAGAGCCATTTTGGTAATTTCTCAATTAGAGAAAAGAAGAAAATGGAAAAGGAAAAGGAAAATAAATTTGACTGGACCTACCTATCGGTGTGAGGAGGGTGAGGATAAGGCTGGAGGCTCCTCTCCAGTCCTATCCTCCTGCGCTCGCTGGGGTTTTCCTTTTCTCTCGTTTGCTGGTGTGAGTGGAGCAGGAGACCCGGACGGCGGTGGCTCTCGAGGCGCGAGCGGCACGAGCGCCTTGCACGCAGGCCATTTGTAGCAGCCGAGCGGTGGACCACCGAGTTCCTCCTCCACTTAAGATTGTCAGTCTCTCGAGCTTTCTCTCCGACAAAAGAATTTGTGTGAGCAATCCCCAATCTCCGGTTCTTCTTCTTCCTGATTTTGATCTTCGGTTGTGGGCTTCTTGGATCTCTTGCGATGCAGTGAGCAACTCGACGCCGTTAGGGTGAGATCAGGGACTTTCCTCCTTGTGCATTACGTTGTTTTTCTTTTGTGCCCTTTCTCGGTTGGGTGCTTGTGAAGGAAACTTTGTACTTGTGCAATTGGGGATTTGTTCCCGTTGGCTCTAAATTGGTCTTGGGGGGGGGGGTAAGAAGGCATTCAATTTCTTGTCTTTGGTGCTCCTCAGTGAGTTCGGTCGATGCACCGTGTTTGATCTTGTGTGGCATATTCCCTGTACCTCGGCTTCGTTCTTTGGTGTGTCCCAAAGTACGGAGATCAATATTGTATCTCCGTCAACCTCGTCTATTTTTTCGCAGCACAGTGAGACGATTGGTTTTCTGAGACTGCACCTTTTGGCGTGCCTTGCTCGGTTCTTCTCGGTGGCATTGATTGCCTTCGCATTAGTGATTATCACAACATTCCAATTTAATTATCACAGCATTCCAATTTAATTACTTCTTTGCATATGATATGTTCTAGTCAGAGTTTCATACTGTATTTGTTTTGATACTGCTATTGGAATATATTGCAAAGTGATGTGGTGGGCTTAGGTTTACTGCTCAGTGATGATAATGGTCATATACTAAAATTGAATTGATAATTAGTTCATATTTGAGCTCTAATGTGTTGCTTACCTCTGCCACTTTGATCTTCTGGTTATCAGTCTGTTCTGTTATTTTCGGTTGTGATTAGTTGAATTGAACCTTTTTGGTTATGTGATCTCTAGCATTAAATTGTGCTCTTCTGTTAGCTAAATGGCCTTATTACTGAACTTGTGAATTGTGTTCCTTTTACACTGTGAATTCATTGAGTTCTGTTGGCTGATTGAAGTGCTGTTTTGTGATCTTTTTGATCTCCTGTTGGCCGAAAGAACATACTGTTGTCTATTGTGTTTGGGATCTTTTGACATATTAGTAAAGTGTTATTTAGAGCTCAAAGTTTGAATTTATATTGTCATATTCAATTAGTGAAGAGTATAGATTAAAGTAGTGAGAAGGCCAAGATCAAATCTTGAGCAACTCTACGTCTGAGAACAATAACAAAATATTGAATCTGAGTGTTATGCTGGTTTTAATCGTCCACATGTTCTATGGTTTGAGTATATTATCCTTTTTAAATGACATAGAGGATTTACATGTTTATATGTTAATTTGTCATTTAAATGCTACTGGAAATATGTTTTAACTATGATTAATATTGCTGGAATTAATTCTGAATATTTGCAAAAACTGCCAATTTTACAATAATTCAGAAAACCAATACTTAAAGAAATGGCTTCCTCGTCTGATGTCGTTCTATTGGAAGTGTTTGACAGTGCCAACTTTTAACGTTGGCAAGCTAAAACTAAGTTATGGCTGACTGACCTGAGACTTTTCTAGGTCATTTCAAATCCTCCAATGTTTCCTTTGGAAACCGCTGAAATGACGTGGTGAGAGGATGCGAACAATTCGATCTTAGCTCGTTTTTTAGCCATCTTATCCAACCGGTTGTTCGACGTATATGTTAACTTCAAGGATGCCAAGCAACTCTGGGACGAACTGGATGAGAAATATTCTGAAGGGGATAATAGGAAGTGAATCTTTTATTACTGCTACCTACTTGAATTTTAAGATGGTAGAAGGGCGGTCGGTGATGGAGCAGCTCCATGATCTACAACTCCATGTACGTGATTTAAATCAGTACGACTGCCTCTTACCAGAGAATTTTCAAGTAAATGTCATCTTGGCTAAGTTACCACCCTCGTGGCGTGATTTTGTGACCGCTCGTAGACATATAAAGGAGCGCTTGATACTCAATGAGCTGTCAGCGACTATTAATGTCGAAGAGCGGACAAGAACTGGTGACAGTATAGGAAAGGCTCAGGTTCATGCTCATCAGGTGGAGGTCAAGAGTGCTGAAGGCTTTGGGAAACCGAAGCTCAAGAATCTGCCCCAGAACAAGCTCCAAGGAAACAAAATGAAGAAGAAGGATGATATTGTCTGCTTCGTTTGTTGAGTGGTTGGTCGTAAGGCCAACCATTATCGCAATCGTAAAGGCAAGGGTCCTTCTTCTAGTTAGCATAAAGGCCGTAAGGCCGAAGTGAATGTCACACTGTCTAGTTCTAGTTCAGAAGGGTATGTACCTCAGGCCGGTATGGAAAATCCATCTATTAATTGGTGGATTGATACAGTACTATATATATATATATATATATATATATATATATATATATATGTATGTATGTATGTATGTATGTATGTATGTATGTATGTATGTATGTGTGTGTGTGTGCTGATTAATCATGTTTCTCTTCATTTCAGAAATAAAGCTTGTGTTTGAGTCCAATAAGGTCGTGTTGACAAAATTTGGTAATTTTGTGGGCAAAGTCTATGGTAGCGGAGGCGTGTTCAGCTTATCTATTCTTGATTTCAATAATGTAAACATTTTTAATATTTCCCATTGCAATAAAATTCATGATGTTTGTCATTCTCGATTATGTCATGTTAACTTTGAAGCCATTATGTGGTTAAGCAAAATGAGTTTAATTTCAAACTATAATTATGAGAAGGGTTCTAAGTGTGAAGTGTGTGTGCAAGCAAAGCAACCTCGAAAACCTTTTCATAGTGTTGAAGGACGAAACAGCTCTCCACTTGAGCTAATCTATTCTGATCTTTGTGAGATGAATGTAATATTAACTAAAGGTGGCAAACGATGCTTTCTAACTCTTATAGAAGACACGATTAAGTATTGCTACATGTATAGATGTACTTACTTAAGTAGAAAGATGAAGCACTAGAATACTTTAAAATCTTTAAAGCCAAAATGGAAAATCAAGTAGAAAAGAAAATCAAACGGTTCAGGTCGGACTGAGGCGGTGGATACGTCTCTAATGAATTCTCTCAATTCTGTGAAGAAAGTGGAATAATTCATGAAATTACTCCACCATATTCACCCCAATCGAACGGAATAGCTGAAATAAAGAACCAAACTATTTGTGACCTGGTTAATGTCATGTTACAAAGTTTAGGTATGTCTGACTATTGGTGGGGTGAAGCAGTTCTCACAGCGAACTATGTCCTAAATAGGGTTCCACCTCGCAATCGAGAAAAAACACCTTACGAAGGATGGAATGGGAGAAAACCTAACTTATCATTTCTTCGAACTTGGGGATGCCTTGCAAAAGTGCATGTGCCGTTACTGAAGAAAAGAAAGCTTGGTCCTAAGACTATTGATCGTGTCTTTATAGGGTGTGCTAAAAATAACACGGCTTATAGATTTCTAGTGGTCAAATCCGAGATGAGTGACATTGCTACACATATAATGATGGAATCTCGTGATGCGACTTTCTTTAAACATGTGTTTCCCGTGAGACCAAATGAAGTTATTGACCCTAATGATTCAGATGAACACTCTATTTCTTCCTAGTGTGGATAACACTGCTCCAGAATTAAAGTTGAGGAGGAGTAAGAGGCAGAGGGCTGAAAAGTCTTTAAGCGACGACTATGTCACCTATGTTGTGGATGATGAACCATGAACCCTTTTAGAGGCATATGCATCCCCAGATATAGATTACTGGAAGGAAACAGTCCGTAGCGAGATGAATTCCATCATAGCTAACGGAATGTGGGAGGTTACGGACCTCCCATCTGGATACAAGCTAGTGGGCTACAAATGGATCTTTAAAAGAAAGCGTAGACCTAATAGTCTATAGAAAAGTACAAGGCTCGTTTAGTGGCTAAGGGTTTCACACAAAAAGAGGGTGATGACTATTTTGATACATACTCTCCTATGGCTTGTTTACCCACAATTCGGGTGCTTTTAGCACTAGCTGCCGCATGTAAACTCTAAGTACATCAAATGGATGTAATGACCGCTTTCCTAAATGGAGAGTTGGATGAGAAAATTTATATGCAACTGCCCAATGGTTTTGTGGTTGAAGGGCAAGAGAAGAAAGTATGTCGAATGATTAAATCTTTGCATGGCCTAAAGAAAGTCCTAAGCAATGGCACGAGAAATTTGATAGTATTATGACCTCAGTCGGCTTTTGTGTAAACGAAGCCGATAAATGTGTCTACTATCAGTTTAGTGGGGACGAAGATGTCATTCTGTGTCTTTATGTGGATGACATATTGCTTTTTGGGACCAACATGGATGCAATCAATAAAACAAAGTCTTTCCTCTCCCAAAATTTTGATATGAAAGATCTGGGTGAAGCTGATGTAATAATAAACATCAAGCTTATAAAGGGTGAGAATGTGATTATTCTGTCACAATCCCATTATGTGGACATGGTCCTAACTAGATTTGGATTCATGTACTGTAAATCAACAGCCACACCCTATGATCCAAATGTTAAGCTACATAAAAACACTAGACACGGAAAAAACCAGCTTAAATATTCTCAAATAATTAGATCCTTAATGTATCTAACTAGTGCAACGAGACCTAACATCTCGTATGCTGGAAGCAGATTGAGTCGGTATACGTCCAATCCAGGAGATGATCATTGGATAGTACTAGAGATGGTACTTAGGTACCTAAAGACGACCACAAACTTGGGAATACATTATTTTGGCCATCCGGCAGTCTTGGAAGGATTCAGTGATTCTAACTGGATCAGTGACTCGGATGACATGAAGGCTACGAGTAACTATGTATTTACTTTAGCAGGTGGGGCTACTTCATGAAAGTCTTCTAAACAAACTATCCTTACACGGTCCACCATAGAGGCTGAGTTAGTAGCACTAGACTCAGCGGCTATAGAGGCAGAATGGACTAGAGAACTCCTTTCTGACCTACCCGTGCTGAAATAAAACCAATTCGAACTGTATTAATTTGCTACGATAACCAAATCGTTCTGGTTAAGGCGAAGAGTAGGAAGGACAATATGAAGTCCTCAAAATATATTAAAAAAGGCGACTTAAGTCGGTAAGGCATGCCAGAGAGACGTGTATAATTTCTGTGGATTACATTCAGTCTGAAAGGAACTTGGCAGATCCTTTCACCAAAGGATTGGTGCGGAAGGCCATCTCTGCAGTGTCAAAGGAAACGGGGCTCATACCCATGTAAAGGCTTAGATTGGTGGTAACCTATCATAGTAGATAGGAGATCCCGTGAACTAGGCTCTAGGACAACAAACTATGTGGAATTATAGAACACATATAAGGGTCCAATTAGCTGCAGTGCTCTTTCTGTATGGGAGGATGAGCAATAGCTTTTAATGAATTCGAGACCTATATGGCATCAGGAATCGTCCTACAGGATTCTCTAAAGAATTCACCTACTTGAGTATATGATTGTGAGGTCGCGATCAAAGGAAAATAAGGGTATACTTTCTTAAGTACTCATAAGCTAGATACGGAGACATGACCGTAACGTCCCAACCCGAGAGGAAAATGGGCAAGCCGCCCAGTACAGAATGTAACTTGGGCAAAAATTCTCACACCAAGGTATTGGATCAAGGTAAAGTCCTCCTTTGTCTGTGCAGAGTTGTAGTCCTTATTGCTAAGCTTTAGGTTCAAACTCGTAAGGTACCCATCGTCGAATAGCTGTATATTAAACAAGACTTTGAGCATCTCTTTATTAAATTGATAAATTAGTGGGGGCTATTGTTTCTAAGGGCCATTTTTGTAATTTCTCAATTAGATAAAAGAAGAAAATGAAATAGGAAAATAAATTTGGCTGGGCCCACCTGTCGGTGTGAGGAGGGTGAGGGTAAGGCTGGAGGCTCCTCTCCAACCCTATCCTCCTGCACTCGATGGGGTTTTCCTCTTCTCTCGGCTGCTGGCGTGAGTGGAGCGAGAGACCCGAGCGGTGGTGGCTCTGGAGGCGCGAGCAGCACGAGTGCCTTATGCACAAGCTGTTCGTAGTAGCCAAGCGGTGGACCACCGGGTTCCTCATCCACTTAAGATGGGCAATCTCCTGAGCTTTCTCTCCGACAGAAGAATTTGTGTGAGCAATCCCCAATCTCTGGTTCTTCTTCTTCCCGATTTTAATCTTCGGTTGTGGGCTTCTTGGAGCTCTTGCGACGCAGTGAGCAACCCGACGCCGTCGAGGTGAGATCAGGGACTTTCCTCCTTGCGCATTACGTTGTTTTTCTTCTTGTGCCCTTTCTTGGTTGGGTGCTTGTGAAGGCAACTTTGTACTTGTGCAATTGGAGATTTGTTCCTGTTGGCTCTGGATTGGTCTTGGGGAGTAAGAAGGCATTTGGTTTCTTGTCTTTGGTGCTCCTCAGTGCGTTCGGCCGGTGCACCGGCTTCGTTCTTTTGTGTGTCCCGAAGTGCGAAGATCGATATTGTATCTCCGCCAACCTCGTCTATTTTGCGCGACACAGCGAGACGATTGGTTTTCTGAGACTGCGCCTTTTGGCGTGCTTTGCCCGATTCTTCTCGGTGGCTTTGATTGCCATCGCATTAGTATCACAACATTCCAATTTAATTACCACTTTGCATATGATATGTTCTAGTCAGAGTTTTATACTATATTTTATTTGATACTGCTACTGGAATATGTTGCAAAGTGATGTGGTGGGCTTGGGTTTACTGCTCAATGATGATAATGGTCATATACTAAAATTGAATTGATAATTAGTTCATATTTGAGCTCTAATGCGTTGCCTACCTCTGCCACTTTGATCTTCTGGTTATTAGTCTGTTCTGTTATTTTCGGTTGTGATTAGTTGAATCGAACCTTTTTGGTTCTGTGATCTCTAGCATTAAATTATGCTCTTCTATTAGCTAAATAGCCTTATCGCTGAACTTGTGAATTGTGTTCCTTTTACACAGTGAATTCATTGAGTTCTGTTGGCTGACTGAAGTGATGTTTTGTGATCTCCTGTTGGCTGAAAGAACATACTGTTGTCTATTGTGTTTGGATCTTTTGACAGATTAGTAAAGTATTATTTAGAGCTCAAAGTTTGAATGCATATTGTCATATTCAATTAGTGAAGAGTATAGACTAAAGTAGTGAGAAGGCCAAGATCAAATCTTGAGCAACTCTACATCTGAGAGCAATAACAAAATATTAAATGTGAGTGTTATGCTGATTTTATTTGTCCATGTGTTCTATGGTTTGAGTATATTATCATGTTTAAATGATTTGGAGGATTTACATATTTATATGTTAATTTTGTCATTTAAATGCTGCTAAAAATATGATTTAACTATGATTAATGCTGCTGAAATTAATTTTGAATATTTACTAAAACTGCCAATTTTACAACATGTCCGCCCCCTTCATACGAAAAAAAATTCTACGGGGGAGGGACTTGGGAGAGGCCTCTCCCCCATCTCCATCCATTTCTCACGGTGAGGCCCTTCTCCAGAGAATTTCCTTCCCTTCATGCGTGGCCGTCTTCCCCACTGTGGTTCCCATTCCGGCCTTGAGCCGTCGATGTTGGCAGGCCGCCCACCAAAGCCAATGTTGGCCATCATCGGAGGCTTGGGGTGCGTCGACATGCTCTCATTAGTTCTCGTTAATTGTCATCATTTGCCTCAGGGGCATTTAAGACATTTTTCAACTTATAAACTCTAGCTAGCCTATCTAAAAGTCAAACGGTCAAACACCAAACGTCTTCAACTCGTCTGTTCAAGAAAAACTAAATGAAGATCGAACGGCCGTGAAGGATCGAAGCGGAAGATCGGACGTCTCAGAGGAAACCGAACGACGTGGCCGCTTCTCAGCCGAGAAAACTGCGCTCCTTTACCCTGTAAGGATTATGGTTAATTGTCGCCAATTGCTGTCAATTGTTGCTATTTGTTATTAGTTCTCGTTAATTGTCATCATTTGTCTCAGAGGCTTTTAAGACATTTCCCAACTTATAAATTCTAGCTAGTCTATTTAAAAATCAAACAGTCAAACATCAAACGTCTTCAACTCGTCTGTTCACTATTTTTCACAAAAGCTGTGGCCACGCCAAATAGACAGTAAGCATGCCGTGCTTTCTTGCCTAATAGGGGTACGATATGATGGGATCATTCAATCTAGGAAGGTTGGTCAGTCCACTCGACCATCGCCCCAGCGGCGTCTGATCAGCTTCAAAGCTGTTTACATCAGCAGCAGCCGCAAAAGCTTACCGCGGCGGGCTCGGTCCGCGCGGTTCAGGCTTGAGACCATACGCGCACTGGCTTGATGGGCGTTTTCATCGAGCTGACTCGCGAGTTTAATGCGCGGGTGGTTGTTGGTTTGGACCGTGCGCGGTTCGGCGTCCCACCACGGTGCCACGCGCGCTCGGCGGCCGCCGCCGCGCCGGTGGGCTGGACTGCTCCGTGGCTGGTGGGTTGGTGGGGAGGGTAGACTCCATCTAGGTAACGTGGTTTGGAAAAACGAACGCACGGCATCACGTACGACTGCGAGTTTAGTTTGGGGTTGAGCTAGAATTGTTGGAAAGCCGGCCACCAGTTTCGTCAGATCAGATCGACTTGGAGGAAACGGCGAGTGCGTAATGCGCCGTACGTATCAACGTTCAACAGCTTGGAACGTCAGAACTGAAATGCGGAGTTAACGTACGTCTGATTTAGAGGTCACACTAGTTGGTGAGGTCGTGAGTCAACACTGCAGACCATGAATTGAAATGGTTGGATGTGTAGGTTACCGGACGGCTTGATGATTCGTCGGTTTCTCTTCTCTTTTCCTGGAATGCGTGTTCAGTTCGCACTGGTTTTGTAGTAACCTCATCTAGCGAGGGAAAACGATCGATGCTAAAGCAGCGGTTGATGCTGCACGTACGGCGAGAGCTTTTGTAAAGGTGAAAGGAACTTTTCCGGTGTGGGAGCTGGGAATTCAGCAGCCAGGCGTGGGCATGCATTCTGTCCCACGAGTGAGAAATTGTGGACTACTTGTAAGTAATAGCTACGCGTATCATTTGATACCTGCTACATGTTTAGATTGAAGCGCAAAATCTTACAATGACGCGAGTAACGGGGAGTACCTACCTCTATTTTCATGTACTGCATCGATCGCACATTCGCACGGCATAGAAACTTCTAAATAACGGACGTCAAATGTCAACAAGTAGGCCCCATCGACAGATTTGTTTCCTACCACCAACTTTGTGGCAAGGGGAAAAAGAACCTTCATATATTTAGAAAATAGAACGCCTCCGACACGGCATGTAGATCACAAAAAACACCCCTCGAATCTCAATGTGCAACCTATGTTTAATGCTCCGCAGAGATAAGGTAGACACACTCAACTCAGCACCCCACTCTGCGCCACATGCACACATATGAATGCAAATCTCCTTACACACGCTAGGATTTTTCATTTTTTTGTAGAGGTACCGATGCCTGGAGCGTGTGCTTTTTCACTAAACACACACACATTTATTCCTAATTAATTGATGTGAGGCTGGCGGGATGGGATGCACGACGGCTTAAAGATGGAACTGAAAAGAGAGATCACAAAACTAGCATCTATAGTCAAAGACGTAGTTGAGCCTGAGGCCTTCAGAGCAATAGAGACCTAACGTCAAATTGTTACGTGAAATTCTTAGAAAAAAAATAGTTTTAGACCAAAGTAGAGGGATCAATCACTTGCATGGACGTCCCCGTTCCGGCGTCCAGATCCATCCATACCTGCAGCCCTCAGCGTGGCCGCTCAGCACGAACCAGCTCACGTCGACCCTCCTGCAACGTGAGTTTGTTCTGGTCGATTTGGACCGGAAGTTCTCTGCGCGTCGGCCTGTCATATCACCGCGGAATTGGCCCCGATGACGCACGCGGGTCCCAGCGGAAGCCGTACCACACAAGGGAAAGCGACGAAGCGTTGGCGACGAACGAAGCGTGTGGTGAGACACTGCGGCGATTCCGTTCCGATTCCCGAGAAAACTGAAAAAGACGGGGGCGTATGGTGCTCTCTAGTCGTGGTGCTGGACAGGGATGGGTCCGGTGACGCCACGGTGACGGCCGCATTGCGTCGCGCTTCTACAGCATGGCTTTCAACTGTTCCGGAGTAATGCGGGCTACCGGGCTGCGCTTGTCTTGGCACACCCCATTCCAAGAGATTCCGGTCTAAATCCTTAAACCAATTTATGAGCTTCATTCATGTAATGCACATAACCCTTTTCTTTCTCGAATGACGCAGAAGAATAGCTTGCACCACCGATCACACACTCACACTACAACAAACATAAGAAGAATCTACCTATCTACTAAGGAATAAGTTCATTTTATAACATTGAATTGTCATATTTGTCTAATTTTCAACATTTAACAATGAAACCAGGTAACCATCAACCCTAAGGTGTCAAATCCAGATAAATGACCCTCCGCACCCATTTCATCCCGATTTTGTATGAAAAAATTGCATGAACTTTATTTTGGATCAATGCTCCAAATTCGAATATTGTCATGATCATGTTCACGATAATCATGACAGCAACAAATTTCAAGGGAAAAAATTGTTGGAGAACATGTTCATGTTCATGGTCATGATCATGATCTTGTTCAGGTTCATGGTCATGTTCGGTTTACCATCTTTACGAAATTGCAAGGAAAAATGTTGCATTTTTTGTTCGCAATTTCCCATAAGCAAGAATTGCATGAAAAAATTCATTTTTTTTTTAAGAACATGGAGCCGTAGCCGGCGACGTGGTGCCGTGTAGCCGTAGCTGGCGGTGGAGTAGGGTTCAGGACGACCACGACCACACCGGATTGAATAATAGTATATTGACAAGGATTGAATAATCATCAATTAATGAAGCTATTTATCTGCAATATTCACTATAGATAACATATTCTAAATAGCCCTCGAATATACTCTTGGTTGATGATACCTGCAATGACCAGGGAAGGTTATGACCAGTTCAGATTACGACCATCCTATGGTTAGAAGGTCTGTTACGACTAGGTCGAATCACGACCACCCTATGGTCGATAAGTCTCATAGACATATGAACCTTGTCGACTAGGGACCCTGTGCGCTACGCTCGGCTATGCATGGTAGTTAATACAACACGTGCACGTATATGTCTTTGACATAACTGCACACATCTCTCTTCGTTTCTGGCAATAACCGCTTAGCGAACGTACAAGGATGATGTCTCACTGATAGCAACCATCATCAACGTGCGTATTCAACTAACCGTCAAGGCGCATCCTGACAACATAGCAACTGCAACCCTTTCAAACGCTTTATAAATGGCAGAGCCGGCAGATAGAGGGGGGGTGATGAACAGAAAGTCCGACATAGACAAACACACAAACAAAACCATTGATTCTTAACCATAGTTTTGGTGGCTTGTTATGCTTTGTAACCTTATTCAATATAAGAACACAAGAGTATAGTTGTTATTCTTTCCGAAAAGGCCTAAACCTATCTAAAAAATCATTCTCTTCTTGCGTTATCTTGAGAGTCGTGTCCCCAGCATTTAACTCACAAATATCGATAGTAATTCATGGATAGTTGGCGTCATCCGTGGGGAAATGATCGATAGTCTTCGTCGATTCTACTCAGGTGCCTCCATGGCAAACAAGTGGAATGAGGAGAATTGGTTCGATATCGTAGATTATGCAGGAATCAACATAGATGTATGCTATGATTACGAGCCAATCATATTTTCGTATGAGGGCAATGCATATTCTAGTGAGCCTTCGCTAGGCCAGGAGACCGTACAACTGACATGTAAATGGAGGGCAAGCTATCTCCAACACTCTCACCAGTGCCACTATGCCTAGATGGGAGTCAGAATCCTCACAAAGCAAGGGGCAAGGGTCCAAGCAACCACAACCAATGTTGCCCGGCGACATGCACTAAACCCAGTGAGCCCCCTACCTCCGAGTGCTCAAGCCCGTCTGAGGACGGCCAATTACCTTCGGCAAGTCCTGGAACACATGATTCTGGGGCTCAATCACCATCTGCTAACCATCACTGTGTGGTTACAACTACCCTGGGCGTGGTAGAACACTTTGCTGTTGAAAGTACGACCACACACCTAGAGAACTCGCCTTCGACTGAAGATGGTTATAACCCATAATTCTCTGTCTTGGCAGGGATACTCTAAGTCATGAGGCATTGTCTTTGGACTACACGTCAAGCCAGGAGGATTCTACCACTAGCGACAACAACAACACCCAGGAGGCCTTCGTACTCTCTACATATCCTGATCACTCTCCACATAATAGGACTGAGAATCTTGCCCACCGTGCACACTCTCCAAGCGCATCTACGATTGGCAAGAACCCCTCCGACAATGAGGGAAATCTCAACATTCATGAGCGTAACCAATATCCTCGAGGTGATCGCACTCCACCGAGAGATGACCTGGCAAACTCAGATATAGATCATCCCGAGACTGCTAGAAGAAGAAGGATTGTGTCCCAGGACATGTTGGGTGGTCAAGTCTGATATCAGTCGGAAATCGCTCGGGAACTACAAAGGATCAATGATCTCGTAGAAAATCCAAGCTAAGATCTTGGAGGAGCATCAAGCTACAATGCATTTACTCAAGAGATCACTCAAAGGCTCGAGGATACTATGACCAGAGTCAAGCGGTACCGACGACAACATTCCGAAGATCACATTGGAACATCTCCGTCGATCATCAACCGGTCAAATAGCTCTCAGCGCAGGGAACTCCCTCGACCTAATTCATCACCTGATCGATCTCCCAACCATGATGGTAGGCGAGGGAGGGTCCAACGTACACCTCCCATGACTGGTGGTCGACAAACTCCCCGGAGAAGTGAGCAACCACAACTCCCTCGAAGAAATCTGCATCAGCAGATGGAACGCGAGGAGTATCCTCGTAGGACTGATGTCTATGATAGATCAGGTACTTTTCACACTAGGTATTGTCGAGTACGATCACCTGGTGATGTTCTTCGTTTCCACAAAGTAGGCATCGTGACCCTATTACCAGTTGTCGAGCATTTTCACCCGACCTTCGAGACGTTCATTGGCCAGAAAGATTTCGACCTACGAATATGGAGAAATTCAATGGGACTGAAAATCCCCTTGAATTTCTCCAAATCTATACTACTGCAGTCCGAGCCACTGGTAGAGGTCAGCATCTAATGGATAACTACCATCCGACGGTGCTCAAAGGTTCTGCTCGGTTGTGACTACTCAACAAGCCACCTACGTTGATCTACTCGTGGCGGCATCTCTGTGATCTGCAGCTAGCAAATTTTCAAGGCACCTATGACCGCCCTCGAAAGGAGGATGACCTACATCGCATGCGACAGGATGCACATGAGACTCGTATGTCATTCGAGCTTTTAAGAAGGGAGTCCGGAATCGAAGGTTCACAGAACATATTGCCTTGAACCCACTGGCCAGTATTGCTGAACTCTTTGAGATGACCGATCACTATGCGACTGTTGTTGAGGCTGTCTAATGTAACCAGTCCATTGATCATGATGACAAAGATTATCGAGGAGTAAACGATAGTGGCAAAAAGAAAGAAAAGCAGGCTGAAAAGTCCAAGAGCAAATCTAAAGGCAAGAATCCACAAACGAAAAGCTCGAAGGAAGTTCTAGCCGTAAGCGACAAGGAGCCTCGTGACTCCAAACAATACTCTGACTGGGGCAAATGAAAACGCCTAGAACAGTAGTCAGACAAACCGAGGTGGTGCACTTTCCATAAAAAGAAAGGGCATGATCTCCGTATTTGTTGAGTTGTCCAACAAAAACTCGAGGACTACTATTCTGGCAAGGGTCCACTTCCGTCAATCGAAGAGGTGGGACAGACAAGTGCCAAAAAGCTGTTGGAGGACGATGAGGAGATGTCGTACTAGGACCTCGAGCACACCATCAACCACATCTACGGGGCTCATCGGCATACGAGTCAAAACGATAACTTAAGGTGTAACATCCCCAAATTAATAAATGATAATTAGTATGCATCTCATTAACATGCACAGTGTTTTTGAATCTTTTGCATCATTTATTGCACTTGGGTTTGTATTTCAAATGTATAAAAATGAGAAGAATTTAAAACTTTTGAACATGCATTGGTTTTTCTGGAGCAATTGCATAATTTGTTGCTTTTGAAAATTTTAAAATCAAAGGAAACATACACTTCAAATTTAAATTCCAAAAGAAAACAAGAATAAAAACTTATGAAAATCATCTGGAAATAATTTATTCAAATAATATAATAATTATCACGAATTAATATAATTTTTCCCAAATTTTTGGAACTATTTTTGACCCTCAGAAAATTCAAACTCAAATCAATAACCTTTTCCAAGTTTGATTTTAAACTAAGCAAATAACTCTTAAATAGTGGGTTTTAAGATTTTATTTGAGTACTAGGATGTCCCAGGAACACCTCTGAAAATTTTTAGAATTTTATTTCCATTTTTAAAGCCTCAGTCAAACCGGATGCTTCTCGGTCAAATCTGTTTTAAAATTCAAATCCTTAGCACTGTAGCACCGACCGGACCCATTCGCCATTTCGGTTCGACCTAACCCCAACCCGGAACAGTCACCGATCGCATCCAACCCACTAGACCCAAAGCCGCCTTCCCCCTCTTTCCTTTCGCTTTCTCCGCTTGAAAGCGTAACCTCGTGAAGCCGTTTTCCCTCCCCATCCGACTGACCAGTGGGCCCCGGCGCACAGCTCGTCTTCTCCACGCGGTGCTTCTTCTTTGCCCAAGCGTGCGCATGGCCGCCACGCCGCCCAGCCTCCTCCGTCTTCCTCCGTCAGCGTCGTTGAGCCACTGCCGAAGGCACCCAATCCGCAGCTGTCTGCAACCGACACCGTCGCACCGCTCTCCGTCCACGCCGAGATATCATGAGAAGACCGCCATGACCGAGGAGAGCGGGAGCTCGAGATCTCGCGTGAGGGATCGTCTTTTTAGGTCACCCCTTTCATCACTGAGCTCCTCTTCCATCGCCTTCTCCATTTTTGTAGCGTCTAGCTCCATCCTCCCTCCTCCCTGAGCTCATTGAGCTCCAAGCCCCGAATGCCATTCGGCCATGGCCGTGCCGCCTCCAGGCACGTTGGGCACTCTAGTGATCCCCTTCCACTCCCGAGCGCGTCATGGTGCACCCAACACCATGGGGAGCTTAAACCCCCCACCAATTTGAAGAAACCGCCACCGGAGCGCCGTATTGTGGCCTTCTTCCCTGGTTCCGGCCTCCACCGCCGCCACCACTGCCGCGCCTCCTCCAACAAACCCTTTCTCAATTCCTCTCTCTAGGAGTATCTTCTAGCTCACCTCTACCTTCTCCGATCACTCACTTGGGCTCTCATCTTCCCCAGGTCGCCACTGTCGGGAGCTACCCCACGCCGCTCCAGGTCACCGTGGACAGCTCACTCCGGCCACCCTCCACCTTCTTCAACCTCTCCGGCATGCTCAAGGTAACCCACTGGTGCCCATGCGCGCCCTAGTTTCCACCCCCTTCCCCTCCGGCGCCGGCGCCCCTTTCCACCTCCATGTCCGGCTGCCGCATGACACCGTCCACCTCAAGGCGCGCCACCACCGTCCTCTGGCTCGCCTCCACTCCCTGATCCCGTTTCAGCCCCCACCGCCGCTTTGTCGCAGCCCAACCGCCGGCGATGACCGCCTTCCCAACCGGCCGCATCTTCCCTACTCTGCTCCCTTTTGCCCTCTATCTGTGGCCTCTTCTGTCACTAACAAATAGGATTAACTTGTAAGGAGATGAGTGCTAAGTGTTATGCCTGACTAATGGAACACCAAAAATTTGTTTAACAATTAGATAAATGAATTAGTTAGGAGATCAGTTAACAACATTTCAATTACAGCAAGATTCTTTGTTAGACTGAATAAGCAGAGAAGTGTAGATGCAAAAGTCTGAACTGACAGAGGACTTATAAACCTTTTGAATGACAAGTTAATCACTCAAATCGAATTAACAAATAGATGTTTGGAGTAGTGCTAAGATTAGTGATAGCAGTATAGTCTTTTGGGTGGTATGAGGATTAGAGAGGAGAAGAAATGGTAATTAGGTGAAAAAGTGGTTTTGTCAGTAACCTCACTTGCTAGATCAATCCAGTGATGTGTTGGCTAAATGTTGGGTATGTCTTTTGAGTCACCCAATTAAGTTAGCATTTTGGAAGTTAGAGTTAACAGTGTGCTAAAAGTTGGTCTAATTCCAGTAGTTAAGTCTTTTTGGTTCTTTTGGTCGTTGGTAATTTATCTGACAATAGGACTCATTAGCAAATCACCCAGCTTCTGTTGTCAAACCTTATGCCTCTCTTGTTAGTCAAGCATTTTGGGTAACAACTCTGATGTTTAAGTCTTGTAGGAGAATTAGCTGGTAGCAGGTAGTTATGTTGGATGTTCTAAGCAAAGAAGGCCTAGTTAGCTAACACTCGTACTCAAAAACTTTCCTCTAATAGGATGAATTAGGAATAGTTTTAAGCTGCTGTTAGTTTTTGTCAATCCTAATATTTGTGCTTAGAAAGTTGGTTGCAGCTAGCTTTTAGGTTAACTGAAGCCACCCTTTTTGACAAAAACAGTAAAATCTTTTCTATGAATTGAGTAGAGAAGGTGTTTAGGTAAAAGATTGATGTGTCAGTAAGCCCACTTGTTAGCCCAATCCTTTTTCTGTCAACTAATTTGATGAATGCCAGTTTTAGCCACTCCAATGAACTATCTTAGTGAAGTTTGAATTTTGTAGGGAGCTGGATCATTAGCTTTTCAGTTCTGATGGTGTCTTGAGCATAGAAGATAATCTGAAGTTAGTTGTGTCAATATGCTAATAGCATGATTAATTCAGAGAGATAGATCTAATTCTAGTGCCTAAGCTTATGGATTGGAAGAGATAAATTATTAGCATTTAGCATCTAACCTATAAGAGTAACAATGAACCTTGAGTCAAGAATTAAATTAGTGGTTAGACCGTATGCTATAATCTTAACTTCAAAAATTCGTAAGTAATTTATATGAACTCCAAATGAGGTGAACCAATTTGTGTTAGTCTTAAAATTATATTCTCTACCTAACCTTGTAATCCTTATATCCACCACTATCCTACAAAATTTCACTAAATAATTAATTTTGGTGAACAGTAACAGATAATAATTAATTTGATTTTTTCTGAAATCTGAGTTTCAAACTACTATAACTCTCACATACTAAATCCAAACGGAATAATTCTTTCACCTAAATTCACTTAAAATCATGATCTACCTACTGTGAATTTTTCATGATTTTTGGATGAATTTGAATTTTTGAGTATTTCGGTGTTATCCTTTCTTATTGGTTCTTTTCGATTCTTTCGCTAGGTTTCGACGATTCTATTGTATACGAGAGTGATCCTCTGTAGCAAGTCAAGTATCTCCAGCAAGGCAAGCAGCCCCCCCTTTGATCATATTGATCATATTACTTTCGTTATAAAATATCTTGTTTGCAACTTGTATGTATGCATGCTCTACTTGAATGATTATTTTTGTTAGAGGTAGTTATTCCTAGTAGATGCATGAGCTGTAGCAAATGTTATCCCTTGCCACTAAACTTAGGTTAATAATTCCGCTGTTGAATTAGAGCCCGGTGGAGGATATATGGTCTACTTATGATTATGCGATGTCATGCTTAGCAATGCTTAGAACGGTAGAATGGGGATCATCGCCTCGGCGATGATCATTACATCATCACTTTAAATTACTTGGGTCAGTGTACCCATGTATGTATTGTATTTGGGAAACTAAAACTGAAAATAAAATGTTTTGGACTTGGGCACATTGGTTTGGTGGTGTGGTTATCGGGTGTGTGCTTGGTGCCCAAGTCAACAAGGACCGAACATCTTGTGTCACACTATCCAAGCACTTTTGCGTGCAACCACGTGAGGGGGATATGGGACCTCTCTTGACTTAGTACCTTGGGAGGTGTTAATTAATGAGTCGCCGGTGGTGGATGTATGAGAAAAATGTTTGGTTATCAATTGTTGTTGGACATGTGCGGGGTGCGTTCTGGTCTTAAGTTACCACACCCGGAGGAGCATCGGTAAGTTCTCTCTCTGCCGATGTCTCCGACACAACGTGTGGGTCCCCCGGGTCGTCGGAGGATTAACCCCCATACGTATGACTCTTAATTAACTCATTTCCTTGGAAAACATCTCGTAGGACTTAGCCATACCGACATACCAAAGGAAGTGTGCTAATAGCTTGGCGAAAAGGCGGTCTGACATGTGGGTAAAGTTGTACACCCCTGCAGGGTATAATCTATTCGAATAGCCTCGTCCTAGGTTATGGACACGCTTGGTTAGGTTTTGCAAGAGTTAGACTATAACATTTTCGATAAAACTTGAAATCGGGTGGTACGAATGGGTAATTCATGCTATGTTGTGGTGGTTGTTGGGAAGTCACCTCCAGGATGTTATTTATGATTATAATTGTTGTTTCGCTATTATTTAATCAAATAAAAACAGATTTGTCAAATTGTCTTTAATCTATTACCTTATTGCAAATAAAAAATTGCTTTATGCTGAAAACTGCTTAATGTAGTAGCCTTCCTTTGACACAAGAATGCATCTATATATTCTTTTGCTTGTAAGTCTTGCGAGTACAACTTTATACTCAGCTACATTGATTTAACTGTTCCAGAGGAGGTTGATCCCCGAGGGATCGACTATTGTGAGACCGACTTCGTGCAGGACAACTAGCTTGGCGGCCGATCGGTTGCCTTGTGGGTAATGGCAAACCATTTGGATTTTATTTATCGCCATCTTATGGCTTATGTTTCCGCTGCTACTTTGGTTATTTACCTTGTCAATTGGCCAATTGGCCCTACTTTTGTAATATAACCTTGTATGCCCTTTTGATGTAAACTTGTAGATTTGGTAATGTAATGACTTGTGAATGGAATGGATGCTTAATTTTTGTATGGGGTATGTGTACTACAATTCTAGGAAGTACATATGCGCCGAGAGTCGGGATATTTGATTTGTAATGCTAGGACCAATTTGATGGTTAAGTATTACAAGTTAAATACCCTGGGTTCTCACATAAGGCTATCGAACGTGAGGTAAACTCTATCGATCCTCCTATTGTCCATAAATTACTGAAGTGGTCGAAAGTCTCCATTTCTTTTGAAAAGGAAGACCGTACGATCCCTTCTACTTGACCTGGTCATTTTTTGATTATGGTCGAGCCTACCATCAACAATTATCGAGTTAATAGGGCTTGAGTTGATGGTAGCGGTTCTCTCAATATCTTATTTACAAGTACCCTGGATGAAATACAAGTACCTAGGACGAAAATAAGACCAGTACGATACTCATTTTATGGTATCATACCTAGATCTTCGGTCAAGCCTATTGGCCAAGTTTCCCTTCTTATCACGTTCGGCCAAGCCTATTGGCCAAGCAATTTCAGTAAGAAGAAAATCCTCTTTGATGTGGTCAATTTTGATACAACATACAATGCTATTATTGGTCGACCTACTTTGGCAATGTTTCTAATGGATTCACATTATGGTTATCAATGCTTAAAGATGTGAGGTCCCAAAGGAGTCATCACAATCTGTTGTGATAAGAAGATGACACTCACATGCGACCGTAAGTCCCTCGAGCTAGTCGGTCAGATACCTACTCAAGAAGCGCACAATGTGCAACACTCGGTGAAACACTTGAATCCAAACGTTGCACCCTAGCCAAACGACTAGGTCAAGGAGATTTCGCTTGATACAGTAGAACCCTCTAAGACTGTTTGCATCAGAGTCGCCCTCGACTCTGCATAGGAAGACATGCTCATTGCCTTCATCCGGGCAAACGTAGATGTATTCGCATGACAAGCATTTGATATGCCCGGAGTCTCTAGGGAGTTGATTGAGCACAGACTAGCTTTATGGCCTAATAAGAAGCCTGTCAAACAAAAGTCGCAACGCTTCATGCCTAACCGACGAGAAGCTATCTAGTCGAAACTCGACAAGCTACTTAAAGCATGTTTTATGAAATAGGTCGACCACCCCTAGTGGTTGACAAATCCTATAATGGTTAGAAAATTTAATGGTAAGTGGAGAATATGTGTAAATTTCACTGACTTAAATAAAGCTTGTCCGAATGATGATTTCCCCCTCCCACGTATCGATCAATTAGTTGATTCTATTGCTTTTTGTGAGATGTTAAGTTTCCTATATACATGTTCTGGATATCATCATATTAGTATGTATCTAGATGATAAAGAAAAGACCGCGTTCGTCACTCCATTTGGAATTTTTTGCTATGTCAAAATGTCATTTGCATTAAAAAAAATGATAGAGCTTCCTTCCAGCGTCTTATGCAAAAGACCTTTTATCCTCAACTAGGCCGAAACATGGAAACCTATGTTGATGATCTGGTCGTAAAAAGCATAAAGTGCCTAAATCACATCGCCGACCTTCAAGAAACTTTCAACAACCTCAGTTAAAATTGCTTGAAACTCAATCCTGAGAAGTGTATGTTCGGAGTCTCTTTGGGAAAGCTATTTGAGTTCTTTGGCTCTGTTTGAGGCATTGAAGCCAATCCTTCCTCCGACCATAAAGAAAGAAGTCCAAAAACTCACAGGGTGCGTGATGGCATCAAGTCATTTCATAGCACATAGATGTGGAGAAAAAAGACGTCCTTTCATTAAACTTTTTAGGAAACATGAGTGTTTCGAGTGGTTTGATGAGGCAAACAGAAGCTTCGAGGATGTCAAAAATACCTTATGAGTGCTCCAGTCTTAGTTTCTCCACAACCAGATAAACCACCCTTATTGTACTTGGCTGCTACGCGACAAGCAGTGAGTGTAGTATTGGTCGCCGAATGTAAAAATACTCAACGGCCAGTATACTATGTAAGCAAAGTTTTACATGGGCCTAAGGACGCTACCCTTAAGTCCAAAAGCTTCTATATACCCTTCTCATGTCTTCAAGCCAACTGAGACATTATTTTCAAGCACACAAGTTAACCGTGTCGTCTGAGTTTCTTAGGAGAGGTCCTCCAAACAGGGAAGTAGCGGGACATATGGCTAAATGGTCGGTCGAACTTAGGGAGTTCGACCTCCATTTCGTGTCTCGAATAGCATTAAATCCCAGATATTTGTGAGTTACATACATATATTAGCAATTTGATTTCCATACGACTTTCAAAGTAACTCCATAAATAACTAAAATTCGGAATAATAATGAAATGAACATTAGCAAATTAAAAGAAAGAGTTCATGTCAAGTACACTCCAAATAAACTAAAATTCAGAATAAAAATAAATAAAAATAGTAATTTGATTTCCATATGGATTCCAAAGCTAAACCTAAAAAATGAAAGTTTAGAATAGTAATTAAAATAAAATAAAAATTGAAATTTTGCACGAATTACAGCTTAAAACTAAAAAGAAATCCATGACAAGTACGTAAAAAATGCAAATGCAAATTCAAAATAAAAATAAAAATTAAAGGATTATTAGATATTTGATTTGTAAATGAGTTTTGAAACCTATATTAAAATATATATATATTAGAAATTTAAACCTATACTGATTAGGCAATATGAGGAAGCTCCTGTGTTAACCAGAAAGATATAGCCATCTATCTTGTGGACTTAAGTTATTACAGCTCAGATCTATTATATATACTAAAAGTCGATGACGAGTGCTTTACAACTGCTAAGAAAAAAAAAGATAAATAGCTTAAAATTATCACAAAAAGGAAAATATTCGGCCCTTAGTTTGATGGACCCTAATTATGATTGAAAGCTCATAACCACGGGATGCTACCAGAAAAATAAACACATATTATAAATTCTCAAAATAGAAATCTGGCCATTAATTTGGTAGAGCTAACTTATGATTAAAAATCACAACTATTAGATGTTATTAGGTAACCTATTTAAAGTCAAAAGATAAGAGATAATGGACGTGTTTTAACATTAAAAGGTAAGGTGGGAATTAAAGTAAAAAAAAATAGGGTTTAGCCTAAATAGACCACATATGAACACAAAAAAGGGAACTGACCCACGTACATCTCACTAGGCCGTCTTTTCGAGCGCAAATAAGGAAGAATTTTTGTAATGAAAATAAAAGAAATAAAAGAAAATATTTTTAAGAGGGTATAAGGCAGACACACACCACACTCACACCTAACTCATACCACACACATGCGTGCACACGCGTGTGTCCCCTACACACGCAAGAAAATTTGAAAGCCATAAGGTGTCACTGAAAGATTGGTGCTCGCATACGCGTATGTACTCAAATTATTTAGGCGAGATGCACCAGGTCGATCAAGAGATCGAACCCAGATGGGTGGGACGTTCCCCCATGTCTCGGCCACTAAGCTATCGCTCAATCGTTAAGAAGAAAAAAGAATTTGTATGGAAAAAATGTTGTCTTTTTGCTTGATTTCTAACTATATAGACAATATGAAACACATGTAGAGAAGACATCTAAGGTTAAATAGAAAACAAATGTATGAAATATATCTAAATTAGTGTGACGGGAAATTAGTAATATTTATACACATTTAACTACACTTTACCATCTACAACGATGATATCAACGCTACTGATATCAGCGCAAGGCGCAGACCACCTTGTAGTTGGTTTAATTAAGCACTCGCTGTCTCACATCAGTTAAGACTAACAGAGAAAATAACAATCACATATAAAACTGTGTGCAAACAACAATCAGTTACGATTAAGGGCATCTTCAATAGTTTGTCTCTTAGCTTGTCTCTAATACTCTCTATGTCACCTTAAGACAATATTAGAGACAACTATTCCAATAGTTTGTCTCTAACACCTTCACCAGCATTTAAGCTTTGCATGAATTAAATAACCATATGGATCAACACTAACTTCAATCTTTGTGACCTACATGTGTTGTTTGGTTACATCTACCTATGTAAATAAGCAGCAATTCTAACACCAAGCAGTGCCATCCTCAGAACCTGTTAATGATAGTGACTCTACACTTTGCAGGGAAGCAAACAATGAAAAATGAGCTTATATTGAGCTTCTGTTGATCACTGATTGATAAACTTAAGTATCGATTCAGACTTCGGAAGTACAGAATGATCCAGCAGAGTCAAACAAAGCAGAAGTGTCAACATATTATATGGCTCCAGACAACATATTATTTTCAGTCTTCCTCAAAAGAACAGTAATGTACTTCTTTTATATTGAGTTTCTGATGCACACTTAGAATCACAAAGATCAACATTTGGGACATACAGAAGGATGACATCCTTTTCCAGATATACTTGCACAGGTTTATACCTGATATAAGGGGGGAAAGGGTGAGTTTTGTTGTTCAACTTATGTATGCTAGTAGCTCTTTGAGGCAAAGTGGCCAACAATGAATACCATACCAGTTCCTAGTAGAATCCATATCAGGTAAAAGCCATATCGCTTTCTTCACAAATCTTGGACCGCCTTGAAAGACCATGGGTGATGAACGGAATAACATGATCTCGCCTCCTAACGCTGCAAGCAAAGTTGATCACCACCCACTTCAAAGCTTCCTAACACCAAGAAATTAACATTGATAAGATACACCTAGAAGTAAATAGAGGTGAATAAATTAATTAATAAATTGCATCTAATCGGAGAAATATTTGATTATTTCCTACAATCAATCGAACCCGAGAAAAGGCATTATAGATAGTGATAGAAAATTGAGTTCGTGCAATGCTATCTATCACTATGATTTCGGTATGATTTGGGGACACAAGTTTAATATTCTTTATTATTGAATGCCAGCCGCCAAAGAGGAAGGATCAAAATTTTAGTTTCATGAAGGAATTATCCTACACAAACATTAGCTTGTCCATGTACCTATCCTACAACCAACACTAGTGAAAATTAAACCCCGAGAGATGCTCCCACACCCTATAAAGTGCCTTGCATTCTTGTTTATCCAAAGAAGAAGTAATTGATTGTTGTAAAGAATGGTATGTAGAAAATGTCCGCTTTTTCTTGCTATCAATCCTCGATAACATTCTTGAAGTCTTTGTGATTCGGGAGCGGTGAGATTAGCCCACGACCAAGAGTCAATAGAATGTCATATGTGAATGGGCAACGATTCGGATGTTGAAAACAAATGGAATAAGTTCAAAATTGAGAATGCTGCAAGATTATTAGGTGTACAAATATTTAACAAAGCCATGTTGTAAAACTGACGCTTTAATCGGTAACATGAAAGAGATGATAAATTTGAACTATTAGCTTAAACCCATGTAAATAAGCATTAATCTTATAATCATAACTAGGCAAAGGCGGAATCTTGGTGGGGTGAGGTGGCGTGGGGCAAGGTATGAAGCTTGTGGGCGTGGGCGGCCGAGGCGGCGACCAACGGAGGTCATGGAGAGCGGGTGGCTGATGGCTCTACTCCCAGCCCCAGGCGTCGCCATGCCGGTCGACGCTGCAGGCTGCTCTAGTGCTCCCTAGCGCTAGCACTACCGGTGGTCGGTGGGTTCGCTAGTCCTGCTCTGGCCGACAGGTGGCCAAGAATGGCCAAGACAAAGCCGTGGCCCGTGGTTAGCGGTCGGTAGCATTGTCGAAATTATGAAGAAGTACTTGCATGGTGTTCCCTTCCTTTGATTTGTTCTTTTAAGATTTATACTAAGCAATCATCCTAAATCATGATCACAATTTCATAAGAACTATGAAAAGATGTGCATAGAGTAATATGAGTGCTTAATGTTTACATATTCCAAAAGGATTCATTTTATTAGTTCATTGAGCACTTGTTCTCTAAAAAAGAGCTTAGTCGAACAAAAGCTCAACGCATTTCAACAACATGTACAAACCTTCCCAAAGCATCAGAGAAGAGATGCGTCACAAAGGAATTTAGTAAATAGACTAGTAATGCTCCAACTACCAACCAGCAAGCAATCTGCATCAATGTACTCAATTTTTTTCACCCCTACGACCCAATCTAGAAACACATAGACCTCGTAGCATCGAAATAAAATAAAACGAGAATACAAATCGATCTCACTGACGCCTACCGCCGATGAGCTGTGCACGGGCTCCGTTGGAGGTCGGGTTGGTCGCCTCGCAGAACGAGTCCCTGAACAACCCGAGCAGATCGTCGTGAACTTGCTCGGCATCTCGACACGTAGACCTCGAAGGGCGCGCGCCGCCGGCCAGCGCCCCACCTCCTCAGAGCCGGGCCTCCTCCTCCCTCCAGATCGCTGTGTCGAGGTCACCGGGGGCAGCGGAGGACGCGGAGGGGCGCGGGGGAAGGAAAAGGGCACGGTGCTAGCGTGCGCGGATCCACCAAGAAGAAGAGACGCGTGAGCAAGCGACGATGCCGTCTAACAGAGAAAATCATTCGTCGTGAAGTCTCGTTTCGCGTTAAGCGACGGTCGTCTCACGAAACGACGATTTGGTTCTCTCTCTTCTTTTACTCTTCGCCATGTCATCAAAAAATCTACTTGACATCTCTTAGAGACAAGCAAAATAGACTATTAGAGGGATAAACAATGTCTTGCATAACGATGTCAGACTACGACGAGCAAGCATGCATAACCCGTCGTTGACAGAACAATCCGTACTAGTAGAAAATTGTGCTCCATCCAAAAAAAAAAGTGTTCGACCAAGTGTCGTGTGTCATGCATGTATGCAAACTACAGAGTACAGTTTGCAAAGAAAAACCTATAATGAAGAATTTAGCGATAACTTTTTTTGTGTACTGACGTCAATACTATACATTGTGCTGGCCTGTGCATTAGAAAATGTACAGCTACTGACACCAGCGTTGTAGGCTTGTAGCGCATGGACTTCTCGGGAGATGCAATCGCACACTGCTCAAATTTGGTCATTCATATCAGCAAGCTAAGAGTTTTGTCGTGGAGGCTTTTGGACCACTTGATCTGACCGGGGAAGTTTCCAGGGGCGACCCAGGTAAAAAAAAAAGAGCGGTACAAGTGGGTTTTCCGGGTATTTCTGTTGGGCCGAGCGAGATTACGAGTAATCATACATTGTGTTACTCTATTAAAAACTGAAATTTGAGTGGAGGGTTGTCCTAAGGATTGAGATCATCTATATTGCAGCTATCAATATAGATGATTTATAGTGGTATGGCATTAGAAACGATCTTCACTATTTGATCAAAAATCGAAGATCAAGATCAATCGCTAGAACTTGGCTCCAGCGCTTCGCTACAGTAAAATCTATACGTTGCATGTTTCACTGTTGCTACTTCATTTTGTTGTAACATGTTGCTGAGCACTATTCACCTCCTTAAAAAACATGTTTACACAAGGACCTCTTCAGTAATACAAAAGATACGAATCCATTCCCTCAAACCCCAACTCAGCCTTCTTTGGCTGACCCTTGTAAATTTTGTCCACAAAATTTATGAGCTTCGGTGACCATTGGAAGTTTCACGACACCGTGCACATGCGCAATGCACGATGAGCGTTTGTACGCCAGTGAGAGCGTGTTGATTTCCATCTCTGGTCGTGGCTGAACTATGACTTGATGAGTTGACGAGCAGAAACCGGCTCGGGCCAGATCTAGTCCAAGCGTGTGTTCAGTGCCTAGGCTTGGTATTTGGGGTCTCAACTGCAGATTTTGTGGATCACAGACTCACAGTACACGTCGGTCGCAATGAAATTCAAGAATTTTTGCCGCAAATAACATGTTTGTGAGGAGAAATTACGGAAGTAGCAGCCGTCGCGATGAATTTGCAGAATTGACTTCTCGTCCGACTGGTAACCGTGCAGACGCCCTCTCCATCCGACATGCGGCCTCGTCCAGCCGGTGACAGGCCTCCAGTGCGCCCTCGTCCGGCCGTTCATGGGCCAGCTTGTGATTAGTTAGTGATTAATTAGTTTAATTTCATGTTGTTTATACGAATTTATAAATATAGCACATGAGCTCAAAAAATTATGAAATTTTTTGTGGCACCTCCCGATACAGTGCACTTGCTTGTGTAATTTTTCCATAAGTTTATTCGTTTTGAAGTTTTCTCAAAAATTCATTTAAGTATACTGTTTGTAGGAATTGTTTTATATAGAAAATGAGCTCCAAAAATTATGAATTTTTTAAGGCTCTTTACACAGTGTACTCGATTGTGTAAGTTTTGTAGAATTTTTTTCTTGCAATTTTACGATGTCTTTCATTTCCTTTCCATTTCTACACGTACACCGTCTCTCATTTCACTTCTATAAATTAATAGTTCATAAAAAGATACTAAGACAGAAAAAGATACAAGAAGTGTCCATATTTCCAATGGAGTTGCCAAAAAGACATTGCTAAGAGAAAGATGTGATGGAAGCGAAGGACTTAAACATCCCGCCCATCTAATCCATCACCTCCCCGTCCCCTCAACTGTCTAATCCATCACCTCCATCCAGTCCGCACACAGATTCCAGATCTTTTGGTTGCCTTGATCCGTCGCTTCCATCTGGATTAGAGGGGATGGGGGCAGATTCCATAACTTTTACTTGTATGTATACGAACGTTTACTTTTACAAATATGTGTGGCTCTGTTTAAATTTTTACCGATGCGTGGGATATTAAACGTCGCTTCTGATTGCAATAGGAGGGGGTATTATCACATATACCCTTCAAATAATTCACTTTATTTGCTTCCATCTAAAATAATCCACCGATTTTTGAGAGGGTATTATCACATGTGAAATTTCACTTTATTTGCCATTTATTAGCTTCAATCTGTCAAAAAATTAACACGTCAATCTGTGAAATAAAGTGAACTATTTGATAGATTGAAGCAAATAAAGTGAACTATTTCACATGTGATAATACTATTTTACTTTATTTGCCATTTATTTGCTTCAATCTATCAAATCGCTACTCTATTTCACATGAGATAGTTCACTTTTCAACACAAGCCCCCCATCTTCCCTACTTAAAAACTCCAAGCCACACACTCCACCGCCCCATTGATCTCCATCCCCGCATGCTCCCAACCCAAAAACAAAAGGAAATGCCTTCAAACTCTTCTTCTGCTCCAGAGCCAACTACTCCCCTTCCACAGATAGTTCTAGCCTATCTCGCCCTAATATACAAGAACCTCTCTGGGCGGGACCTGGGCCAGGCTGCGAACGATGTTTATGTCCACGATCTCCTTCATGCTTTGCCATCATGTCTACCGGAGAGTGTAGCTGCGATCATCGGCCCGCTGCGTCTCCTACTCCGTCGAATCAATGTCATGGTCTCCGACGTCCGACTGGTCAACCTCATCATCGAGATCGTACTCTCTAACTACGTGGAGCGTGTTAAAGCATCGGTGAGGATGAACTATTAATTTATGGAAGTGAAATGAGAAACAACGTAGGTGTAGCATGGAAAGGAAATGAGAGACGGCGTAAAATTAGAAGAAAAAAAATTCTGTAAAAAATGCACAATCAAGTACATTGTGTATGGAGTCTTAAAAAATTTCATAATTTTTGGAGCTCATTTTCTATATTAAAAAATTCCTACAAACAGTATACTTAAATAAAATTTCGAGAAAAATTCAGAACAAATAAAATTATTAAAAAAGTACACAAGTAAGTACACTGTGTCGGGAGACGCCACAAAAAAATTCATGATTTTTTGAGCTCATGTGCTATATTTATAAATTCTTACAAACAACATCAAATTAAACTAATTAATTACCAATTAATTAAACTACTTAATCACTAACTAATCACAAGCCGGCCCATGACTGGCCGAATGAGGGCGTGCTGGAGGCGTCCACCGGCCAGACAAGGCCATGGGTTGGATGGAGAGTATGTCCGTATGATCACCGTTCGGATGAGGCGTCAATTCTGCAAATTCGTCACAACGGTTCTTCTCGCAAACGTGTTATTTGCGGCGAACATTAGAAATTCGATACAATAACAGTTTACCTCGTCTAAGTGGTCAAACTAACCACGCTTGGTATACGAGTAGAACCTTAGTCGCAGTTTCATACTACCTGTCGACCGGCACCGCAACAGAGGACAAAGTGGAACTTCAGCTTAGAAACTCTGGGAATCAAAGTCTCAAGTGTGAACTTTAAATGTTTGAGCAGAAGGTCGCTGACTTCAACATCACTACTAGCTGAAGAAAGTTGATGCGGTTTTCTATCTAAGCTAGTACATTGGAACACAAAAATTATATCAGATTTTCTTACGCCCACTTGGAAGTAACAAAAAAGTGTTGGCTTTGAAATCCCTTCAACCACGTTCACTTGACCTGGACATTTGGCCCAATTCCAACATGCGTGGCTTGCCGGCAAATGGAGCTCGCCCATTAACTAGACCTATCCAAATGGGCTGACCGTCTCGAAACACGACACTGTTGGTTCAGCCTCAACACAGTCCGGTCCAGCCCGGCATATCTTGTCATGCTTGGGTCGTGATCTTGGCCCAGCGAACCGAGCTGACACAGCACGCACAATACTGTACCTGGCCCGGCCCAGCCTAGATGGTGGCAGAAGAGGACCCCTATTTTTCTAGATGAACTAAATGGGTTGACCCTAGCCTGTCAGGCTAATCGTCGGCACTCCACGACCCGTGAGCTCAGCGTACCGTGCTTGGGTTGGCGACTGAGTTCACAGACCAGCACGACACGATCCGTTTAACTTTACAAGCTCGTCAGACCGTGCCTAAACGGGCATGTGCTGGACCGTGTCGTGTCGCCCATTTGGACACCTTTACCATTACCATTAGTGTGGTGGTGTTGTTCTTTTGTTGGGAAAAAAATAGCAAAGATGTACAAAATGGAAAATAACATCTAATACAAGGATGACAGATGAGCTATAAGACCACATGTAAGTAACACACCGATATTATTTTTTAACACGTAGGATCTTTGTAGTGTTTTGTTCTCTACTCCATCTAGAAGCCTAGGAGGACACATGCCAAAATAAAATAAGCAGGTATCTTAATTCTGAAGCTTGTAAGTACTCAGTTTGCTAATTGCTCAATGGCCATTTGTTCAATGCCCATACAATTTAGGCATTAGCTCAGCATTCCAGATAAAAAAAAAGAAGACATTTTCTTAGGTTTTAGAGCGGTCCCAACAAATGCCTATTGCCAAACCTGAAAGCTGAAAATCACGCCGAAACACAGGATAGAATGCTTAAGGAACCAAGTAACCAGCACAAAAGGGATGTGAACGTTCAGTACTTCAACTAATGTGAAACCTAATCGCCCAACAAGATGGGAACACTTGGATCTGAAAAAGATTAACCTGTACCTGAAAGCACCCTTATTGCCTTCTCTTTCCAGTAGGATTGACCTACGGTTCGTAGAAAATATATTTGGAACGCATTAATTTCACAGTGATTTCATAGAAAGAAATTTAATTCTTGTAGGACTTCGAAAAATTACCAGCCTAAGGCCTTGTCGGGGAGCCTCAAACTCAGCTCAAAGCCACCGGAAACATAAGCTCTCTTAATCAGAGCAAAGCTTAATCCGAAAACCTAGGCCCTATTTTTAGAGTTTTAGCTTCAGCTCAAAGCCACAGGAAGATTAAGCTCCTCTAAATGAAGTACACCTTCCCGAACTTCATAGAGAAGCTTAATCTCTCACTGTACTAAGAAGTCGAAATCTCCTCTCCAAACAAGCCCTTGAGTATTCTGCTTAGGCAGATATATTGTCATATCAAGAAGTATGCAGAATGGCCAGACACAAATCATTGAAGAAATGATGCATACGCATATATGGCGTTACCTAATCTGCACATATCCTTCTTTTCCCTTAGAAGCTCCAATTGAGATGGGGGCACTTCTTACACCTTGTAAAAGAAAAGGAAATATAAGCATTGCCGAGCCGGCATTGTCATCAGCAAAAGTGTTCATACCATCACATGCATGCCTATATCTCGATCATTGAGTTGCTTCTATAAGATGCATAGTACTTCACATACAAATGATCAACAGGGATCTCTGAACTTTTCCGCATAATAACACGTCTAATTGTGTGTTAGTTTGGCTCTCTCTTTCATGAATCATGAGAGCTTATCTTAACCAAACTTGCAATAATCAAATGTAGCCTGTCACTTTTCCCAATTCTGGATGGCGTTGCGTGAAGTTTGTATATCTGATGACCGAGCTGGCCATTTGTCAGTACGTCTACCTAATGGGATCAAATGATCACGGGATGCATCGTCTCAAATTAAGTACTCCACATCTGGAACCCAAGTGTGCAGTACTACTAAAATGAGTTTGTTCCTATGTCTGTTCTTGATGTCTCCGGCCGTTGCAATTTGCGCAGAGTACGATGATATGATTGGTTTGATGACGACGAACCTCAGTGCAGGTTCATCGTTCACGCGTGAAGACTGAAGAGACAAAGGAGCATGGGAGTTTCAGACTTTCAGTCTTGTCCGCAGTGCTGTTTGCACATGAATACTAATACGATGAAAAGATTAATCGCTGCGACGGCTCCAAAATATTTGGATACGTTAGAGATGACGAAAGATTGTTTTCTTTACGAATTTCTGGATCTGCCCCATCAGTTCACATGAATAACTGATTGCTTGCTTCCATCTGTTTTTCTCAGTTCTAATCAACCCACACTCCACGTTACTTCGTTCTGTCACATGTAAGTATATATTTTAAGCTTATATGGTTGGATACGAGTTTTTTTCCCCTAAATGACACTGTTGTTATCAACGAAACTGTTCGTTCATGGGCTGCAATGCAAAAAATAGCACAACGAACGTGCTGATGGCCAACACGTGTTCAAAACCATGCTTCCCGCACCCGGATTTCATCTCTGTCGCGCATCTGGCGTCCGGACTTGCCTCGTCCCGCCACATGGCTACCACCGCTCACCTGGCGCACGGACATGCCTTGCCGACCCCCCTCGCCATGGTGGCATGGTGATACCCCGACTACCCACCACGTCCCCTGCAGTGCCCTGGTGGCACGATATTTAAGCCTACTCGTCGGACCGGGTCAACCTACGACTAGGGTACGGATGTGTTTTCTTCTTCTGTCAAAAGCATCACTTGTCCCCTCGATCTTTTCCACTGTCCCATCCATCACCTCGCAGCCTCCGTCCACATGCATGTAGAATCACAGTGCACAACACGCGGATTCTCTCCTGTTGCCTCGTGGTCGGCGCGAAACGCCTTCGCGCGGCTATAAAAACCCACGTCGCTCTCGCTCTCATTCTGGAATCCATTCTCGTTCTCGCGTTCATTCTGGAATTCATTGTCGTTCTCACGCTCGTCGCTGAGAACACAGAGAATTGAACTAATTTTTTTTTCAGATTACGCTGTGAATTAAATAGTGTTTAGAGCAGTGCTTAGGACCGTATAAGTAGTGAGGTCGACATCAAGGCAAGGTAAAATTATTTCCTATAATTTTGTTGTAATTATTTTAGTCGTAGTTAATCAGTGGTAATTTATTAGTCGTAGTTAGTTAGTGGTAATTTACCTGTAGTTTATAAGTAGTAATTAAGTAGTCATAATTAAATACTTGTAGTTAATTAGTCGTAATTAGATACTCATATGTAATAAGTGGAAATAAATTATTAATTAATTAATTATTCATAATTAATTAATCGTATTAATTTAGTCGTAGTTTATTAGTGGAAATTACATTAGTGCAAATTAAGTAGTCGAATTTACGTAGCCATAATTACTTTGTTGGTAAGTAATGTCTCGTAGTTAATTAATGGTAATTAAATAATCATAATTAATTATGATTAACTAATGACACGTAGTTAATTAGTGTTAATTAATTAATCGTAATTAATTTAGTGTGAATTAGTTAGATGTAATTAATTATATGTAAGTTATTGATAAGTAATCAATTTATTGCTAATTAATTCATTGTTCGTATTTAATTACTCATATTTAATTGCTTACTTGTAAGCAATATGTCGTGATTGTTTCCATGATGGGTAATTAGTGGCAAATAAATTACTCATAATTAATTAGTATTAATTAGTTTACTATGAGCAACTCCTCTAATATACTGCCTTGGTTTTTTTTGCTCTAAGATTACTCAAGATGGAGGAGCGGTAGTACCGCCCGGTACGTTCCGAAGGGAGGTCCGCCAAGACCTCCCAAGAGATCTCAAAGACCTCCTATGGGTCTTGGCCCTGTGCACACTGAGCTAGTCCCAGGATCAAATTGGCTAGCTCGCACAGACTCCACATCAGTGTAATCAAATCCATACAACAGGAACAAAGATGAAGCAGACAAATTAACACATATTAACAAGGGACCTTAAGGTCAAGGTTTGTACAGGGGTGCCTCTCAAGGCTAATAGCAAAAAGAGAACAACAACACAGCGGAAAACAAAACAATTACAGGGTCCATTCGGCTAGCCCATAGGCTACCAAGTGGAGGACGTCCTAGTGCGCAGGGTCTTCAAAGAGCTCCCCTCCTGAGAGCACAAGACCTCCTGGACCTCCTACCTCTGCTGGTTAAAATAGAGGGCACAAGCCAATGAGTACTTTGAATGTACTCAGCAAGCCGTGGGGACAATGTATGCAAGTAATATTCATGCACGGCTTGACAAGGTGAGCTGTATGGTTAGTTTACAAAAGGCAAAGTTTGGCAGTAAATAACATGTATAGATTGCAAAGCTCAAGTTAAAACAATAATACATAAGTACATTTGATTTCAAAAGGGAGGTCGTAAGCACCCACTCACTCCCAAGGCACCAACCCAGACTTCTCTGCAGCACCCACTCCAAAGCTCTACAAGACCACCCCTAGACCTCCACGGACAACCGTGGTCATCACGAGTATGTCGGAGCCGCCCAGAGCACTTGCCGATTCCCACAATCAACCGTGGACCACTTCTAGGGTTCATAAGACCTCTTTTGAAGAAACGTCTAACCCTCATTCGAAATCTCTGGGCGTGTCCATAACCGAGGATACGGCTATTCGAATAGATTTACTCTGCAGAGGTGTACAACTTTACCCACAAGAGGTAGTCGCTTGATATTACACACGTTACCTTAGACATGTGAATCAAGTAGAGACCACTACCGGGTTTTTACAAAGGTATATCCCAACTCAGTTTTGTCCGCTGAGGTTTCGCTTCTGGTTGGGCTGCAACCTCCACCAAATTCGTGCCCCCTCTTGCGCCAGCGCACCAACGCTCCACCACAACAGAACCAAATCAGAGCATCTCTAGTTATTGCACCCGGTCCACCCCATAATGGGCATGTGGTTGCATGGCAAGGCCCAGATCAATGGCTCCCAATGTTCAGTCCTTAATTGGCTGCCCAGGCAAGGCTATCCTCAACCCAATGTGACCCCATAGCAACAACTCTGGGGCACCCAGGAGACTCCATAGCAACAACTCATGGAGCACCCACTACTCGCACCTTGCCAACTTGCCCGGGCATAAAACAGTTTTGGGGTTTCACCTGGCCAAAGAACCACCTTGGTCCCGGCACTGCAAGTTTTAACAAAGGTGACTTCGACCATAAGCAACACAACTGGGCTCCAACCACAGTTGCACAGAAGTGGCACCAACCACAGTTCCATAATTTAATTAGTCAAATTTAGCAGTATTGATTCATGAGGAGACCAGCGTCTACTAGAGCATGGCTAAGCAAGCACGATACCCATGTTGGCAATAGCAATATGAAACCAACTAATAGTACCCATCCTAAGGTGTTCAAGGAAACATGTCAACATGTGGATTGCCAAAGAAACAAGGAGGCATAAAACAGGTGAGTATTTAACTAGAGCCCAAACCATTTTATACAAATAGCCATGCAGGTTTATAACAAATCAAAGTACCTTTTGTAAAGGTGGGTTCAAAATGATCAAGGACCACGACTTGCCTTCAGTGGCGAGCTGCTGAGCTTCTGAGAAGGCCGCTGGATCTTCCAACTCATCCGCACCAACAGGATCTACACGATGCAAAGAAAAACAAATAAATAAAGCAACCCAAAAAGAAACCGAAAAGAACTAGGCTAGAACCAAAAAGGGAAGAGGTCCACTGAAAAGGGAGGTCCGACAAGGGGGGGGGGGGAGGTCCAACCAGAGGAGCTAAGATAGCTCTCTAGAACTGAGAGGGAGAGGAGGAGGAGGTTGAGTGAAAAACAAGGAGGCAGTGGTCGCTCTGTGGTGCTCCATATAAAGGAAAAGGAGAATAGGAACGCCACCAAAAGAAGTGACCAGGTTCAAAGTATTGGTACAAATGTACACTGCCAACAAGTACCAAAAAGGACTAGAGCAGGTGCATGAGGAGACAAAAGGTCAAGGAGGAGGTGACAACAATAAAAGGGCGCACACTTTTGCAATAGCAAGGACGTGACAAAAGATAGAAAAAGGTGCGTAAGGTACAAACAAGAGTGACAAGGTTACTAGCTAAAAACAGGAAAAGGTCCTATGAAGGTCAAGGGGAAGTCAAGAAAGGAGGTCGTGACCCACGAGGGAGGTCTTGATCGCCAGAGTGGCCTTCGCAAAAAGACCACGGGCAGGTCCTAAGGGCAAGGAGGCCCAAGGCAGGGAGGTCCTGAGGGACGGAGGTCTTGGAGACAGGGGGGTCTAGAGCCAAACAAAGAACCAACATAGAGGTCCAAACCAACAAAGGTTTAAACCCAAAGAGGAGGTCTAGACCAACGGGGAGGTCTAAACCACAAAGGGATCTAAACCTCAAAGGAGGTCTAAACACAAGGGAGAAGTCTAGACCTGCAAGGAGGTCTAAACACAAAGGGACCTAGACCTCGAAAGAGGTCTGAACCACAGAAGGGTTCTGGACCTCGGAGGAGGTCCAGACTACAAAGAGTAAAGGAATTCGAGGGGGTCCTGAGGGCAAAGGGGTCTAAAAGACACACAAAGAGGAGGTCCTATGGACACGAGGTCCAAAAGACACAACCACGGGGAGGTCCTATGGACAGGAGGTCCAAAAGACATAACAACGGGGAGGTCGTGAGGGTCAGATCCACAAAGGGGAGGTCATGACGGTCAGATCCACAAAGGGGAGGTCTTGACGGTCAGATCCACAAAGGGGAGGTCTGAACGGTTACGATCTCCAAAGAGGAGGTCCTAACGGTCAGATCTAACAAAGGGAAGGTCTGAACGGTTAAGATCTCCAAAGGGGAGGTCCTAACGGTCAGATCTAACAAAGGGGAGGTCTAAACAGTTAAGATCTCCAAATGGGAGGTCCTAACGGTCAGATCTAACAAAGGGGAGGTCTGAACAGTTAAGATCTTCAAATGGGAGGTCCTAACGGTCAGATCTAACAAAGGGGGGGTCTGAACGGTTAAGATCTTCAAAGGGGAGGTCCGAACGGTCAGATCTCCCAGGGGGGGTCCTGCCGATCAGATCTCTCAAGAGGAGGTCCGCGATAGTGAGATAAGGCATAAAGGAGCGGGAGCTGTCGGATTACAATCGAACGGGTCAAAACGATTGGGTCGTTCGGACCATCCGAAGCTGCCACTCGATCTTGATCACTCAACTAGATTAGGCGGTCCAAAATGATGGGAACGTTCGAACCAGGCGAACGCTACATCAGATCAAAACCGTCCAAAAGAAATCAAAGGGTTCAAAAGGATTTGAACGTTCGGACCATCCGAACGTGCCGACAAGATCAAACTGTCTAACACAAATCGAACGGTCCAAAAGCGATGAAGGTCAAAATCGAGCGGGAGATCCGAACGAATGAGGGGAGGTCCTAGAGGACACAAGGGAGGTCCTAACGAACTCTGGGAAGGTCCATTTGAACCCGAGAAGGTTCGAATGAACAAGGGGACGTTCACAAGGAGCTCAATATGGACACAAGGAGGTCCATATGGGCACGGGGAGGTCCAAAGGGACTCTGGGACACTCAAATGAACTCTGGGAGTTCAAATGAACGCTGAGAGGCCCACGGGGAGGTCCAAACCGAGAAAGAGGTCCAAACCAAAGGAGATCTAGACATAGAAGAAAGTTTAGACCAAAGAGAAGGTCTAAACACAAAGAGATTCAAACCAACAAAGAGGAGGTCTGGACTAGAGGAAGTCCAAACAAAAGATACAAGGAAAGGTCTAGAGATCAAAGAGGATTGAAACACGAACCCGAGCTAGTCTAAAACCAAAAAGGGAGGTCTTAGACCAACAAAGGGGTCTGAGCAAGGGGAGGCCCAACACAAAGGAGGTCACGACCGAGAGAGAGGGGTCCAGACACAGAAGAGGTCCTGGAAGGGAGAAGCCAAGCTAAAAGACTAACAGAGCAAAAAGAGAAAAGGAAAACTCCAACAAACTCCAGAAGAAACCGAACTGATTTAGTTGAAGTCTGGTTTAGTCAATTAAAGCTCTTTTAAAATCCCAAGTTAAGCTTTGAACTCTCAACAAAATCAAATGGTTCTTTTTATTTTGAAAACTTCAAGAACTCTGGACAAACGGGACGTTATATTTACTCCTATTTAATTATTGGTAATTAAATAAATAATCACATGTAAATAGTCGTGTACAATACATTAATTAGTGGTAATTAAATACCCTGTTTGTTATATTGTGTACCGTAAATCGGGTTATTGTGGCTTTAGGTAATTTTGAATATATAAGAGTTGATAGTGTTTTATGGCGGCAGTCTTGTATGGGCTGGACTCGATGGGTTGGACCTGTCGAGATGCTAATACAAGGTTGTCCAAGCGGAGGGGCTCGATGCGATGAATATTCACGAGCTTAGGAGCTGCATCAGGAGGGAGTTCGACACGGAGGCAACGACGAAGAAACTTGTCATCGAAAGGATCACCTACACAAATATGAGAGGGGAGGGTATATGGGAGCTAGTCAAGTTGAATAGAAGTGTAGCATAGGGCTAGTACATGTAGATTGCTTCTTAGGCTGAGGCGGCGATATATGGGAAGCCGATGGTGTACGTGAATTTCTTACCCAGGGCGTCGGGAAACGTTGATGATGCTGGTGTCTCGGGAAGCGGGCAACCGTCAATGGAGTTTGAAGATGGTAGCATGGAATATGCTGTTTTGGAGAAAGTGTACGAGAGAAGACTTGCGCATAATTTTGTGCAAAATGAGGGGGCTGGACTATGGTAGTCGGCCCGCATTAACTACAACGAGTATCTACCAGACCAGCCTCTCGGGTTGGTGTTCGACGAGGACGCCGACCCAAGGTCAGATGGTAGCGAGGAGGACGCACCTTAGGGTGGTCGTCTGATCGACGGAATTGTGTCATCTTAGGTGCCTTACGTGGCATCCAGACTTAATGATATCGTAGTGCGATCGCTCGTACTGTAGCGCGTAAGGCTCCACCATATGGGTAAACTCTAGGCGGTAGGTCGTCACCCATAATCCAGCATCCTGCGTGCATTGCACGGACAGTCCGTGCGGCACTACCGTGTTCACGAAATTTGGGCTCATGTAAGATCAAAAAGGCCTACTAGAGAGGAGTGAATAGGTGGTTTTAAAATCTTTTAGCTAAAATCGAGTTTTGTACGGAATTGCAAATCAATTCGGTTTGCTCAATTAAAACCTAAATCAACTAGTCTTGACTAAGTGCACCAACAATATAAGACTAGTGATAACAAGCGCAATCATACAAAGATATATAAGCAATTTAATTCTACAAATGTAAATTGCACAAAGTAAAATGCAAGAGAACAAACCACAATGACACAATGATGTTTTATCGCGGTGTCTCGGAGACTTGCTGGTATCCCCTAATCCACGTTGAGGTAAGCCCAATCACGTTGGACCAGCTCCTCAAATTGAGCCAACACCTCCGAGGTAAGTCCAATCAAATTGGACTGACTCACAACTTAAACCAACACCTCGATCCACTTGGGGTTGCTCTTCCTCCACTCCAGAGATGGTGAGCACCAAACCACTCACAACCATCCGGATATTCTCCAACCTTCTTTGAGAAGATCACCGGCACAACCTTCTCCAAGCCGTCTAGGTGACGGTAAACACCAAGAGTAACAAGTCGGAGACTCTCACTTGAACAAATCAAGTGTCTAAGCTCAATGGACATACAATCCACTACCTAATGCAACACATGCACTATGATTTCGCTCTCTAAGCTCACTAAGTACAACACATGCACAAAAGAGAGGAGAGGGCTTGCTCTTTGCTCAAGAGAATGGGAATATCACCAGCAACTCTCCCACAACTGGCCACAAGGGGTATTTATACCCACACAAGAAAAACTAGTCGTTGGAAGAGAATCGGCAGAAAAACAGGGAAACCTGGTCGACTACCAACCAATGGCCGGTCAAACCGCCCTGCTCGAACGGCTATAAAAACTAATCGTTGGACACACATTCGGACTAACCGCCCTCACAAGGGCCGGTCAGACCAGACCAAACCAGTTAGATCGCCAAGGATGCGGTCAGACCGCTCCAACCAAAACCTGAGAAGCACATTCTCTGGAAAAAGTTGACCGGGTTACTTGACCTGGAGGTCCGGTCAGACCGGCCAACACATGGAGGTCAGACTAGGGACACACCGGTCAGACCGGTCAACATGGGTGGTCAGACCTCCCACTGCCAATCAAGGCTGAGAACAAATTGCACTTCGCTTCAATTCAATTTGCAAAGCACATTTGTCAATTGATGCGCGATGCAAATAAAGGTTAAAGGCAAGATTCTCAACAAGTTGCAAAACACATTTGCCAACTTTTAGAATCACACCACAAGGAATAAGATACATGTATTTAATCCATTTGCAAAACACATTCGCAAACTAAAGTCATATGCTACAAGGATTATGCACGAGTCTCAACTATTTGCAAAACACATTCGTAAACAACGGCAACATGCTAACAAGAGCTAGAGCAAGCAAAGCGAGCTATCAACACGTGACAAACTCAAGCTACTAGTCAAGACCATTCTTAATAGTACGACAATATATACTAACAATCCGGTCTTCACACCAAACACCTAGACTGGTAAAAGACTATGAATATATCCTTAACCCTAAGTAGTCATACCTTTGCCTTACACATCTTCTTGAGGCTTGATGACACACATTGTCGACGATCAAGTCGCCGATCTTATGAAATAAAACAGAGAAAAATGGCACAGATTTCTTGGGAGAGAATGGGACTGCTCTTTATTGATATGAACTGGCTATTACAGGGGGTGCCTATGACCAGACAGAAGACTAATCCTAATTACACTGAGTATGATGCTTGCTATGCTATCTTATCAGACTTAAAGCATGAATCTAATGATGATTGTGCTACTATATTCTGATGCTCCACCATCTTTTGCGCTCCATCCTTATATAACTTCCGAAGAGATAGCAGTTGCTCCTAGAGAAGACGTCCGTTGTAAAGCGTTACGGCTGATCGGAGCGAGGCGATGGTTGATAAAGTATCAACCACTTTGCGGTTGGGCGTCCGTGAGACACTCAACCGTTCGGTGGTTGTTTGTTAGTGTCTTAAGATTATATAACGTCGCGTGGTATAGTGTATACAACACGTGTTCCATTCATCACACGGTAAAGAATATACTTGGACTCAAATTCAGATACCAGTTCATAGCTCTTACGAGCAGTTACCTGGTCAGAGACTAGGTACATGACCTTATCCAACCAGGGTACCCATTATATAACCTCTAGAATCCTTACGACTAGTGAGGTCGTTAACCTTAGAGGTTACGACCACGAAGACGTATGGTCTTTTATTTTGTTTTAAAATAATACATACGAAGAAGTGATGGGCGGCGCTGGCGTGCGGGAGCAGGACGGTGTTCGTGCCCTGAGGCCACGGTTCACAACGAGGCTGCGCCCCAGAGACACTGCGATTGGTTAGACCGTGCCACTGGGGCACGACATTGCGTGATCCGGCCCCAGGGGACCAGATTCCACATGTGACGCGTGAGAAGAAGTTCGTCCCCCTAGGGTACGGTGGAGCGTGTCGCCTGCTGGTTGTTCCATGATGTCGTTTTTGGCATTACAATCAGGAGGAGGCGAAATGTGCTAATGATGACGCCAACCGAGCTAAAACGGCCAAAAACTCTAGTGACCATTGATTACCAAACCATAGCCGCCGCTTGGTGTGAGTTTAGTGGGAAGCCTCCTAACGTTGTCACGTGCGTGGCTTCTCTCCAACCCGTCGTCAACCGCAATTTCGCATTTCTTCTCCTTCGCCTCCTTCCAGCTCGTTAGGCCCAACGAGGCAAATCTCGCCTCATTGTGGCCGCGCCTGTGTGGCATGGTGTGTTTTGACTTTGAGGTATCAGAGGCAGCTCACTTCCGCGTAATTAATGTGAGTGATCGATCAAATACTAGTATCATGCATGATAAAGCCATTAGCATTTTTACAAGTATATGATCAAATCGTGAATAGTTCACGTTGTTTGTGCCAGCTTTTGTGTCTCTGTTGCGAGGGGCTGACATATGTTTTTTTTTGTCAAAAGTATGTGACACTCACAAATATTGTCATAAAATGAAATCTCATCTCATGCATAGTAACCTTGTACCCTTACTCATCCAAACACCAATTCCTTGAAATAAATCCCTCGAAACATGATACTTGATTCAACGTAAGACACGTGACAATTTGCATTTTATAATTCACACTTTCAAACTCCACAACTTCTCGTGGCTAGCACACGCAACAAACTCACGGGAGTCGGGAGCTAGGACTCATGGCTCAAGCATTTTTGTGGACAGAAATACTAGAAAATGCTATAGCATTCTTCAGTCAACTAATGGTATAGCTCATGTTCGCTTGATCTAAACAATCTCACGCACTTGGTTTGCCCCACCTCCACCTTATCCCTTTGTTGTCCCATTCCTCTCACTCCATTCCTCTCCATCCAGCACCTTATCTCTCTCTCGCGCTTGCTTGCTCCGATCTAAGGCGGCTAGTGTAGGAGGAGCCAAGACAGCGCACAAGCCGTCGGAGGAGTAGGCGATGTTGGGCTAGCGATCGGAGGAGCCGGCGACAGCGCAATCAAAGGAGGCAGCACAACTTCGCGACGAGGTGACGGGGCAGCTCGTTGCAGGAGTTAGAGGCGGCGAGGCCGGAGGAGTAGCCGCGGCTTGCGGCCGAAGGAGTAGGCAGCGATGCGGCCGCGGCCGGCGAAGGTGGTACTGTTTCACAAAGAGGCGACAGTATGGCTCGTCACCGGAGGCGCAGACAAAGGCCATTAAGAGGAGCGACCACGACTTCGTGGTCGGAGACGAGGCGCCGACCATGCCATCGCTCTTGGCAGGATGTGGCGTGATGGCTAGCGAGGTAGGCATGCCTTTGAACATGTTTGAAACTTGTTTGATTTTTTTTAATGAAATTTTACTAAAACTCGTGAAACATTTTCATAAACTTGTTTGAATTTTCTTGCAACTTGTTGAAACTTGTATGAAACTTCTCACAAAACACGCTAAAACCCCATGAAATCTTTTTAAAACTCTTTTCACGAAATGCGAAAAATATCTTGAAGCCTCAAATCTAAAACAAAACCTAAAACTTCAAACGTCGTAAAACCTGAAACCCAATGAAACTGTATGAGTGAAATCTAAAAACTTATTAAACTTGAAACCTAGTAATAACCTGAAACACCCGTGAAACCATATAAAATCCTGTGAAACTGTCATAGCCTTAGAATGACGTGAGCTAGCAGACCTCTTTTCACACCTCTCACCGAAATTCTGACTTACCAATAAAAAGAATTAACCGGAAACCCCCTTCAGAATCCTCGAAATTGCAAATATCTCCACTCCCACTCTTCATAAAATCTCACCCTCTTCAGTCCTCAGTCCTCACACTCCCACTCCGAGAACTCGAAGGACACAAAACCAAACTCTGAAGAAGTGAGCTCCAAATCCACATGGCCTCCCCAATGCCGCACCAGATCGCGCTGCTCCTGCTCCTCCTGACCTCCCTGGCGGCCATGGGCGGGGCGGCGGCGGCCGGCGCCTGCGCGGGCGAGAAGTTCCCGGCGGGGAGGACGTACGCGACGTGCCAGGACCTCCCGAAGCTCGGCGCCGCGCTGCACTGGACCTACGACGAGTCCAAGTCCTCGCTCTCGCTGGCGTTCGTGGCCGCGCCGGCCGGGCCAGGCGGGTGGGTGGCGTGGGCCCTCAACCCCACCGGCGACGGCATGGCCGGCGCGCAGGCGCTCGTGGCGATCAAGGGCTCCTCCTCCACGCCCGCCGTCAGGACGTACAACATCACCGGCTACGTGCCGCTCGGCGGGGTCTCGACGCCCATCGCGTTCCCGGCCACCGACCTCGCCGCCGACGAGGAGAGCGGCGGGAAGATCCGGCTGTACGGCAAGCTGCAGCTGCACAAGGGGATGAAGGCGGTGAACCAGGTGTGGCAGGTCGGGTCCTCGGTCATCGGCGAGGCACCCCAAAAACACGCCTTTGGAGCGGACAACCTCGCCGCCAAGGCAAAGCTCGTCCTCGCCGGCCGGGCTTCTGCCGCGAGCTCCCCGTCTCCCACGCCCTCGCCTGAGGCCGGTGGCTCGTCCAGCTCGAGCGGCAGCGACAGCAGCGCGGCTGCCTCCCTGGCGCCGTCCAGAGGGAAGTCCGCGTCGGCGGCGGCCACAGCCAGCGTGTCGGCGCCGTCACTCATTGTGCTCGCGTTGGTGGGTTTCTTGGCGATGGTATGATAGCTGCTATGATTACTGAAGGTGGTGTTGGGCGTGGGCAGGAGGAAGCATTTTCTTTAATAATATTGATTGTGCCATTTTTTGTTCATTTTCTTTTCTTTCTTTTTGTTTTCCTTTTCCATTTGAAATAAAAAAATGGTTGGTGTACGTGTTTTTTTAGTGGGTTGGTGTACGTGTTGAGCTGTTGTTTTAAGTAGTACAGTGATTATTGTAGTCGACATGTCATGGATTTGATAATATGGGCTTATTCTTGGATCTCCGGAGTACTAAAGTGTTTGGTAGTAAAAGTGTGCTTTGCATTCTGTGCAGTGCAGTTGCCTGATCTGGTTTAGTTAGGTCATCTTCAATAGTTAAATATTATCTTTAATATAAGTTACATCATTCTTAGAGACAACATTTTCAATAGATAGTCTTTAGCACACTCTCAAACATTTATATTTTATAATTTTCCTTCGAAACGGGCCTACATATCAACTAGAGTATATTAATGTATCATGTCTTGTTTCGCGTGCACGACAGTCTCTTCAGAAAGAGATGACATGTTCTCTATCTCCTCCCCCCGCCCCCTCTCTCCACATAGGATTCTATTGATGTGGCATAGCTAAGAGACGACAATAAATACACTATTAGAGGTGCCCTTATGGGTTTGTTTGGATTCCTACATGTTTATAGTCTAGTCCGTATGGATCATCTATATTGAATCTAGTCAGACTAGGTGATTATAATGGTGGATTGATTGGTTGTCTGTTTCTGTTAGATCAAATTGTGCTGAGATATTGTTTGGTTGTCTGCCAGAGTGTACTCACCTATTCTAGTGAGTGATGAGAACACCCCCTTGTAGGATGTTTGAGTTGGACAAACAGAGGAAAAAGGAAAGAGAATGACAAGTGAGGTCCAGTGGTCAGTAGGACAAAAAACAGAAAGAACAAAGGAAGGAAACAGTAGAAGCTAGGCGGCAGCTTGGGTGCATGGCACCAACGGCGTTCCAAGGGAAATAGTGCAAGCATGGGCACGACGACGACATGACGGACGTGTTGGGTCCTTTCGGGAAGCTAGAGGGTGATCGAGGTAGCGGGGCATCAGCGTCGGAGAAGAAGGTGGTGGCGGTTGCGGGACTCCGCAACGACGCACTGACTGAATCGAGAGGGGGAACCAGTAGAGAAAGGTCAGGAACACGTGATGACGCTCGATTCAAGCGTTTTCCTCGAACCAGGCCCCCGAGGGAATCTTGCATGCATTGAGTCTGGCACACCCACCCGACCAGACAACCAAACACCCTAAAATTTGCATCCACTCATACGTACCACAATTGTTTTTCCTCATCCGCGAGACAAAACTATCCCTCATCAGTAAACAATGAACGGAGCACTGCACTGCATTCGTTAATGTTTTTCACCAACCCAACTTGAGACCTAGGGGACAAAGTCTTATTTACTGATGCTAGTTTGATTAAGGTTTTTAATCTAGGGGAAGTGTGCAGTTAGAGCATCTACAATAGTTTGTTTCTTAGTTTCTTACTAAGAGAAGAGCGTGTACTCGATCTAATAAAAAGAAACAAGTCCTCCAATGGATTATTTTTTGAGCTTATGTCTAAGACTTTAATTGATACGAATGTGCATGATTCTTGATAATCAATAATGAAGTACAACTTTGTGGTCTACATGTTTTGGCTCATTCATCGTGTCAATAATGAAATCGGGCTGCACAAGTGATCTGGTGGATATTTTGCTTGGAGACAGTCGGATCTACAAAACGCGTTTTTTAGATAACAAATAAGTCTCAATAGAGTATTTGGTTGTTTTTTGTGTCTTGGTATTAACAATTTGCTGGTTTCTTCATTTAGAAACAAGCTCACATTCTCTCTACCACATCATCTAAATACTGATGTGGCAACCCCTTAGTAACAAGTGATATGGATTGCTGTAGATGCTTTCAGAGCCCTTGATAGTGATAAAGATATCACGATGTTTCCGCTCAAAGACTTACTTATTTTTCGAGGCGAAAGACGTTAATACTCCAAAGCTAGGAGTATCATATGTTCCGCGAGCAAAATTAGCCGAACTGAAGAATACTCCGTGTTCTCCACAATGATCCAACGACTCTTTTTTTTTCTTCATAAATTGGTAATCAGACACTCAAAGAGGAGCTCGCACTAATCACTATACAAGACCGGTTCCATCTATCTTCATTTTTCCTTTGGGTAATGCTACAGTGCGTGCGTATGGTGGAACGGATGCTACATCACTCTCTTGCGTGGGGCGCTCTCATAGGCACACACATTCATCCTCACACGCCGCCCCTCACCGTTCTTATCCTCGCTCTCCCCGTTCCCCTTTCTCCCCACGCTCATCCTCACACGCCGCCTCCCGCCCGCCGCTCCGTCCGCCGCCGACGCCGACGCCTGTTGCTCCGCTCGCCTCGCCGCTAGATCTCGCCGCCTCCCTCCTTGGGTTGCTCCCCTCTGCCTTGCCGCCAACCGCCCGCCCCTCCACCCTATCACATCTCTTCCGCTCGGCCGCTTTCTCCCACCTCAACCCCACGGAAAGTAGTGGCCACCTCTCGATGCTCATTCGCATCGCCCGTAATACCCAAAGGGTGGCGACGCACGAGGCGAAAGACAACCACCGCGCTTCGCAGCGCCATGAGCCGCCATGGATGCTCGACGACGCGGAGTGGCTCGGTGCCATTCTCCATCTCCATTAACTCCTCCGGCCCGACCATCATGCTGGACCTCACAAAGAACGGGGGAGGCGTGCAGGTCGTCGAGGCGGCCGAGGCGCCGCCAGACCTGAAGAAGGTGTGCCGGGAGGTCACATCACTGGAGTTCCGGACGGCTCTGGTGGAGCAGATATTAGCGCCACCAATGACCCTAAGTTGAACGGCGGCCGCCGCCAAATGATCTTACTGAAGTCGCCGGATTACTAGCGCTCGGTTCCCCTCTCCCCTTTTATTAACTTTTTGGATTTTGATGAAATGTTGCATATGTAGAAAAAGAATGTTGCAGTTTTGATTTGTGATGTTGCACCCATTGTTCAGTGACGTTGCAACCGTTGTCCGGTGATATTGCAACGGTTGTTTGGCGATGTTGCAGCTGCTATGTAAAGATGTTGTATTTGTTGCATTTTTGAATTGTACGGGTGAAAACCTTCACCCGTAGATCCGATTGCTAGTTGTTCCCTTTTTCCTTTCGAACAGGGCAGTTCTTTGATACTATTGGATCATCTAGAGCATGCATAGTGTACTACCCTGTCTCAGAGAGCGAGAGGGTGTACTAACCCATGCCTAGTGGCTAGTACCGTCCTGTGGCCTGGCCCCGTGAAGGCCCTCATTTGTTGCGCGGTACAGGGGTAGGTAGCGCAATGAAACGAGCCGCCGTGTCGTCGCTCGACTTGTGGCCCGGTTCCAACTTGCAAGCCGAGCCACACACACAACCACCTGTTGCATCTTGCATGCGGCGATCAGTTGGCGACGTGATTTCCATTGGACCCATGCAGTGCCTGATCACGGGCGCAAAGTAACAAATCAAGTGAGGACCGAGCGTTACGGTTAGCTCGAGTGGCTTGCAGCGTTAGCGTGCGTGACGTCTCACTTAAATCATTTATACAGATTCATGAATAGTACACGCACATGTACGGTCAAATCATGTGTCTGTATTTTATGGGATTAAACCTCCACTTTAGATTAAACATGTGTTAAACGAAGGTTCATGTGGTGCGTATGTGAACATACGTATAGTGTGTATGCGTGTGTGCGTCCAAGTGTACTAAAAAAAGTAACAAATCAAGTGCGCTCCTAGCTAGCAACAGCCAGCAGCCTCTCTCATACGTGCACGTGGCTATCAAATGTGTACGTGCGAACGCCCAGATGCCCTCACCTTGGCGTGTCTGTATGTACATGGCTACATGCACGCACAACAAACAGCACATGTGCAGATGTGCTGCGCGCCAGCCTTGCACGAGCCTCGGCCTCTAGCCGGAGAAGACTTTTGCGTTGTGTGGGACAAAGTTTCACTGTGCAAAAAGGGGGGGATGCGATAATTGTCACACACAGCAAGCGCTGATGATACAGGACCGAGTCCAGGATAAGCGCGAAATAGTAACTTATCGATACCCCGTTCCCGTTTCGGTGCCGATCGTAATAGGCGGTATATACCGCTCCACCACTTAAAATGGTACAGAGTAGCTTTACGTTTCGTATCGGCTTCGACATCGATTATGCCACCGACACCATCATATACCGCCGATCTCGGACAATCTTGGTCATGGGTAGAATTAAAAATACCGTCTACTGAACTCATTGAACTATATATTATATTTGATCCTACTACTGTGTATTTGGAGTAATATTATAAATGAAATTTAGTGTACATACAATTAAACATATATATACTTGTAAATATTTGTTACTATATTAAACTCTGGAATAGTACACGGGTATGTACCGGTACCAGAATGTACTATTTCAAAAGACAAATCGGTATAGCCTTTGGAACGGTATTCACAAGTATATCAAGAACCCTAAGTAGGAGAATGCAAACCGATTGCTCTAAGCCATCTGACACATAGTTTTGACCTAGACCATATGATTTAGTAACACCGACTTCCTAAAATGTCCTAGATCCTGTGATTGAATGTCCTTTCTATCGAACCACGGATAGGCTACGCTAGCACAAAACAAAAAAATTACCGCGTAAATATGGAACCTCCACTAGTAATAGATCACGAAATTACCACTAGACGCGCAGACTCGTAGCGAAAGTAGAGTCGATGTAGCGTGTTGGTGCAGTGGTAGTCGTACTAGCCACACGTCTCCTCCTCCAGCTGCTTGTGATCGTCACGAGTTGCGGATCGTCCTACTGCTAATGCTTCGCAACAACACATATAGGACAGGGACACCATGCGCTGGAGTGCTAGTGCCGGCTGCGTGGTATTTGATTAGGAAGGTGTGGCCACTAGGGTTTCAGGAAATCCAAAAATCACTTTAACCCTATGCCACCGCCTCTCTATATATAGGCATCCATGATGGGTCTCGAACTTTGAGGCCCATTCGGAACTCGTGGCCCACAAGAATTCGGATCACCATCCAAAATAAATCCTAGCCCTTTAAGCGTGTGACCCTATAGGTTCATGTATACTTGGACATAGCCCGAGTACTCCTACTCGTCCACTGATCGATAGCGGCCCCTAGCAAGACATGCCGACTCCAAGTATACGTAAAGATCATATCAGACGTACCTCAGCCAAATTTATATGCATTTCCTTTTGCCTCATGATATCGGTCAAGCTCAAGGTGAGTACGTGCCATTCTTGTTGATTAGCTTGACCACTCTTTCTTGGTCACATGACTCAAATTCCCCGACTATGGTTAACTCTTTAAACGCGAGTAGCATGTACATGCATTTCTGGAATCCAATCACTAGAGAGGCCTAGAGATATCTCTCCTGTTGCATGGAGGGGTAAATCCTATTTTGATTGACCATGTCTCGTTGCATGCATCATGACAACCCGAAAGCTACCTTTATAACTACCCAGTTACGGAGTAGTGTTTGGCAACCCCTAAGTGATCCATTACGCATCTCGAGTACGTGCGATGACCTCAAGTCTAAGGACATAACATACGCATTGTAAATGAGACCACCTGATGACATGTAAGAAAGCAACGTTCTCGCAGTGTCTCATGGTGGGTCATTCCAACCCTATGTTCGCTAACATGTGTCCATATTATTGGTTTGATATCTCCATATCTATGACCTGTGAAACATGGTCATCAACCAATACATATGCTAGTCTATTTATATGTGTCCTCATATGTTTTCGACTAGGGAACGTCTAAGAATAATCATCGCAGAAATATAGAGTTTCACAATCAAGTCACATACTTGATAATAAATATTAACGATATTATTCTTGGAACAAGATAACATATTATCCAATAAATTATGAACATAACGAAATATTATCATCTCTATGATTGCCTCTAGGGCATATCTCCAATAGTCTCCCACTTGCACTAGAGTCAATCTTTTATGTATCTAATACCGATAGCTCATCATGAAGCTTCTTCATATGTTTCTCACTTATGTGACCCAAACGGCAATGCCAAATAAAAATGGAATTCATGTCATTAGGCCGAAGCCTCTTCGCATTAATATTTTAGATGGGTTCTTCATCAAGATTTAAAATAAACAACCTATTCATAATGAAACCAAAGCCATAAAATATTTTATTCAAAAATATAGAACAACCATTGCCCTCAATAACAAATTTATAACCTTTTGCCAACAAACATGAAGCGAGATAATGTTTCTGCTTATGGCTGGAACACAATAACAATTATTTAATTCCATAATAAATCATGAAGGCAAATGTAATGGCAAGGTCCCGACGGCTAATGCAGCAATCCTTGCTTTATTCCCGACGCGAAGATCCACTTTGCCTCTTGCAACGCTCCTACTCCTTATTAGACTCTACATTGAATTGCAAATACGAGGAATCGATCTGGTATCAAATACCCAAGAGTTAACGGGAGAATCAGCAAGAAAAACATCTATAATATTAATACTTGAAGTGGAAGGATTAGTCTCACCATTCTTTTGCAGATCGGTCAGGTATTTCTTGTAGTTCCTCTTCCAATGGCCTAGTTCTTTGCAGTAAAAACATTCATTCTCTAGAGTCGGACCGGACATAGTCTTGGGCTTAGGCTTGCCCATAGCTTGTAGGAAGCGAAGCAAGAATCAAGTCAGTAGCCAACTCTTGGCTAAGGGGAAAACCAAGTTTTTCTAAGCTCAGTGTGTAACCAACCATCTTGATCACATGAGGGCTCACCGGACTGCCCTCAGCTAGCTTACACCCAAACAATTTCTTCGAGATCTCATACCTCTCAGTTCTTGCTTGTATCTCAAACATGCCTTTGAGCGCCATGATCATATTGTAGGCCTCTATTTTCTCAAACTGTTTCTAAAGGTCTGAGTCTATGGTAGCAAGCATGAGACAGCTAACATTAAAGGACTCATCACATGCCTTTTTATATGCATTTTTAAGAGTAGTAGTAGTATTTTTAGCAGGCAATTCTGGAATTGGTTCCTCTAGAACATGTTCGTTTTTATCTTGCCTAAGAACAATTCTTAGGTTGCGAGACCAATACGCAAAATTTGATCCATTCAGTTTTTCTTTATCAAGTATCGAACTTAAAGCAAAACTGGAGGTATGTACAACAATTGGTGCCATGATCCACAACATAAAATATGCAAAACTAAGACATATGTTTAAGAAAAGTAACTACTATTAAACAATTTAATAAGGATACTCCAACTAAATACCATATCCCTCTTATGACATTTAGTGATTCAAGACCCATAATCCATTTATCTCCTAATGAGCTTTGGCATCACTGCTAGAAAATTAGTGAATTTGGTAAGCAACCCTTTGGTAATCATATCTCTATATAATTCTTGTTGTTAGGCAGCATCTCTATGCTCCGGCACCCAACTCTATGCCCCAAGGTTCATAACCGTTATGATGACCTTGTCAAGTTAAACCCATACTATGATGTAAGTGTCCGACACAAACTCATCTAGTCAAGGAAAATTAATGGCACTCTGCTTTAGCAAGACCTACCATTAAAATACATAGCTTTAGATGATGCAATTAATTTGTGAGGGCATCAATTCAGCATAATATTATGTGAGGGAATTTTATTTCTACCATGTTAAAAGCATTCGGAGCAATTAAATAATATGCATAGAAATAAATGAATAGAAATATAAAGGCATTCACAGATAATCACATTGCATCGTGATATAGTACGTCCCTTCCACATTTTGATCTCTATTGCCGTGCTTTCTGTTCGCCATGTCTCCAAGTGGCCAAAACCTCCAAGTACTCCCACTAAGCCATAACTCTATAGCACACACTAGTAAGAGTTACAAGGAATGAAAAAGCACAACAAGTTGACACGTAGGTCGTTATACAAATATAGACAGCCCTGAGCTGCAATAAGCATGACACGCATGCCATGAATATTACATACATATATGCATCTCATACATTATTCACATGCATAATGATCCATACTATTCACAACAATCCTACAAAAACAAATATGCATATATTTGCATTCTATCTAACAGATGGTGTGAAATAGTAATACCATATACCAAGTTATGATCCTAGTCCACCATGGTCCTGTTCGGCGGTTCCGCTCATCGATGAGTGGAGTGGGGTCACAGGGGCGGGAGCCTCTGCTGCGAATTTTTTTGGGACTACGTAGATCCAATCTATTGTTTCGTCCATGTAAATCGCATTGGATTAATCACATTAACCCTTTCCGATCGCAACTCCGATTCGATCAACCAGATTGATCTTCACGTGCTCTATGGATTTACACCTTCACTGTCTGCCCCGATGGCGAAAACCGACCGGTAGAGGAAAGACGTGATTCGACCACAAAAACACAATCATAGAATAATGATCATGAACCCATCTTGAGACAACCGCGCATGGACAATCATATCGATCATCGCCAAAATCAATCTATCATATAGAACGACCAACAGAAACAATAATAGATCACATCTATGACTCCCACATATCATAATATGCATCTAATCTGGATCTAAAACTAGACGGGGTGGCTCTGATACCACTATCGAACCGCGGGCAGGCTACGCTAGCACAAAATAAAAAATTTACAGTGTAAACAAGGAACCTCTGCTAGTAATAGATCACGAGATTACCACTAGACGCGTAGACTCGTAGTGGAAGTAAAGTCGATGTAGCGTGCTGGTGCGGTGTTAGTCGTACTAGCCGCACGTCTCCTCCTCCAGCTACTTGTGATCGTCACGAGTTGCAGATCGTCCTACTGCTGATGCTTCGCAACACACTACAACAGGACTAGGTTATAGCAACACGTGTATATGCTGTTATATCTACAAATATGTGTTGCTAGGATGGATAGCAACACATATGATAAGTGATGTTGTTGGTCGTGTTGCTGTACGGTAGGTCTACTGCAACACAAATTAGGTGTTGTTATACAAAAGAAAATGTGTTGCAAAGTAGCAACACCTATTTTTATATATAACAACATGTTTTTATGATGTAGCTGACACCTGTTAGCAACACATAATTGATGTACTGCAACATAATTAAGTATACAAATAAATTGTGGTTTGTTTATTTAATTGGTACATGCGTAAAAATGTAATTAATCCAAATAATTTTTATTTCGTAATTAAGCACGTCATATTGTAGAATACATAACACGACTGAACATGAGCAACGATGGTAGATTGCATTGCATTAAGAAAATAAATATAGGTACTGTTCATATCATTCCACATACAAAATGAAAAACAACTGATTTGTTGATTACACAAGAGCTGAGAACAAGAGTAAAATTCGAGTCCTAAAATATGATTAAGGTCATCATCATCTTGCTGCGCAACTTGGATCTCATTGTCTCCTGAATGCCACCATGAATGCTTGCATGTGATCTAGCAAAACTGCATCAAATAGCAGTATATCAGTTGTTGTAACTATCTCTCATTTGCAATTTACCCTTCACAGACATGTGATGTGATGACCGAAAGCGACTAACCAATACAGTTCAGTAAGCATTAAGCATAACACTTCACCTTATCAATGAGCATCTTCTTTGGAGGTGTGTAGCTCTTCCTAGAAAGCTGAAACACTATGACTGCAATAAGAAGCTATACAAAAAAAACCTCTAAGCAGCCTAGCTTTTTGATAATCTACATTACATAGAATGGATACAATGTGCATAAATGTCTTTTGGACATCTTCAGTAGTGCCACATTGCCACTGTTATATATAGTCCAAAAACGAATAGACAATTTGATGGTTTCAGTATGGTTATATATTAGTTTAATTTCCCCAAATATCTTTCAGTGTGAAGAGTACAACAAGTTCAAGTTTAGCTAATTATTTATTGCACCATTAACAAATTAGAACTCATGTGTTCTAGAACTACAGGACAATCATCAAAACTCCCTCATTCAGTTCTAATAAGTTTGTCTCTTAGAAGAACAATATCTCATGATATTAAAAAATGGGTTGAATCTGACCTTACTTCCTAAAATCATAGCACCCATGGTGTTAGGCAATGTTGCAGCTAGCAACCTCATTTCCTTCTTAGAAAAGTAAAGATCTACAAAATAAGAGACCAAGTGCGTACCAATAGAAGCCAACAGGCGTGCTTGAAGACAGCGCGCGGCAGCGGGATCGAGCGCAGGAACTACCATCCTGATCAGGCAACTCAACATGAGCAATGATTATAAGGTAGATTCCATTGCATTAAGGAAATAATGACAGTGTTAAAGAGGCGCACTTACTTGATGAACGGAGTGCAGGAACTACCATCTTGATCTTTCCTGTGGTGAACAAAGTAGTAGCTCGCAAAGTTTCCTAATGACAGTGTTAAAGAGGCGCACTTACTTGATTACTCCAAAAAAATAAATAAAAAGTGCTCAAGCCTGACAGATTTCCAAAATGAGCAAGTAAAACTACCAAGACACAATAATATTGCAAAAATATAAAAGAATAAAGTGTTAAACAAATGTTTTCTATCTGCAAAAAGAGGTGAAAGACAACAAACACTTGATGACATCAGGAGTCCTACATGCATCCCTCTCTTGCCTAGACTCTTCCTATCTCACACACAATAATTATATTTTGTATGGGCCTCTAAATGAAATTGTTTACATGTAATTTTCTTTCTAGTCTTTGTTGACATGTCATTTTGATTATGTCCCCACCAACTTTATAAAACATGTTATGCGCCTACTTCTTAACATCGTCAAGTTTCTAGGTCTGATCTTGATCAGCACTTTAACTCTATAGATCTAGGAACGCATCTAGCCAACACATTCTAAAAAATGGTACCATGCATGCTAAATCCTTAATCCTGATAGTCAAAGAGAACATCCATGATTTTATCAGAATATCCATTGACGACTACTTAACAGTGATAACATGGAGAATGGTGAGCACACAGAAGGGAGCCATTGCTACAGCTGCCATCGTTGTGCTTCCACACGTCACCGCAGCCACCACCGCAATAACCATTGTCCTTGCCCTAGCAAAATGCTTTAGTCTCCGCTATAGGCAGCACTCTGTAACATCCCAATTTTCATGCCTTTTTGAAAAATTTTAAAATAAAAATAACGATTTGGTTTTGTTGAAGTTCTAAAGTTTAACATGAGATTTTAGACTTAAAAGTGATTTAAATGACTAAATCGAACTTCAACTAATCCAAAAGTTTGGTTTATTTTGAGTTTGTTGGAGTTCTCTGGTGTTGAAATTCTCTTTCTCAGTTCATTCCGTTTTTCCCTCGGCCCAGCTCTTTCTAGTTCAGACCTCCCTCTTGTTTGGACCTCCCTCTTAGTCCAAGACCTCCGGGTGGTCCTGGAAGACCTCCGGGTAGTCCAAGAGACCGGTCACGACCACCTCTCTGGTCACGACCTCCCCTTTGGTCACGACCACCCCATTGGTTGGACCACTCTCCCGAGTTTTGACTAGCCCCACCTGTCAGCCACGATCACCTTCTTTTTCCTCCCGCCGTGTCACTGCTCACGCAAAAGTCTTCGCGCATTAAATACCGTTGTGTCGCATTAAATGCTGTCGCTTCTACAGTACCCGTCCCCCCTCTTGTCTCCTCCCCTACCTGCCCCCATCTCCTCCTTCACCTCCCTTGAACGCGTGCACCTCTGAGTCTTTCAGCGACTCTCCCCATCTCCCCTGGCTAAAAAAGCTTGAGCAGCCCTCTTTCATCACCTTTTTTCGCACCCAACTCTCTTGCTCTCGCCCAGTTCCTCCGTGCTTCGAGTTTCACCACCGCTGGCTGGAGCTTGCGCCGTCACCTCCCCATCGCCAAGGGGTCCGCTGAAGCTTGCGCCATCGCCTCCTCGTCGCTAAGGAGTCCACTGGAGCCTGCTCCGTCTTCAACCACCTCGCTGCCGAAGGATTCACCGGAGCGCTCGCGCCGTCTTCGACCGCCGTCCGCTGTTCACCGACTCCCCCTCCCCCTTCAGTCTCTCTCTCGGCCCTGGTAAGTTTCTCCGTGCCCTGTTCTCTTCCCTTATTCTTACGACCACGTTGCGTAGTCGTATCCCTTCCTGCAACCACGTTGCTTAGTCGTATCCCTTCCTACGACCACATTGCGTAGTCGTATCCTTTTGTATTCTTCGTACGACCGTGTTGAGTAGTCGTACCCCTTCTGTATTCTTCGTACGACCATGTTGAGTAGTCGTATCCCTTTTGTATTCTTCGTACGACCACGTTGAGTAGTTGTATCCTTCTTGTATTCTTCGTACGACCACGTTGAGTAGTCGATCCTTCTCAGATCCTCTTACTACGCGTTGAGTAGTCGTTACTTCTTCAGATTCTTCGCACGACCACGTTGAGTAGTCGTATCCTTCATTGGACCTCCCTTGACCTCCTCAGGACTTTCAGGATCCCCATTGATCTCCTCAGGACATCCAGGATCTCCTCAGGACCTCCCTTGACCTCCTCAGGACCTCTAGGATCTCCTCATGACCTCCCTTGACCTCCTCAGGACCTCCCTTGACCTCCTCAGGACCTTCAGGATCTCCTCAGGACCTCCCTTGACCTCCTCAAGACCTCCCTCAACCACCCTCCCAGTTGGACCTCCTCTCGACCTGTTGGACCTCCTCCCGACTAGTCGAGCCTTCTCCCGAGAGCCCGTTCCTAATTCATCTAATTCAGTACCTTGCTGTTGGTTCTAGTTCGGTTTGTTTTATAGTTCATTTGGATTTTATTTGGTCTTTATTTGAATTTGCTTCGTTTTCACGTGTAGATTTCGACGACTCCAGAGAGCCCGAGTACTCCGAAGAAGTAGACCCTCAAGCTTTCGAGCAAGGCAAGTTACACCCTTGATCATATTGAATCCCAGTATCTTAAATTATTTAAGTTCTGTTTCAAATTATTATTGCATGCTTATTTAAATTCAAGTAGTTTAAATCCCTGTTTTAACTTTATAGTTATTCCTATTTCCTTTGTACATCCAAACTCGATTATTGATTCAACCACCCCTTGTTACCATAGTAAAGAGCTAGTTGGTACATTAGTATGAACTATGTTGCAAAACTCTATGCTTAGTCAAAGGTTAGAATCAAAAATCTTGATTTGGGGAATTTACTACCAAAGACCAATGTTGTCGAAATGTTTTAACCATGACATTAGATTGTCGTGGAAGTTTACAAATGTTTTTGAAAAGCAAAGCAAAAGAAAAATTGGTTTGGACCTGAGTGAATTGGTTGTTTGGAAGGGTGCATGTTCATGCACGGGATCGATTCATTTCTATGATCGAGGCCCAGGGTTCCGTTGGAAGTCGCCCAAGTCAGTTAAGAACCGATCTTCAAGTGTATTTTACTATGCCCTACCGTACTACCACATGTTCTGAATGGGCAGAACCTGGCTAACTAATTTGCAATGTTTCACCGTGGTCGTTCCATCCGGTTATGTGGGTGTCTTGACGACCTACTTTTATGTATTCCCACCTGGCGCAAGAGGGGGCCTGAACCCGACAGGTGGTTAGTCCAAAGGGGGCGAAACCTTAGTGAGGGGGGACTGCGGTGGAATAGCGCTCTGTAAAGGCCTTGTCATGTGCTCTAGACTACTTACCTACGGTAGTGAGCGGTGGTATCGACGGATGCCAAACAAACTAGAAAAGTTGTGTCATGTGGGTAAAGCTGAACACCTCTGCAGAGTGTAAAACTATTCGAATAGTCGTGTCCACGGTCATGGACATGCTAGCAAAGTTGCTCTAAGTTAGATTTTGGTTTTGTTTTCCAAAGACTTTATGAAATGGTTTTGGATGTCTATCCAAATGGGTTTTGGGCGGGTAGCCCTGTGATAGGAGGGTGTCCTTCACCACTTGTTGATGAATGTTATATGACTATAAAACTGAGATTTAAAAAATAAATTTTAGTTATTGTATAACTGCTTTGGAACTTCCTGCAGCGCTGCACATCATTGCCGCTGCACCGCATTGATTAACTGAATAATGATAGTATAGTTGCCACCAAAAATGAATTCAGAACCACCATGATCACTGTGACAAAATAATGATTAATGTTAAAACTGAAAACTCCATTCTTCAATGCCATATTATGTATGATTTAAATTGAGCATTTTTTAGAAAAAAATTTCAAAGAAAACTATCAGTATACGCAGTGTAGAGACTATGAGAACGCATTACAAGAAGTGGGAATAATGTTGAACAACCTACTTAGGGTTTTAATGAAAGATCTCTCTCCAATCTACAATGGCTGGTACAATAAATATGCCATGAATATCCAAAAAAACTTAACAACAAAAATCATCCAGAAAAATTCAGGCAATAGAAGATAATTGTAAAATCAAACGAATCCTTAAGCAGCTACAGAAGAGCTCAAGGAAACAATATCAGATTGTGTGCTACTTACTGACATGTATATCAATCATCTTGTGATTTATGGGATGACAAACATGCCTGATCCACTGCTCCTGTAAAGTGCATGCCGTGGAATAAACATCAGTTGTGTCCTGTTCTCCATAATAGTATAACTCAAAACATCACCTAATCTAATTCAGTGATATTTTTAGTTGCCCTGCAGCAGTGATCCATCTATCCCCACCCACGAAAAATCTCAATTCTAGAGCATCATGATAGGGCGCTCCTGCTCCACACTATACTATGCAGGGCGAAATTGGCACCTCCACATCAAGAACCAAAACCACATATTGGATTCAGCTCCAGCCGCTGAAAATTCTGATACCACGCCCATCAAACATTTTGACAAAAAAAAAAGAAGTACAGTGGCCCTTATAGTTTTAGGTTCGAACATTCAAACTAACTCCAACCAAGTTGCTTTTCACACACAAACTAAATTCAGAGCACCAAACTAATTTGATTCTCTATACTACCTATAGTGAGCCCTAATTGAACCTCCTCGAGCAAACAAGTCAAGAACCAATCTGCGGAAAATCATCTCGACCATCGAATACCACTCATGATGACCACACATCAATCTAATTAGCCACAAATTGAATGCACATAACCTTGCAGCCTCAACAGACCAACACCCCACACCAAATTACCCAGTCCAGCCAGTATTCCGCATCACAATTAATCCCCAGCATATAAGTTGAATTCAACAAATTTGGATCAGGGCACGAGCACCAAGTTCAGAATCTCCCAATCCATCGTCAAAACCGAACCCGCCTCAAAAGTTCATCACCAACAAGCGCTTAGTCATCGGATCGGTCGAGAGAGGAGCAGACCACGACTGCAGCCCTCAGCCATGGCGCAGACGAGCTTGTCGCCGCTGGGGTGCACCGTGATGCCACGCGGCGTGTTGCCCGCCCCCTCCCCGACCACAGCCCTCGCCTGCAATGCAAAACACCGAGGAGGATGGGGTGGCGGTGCGAAGGACGGGGGGGGGCATAGCTGCACGGGGCGGGGTGGAGAGGGGGCAGGGTGGACGGCGTGGCGGGGTGGAGAGGGGACATCTCATCCATAGATGTTTGGTGCTAAAATGTTTTGCTTAACAAATGCATACCTGTGGAGGGAGGAGGCCGGAGGCCCTCGGGTGGACCGACGAAGGGAGGAGGTTGGGCGGAGCACGGGGGCCGGAGGGCGGAGTAGGGCGGTTGGGGGCTCGGGCATCAGGGATCGGGCAGTGGGTTGAGGGAGGAGACTGCGGGCGGAGCTGGGCAGCTGAGGCGTTAGGTGGAGAGAGGGACGGAGGGAGGAGGCCGAGCGGAGCGTGGGGTTTCAGGCGACAGGTGAAGGGAGGAGGCAGCGGGCGGAGCTAGGCTATCGAGGAGGCGGGCGGAGCTGGGCTGTCGAGGCGTCGAGCGTCAGGAGGAGGCGGTGGGCGGAATACGGGGGCAGAGGGAGAGGGGGCAAGTGAGCCTGGGGTGAGGAGGAGGGGCTCGGGGCATCCAAGGCGGAAGGAGCGGTCGGGGGATGCGGCCACACGGGAGCTAAGGCAAAAGGGAGGCTGGCACCAAGAGGGAGTTATGGTTGGGGTGCTACATGGGCCTAATGGGGGCGGACTGGTCTGGCTTGGTGCTCCTCGGTGGCGGTGGTTAGGGATTGAGTAGGGGAAGGCGGCTGAGGGATCACGGAGATCACAGAGGGTGGCGGCGGGGAGTGTTGGAGAGGAGCGCGGCGTGGTTGCTGGAATGAAGTGCGGTAGCAGGAGCTGGAGAGGGCGGCGTCGAGGGATTTAAGGAGGTCGGCGTGAGAGGTTGAGGAATTTTGTTTTTTTTTAGGGCAATCCAATTTTTACTCGGCCGTGCCAGAGTTTTCATCCACCTCACCCAAATATTGAACTCCTGTCACACCCAGAGATTTCCCCATCTGTGCTAGAAATTTTGTGTCTCAGTCTTATCGAATGCCCGACAGACATTTAATCAATGCATTTTTATCCGACATACAGTTTGCAAGCAAAAAGAAAATACTATTATCGATAGATACTCAGTCCCTTTCGCTAGTTTTCACCGGCAGAATGTTTGTCCTTGATTATATCCATATTATTAGAATTACAACAACGAAGTATCATATCTTTACTACTATTGTAATCACCAATTTATTTTTACTAGTAGTATAACATTAGGTTTTAAATGGGTCATAAAATTTGTAGATTGCCCTAGCAACACCTCTACCAAGTGTTGTAACGTACATTACGAAGTGTTGTAACATACTAGGCCTAGGTATGTTTGGAGCTTTCTACACTTGGGTCGTAGCAACATTAAAATATGTGTTGCGGTTGAGTTTTCCTGCAACACATGTTATATGCGATGCAAGTGTGTGTTAGAATAGATTGGTCTTGTTGTAGTGACAACACCCCCAAGGTATACACATGTACGGGGCAGGGACATCACACGCTGGAGTGCTAGCGCCGGCTGCGTGGTATTGGATGAGGAAGATGTGGCCACTAGGGTTTCGGGAATTCCGAAAATCACTTTAACCTTATGCCAGTGCCCCTCTATATATAGGCATCATGATGGGTCTTGAACTTTGAGGCCCATTAGGAATCCGTGGCCCATAAGAATTCGGATCACCATCCAAAATAAATCTTAGCCCTTTAAGCGTGCGACCCTATAGGTTCACGTACACTTGGACATAGCCCGAGTACTCCTACTCGTCCACTAATCGATAGCGGCCCCTAGCAAGACACGCCGGCTCCCAAGTATACGTAAAGATCATATCAGACATACCTAAGCAAAACTTATATGTATTTCCTTTTGCCTCATGATATCGGTCAAGCTCAAGGTAAGTACGTGCCATTTTTGTTGATTAGCTTGACCACTCTTTCTCGGTCACTTGACTCAAATTCCCCGACTATGGTTGACTCTTTAAACGCGAGTAGCATGGCCATACATTTCTAGAATCCAATCACTCGAGAGGCCTAAAAATATCTCTCCCACTGCATGAAGGGGCAAATCCTATCTTGATCAATCATATCTCGTTGCATGCATCATGACAAAACCCGAAAGCTACCTTTATAACTACCCAGTTATGGAATAGCGTTTGACAACCCCTAAGTAAGCCATTACGCATCTCGAGTACGTGTGACGACCTCAAGTCTAAGGACATACCATACACATTGTAAATGAGACCAACTAATGACATGTAAGAAAGCAATGTTCTCGCAATGTCTCATGGTGGGTCGTTCCAACCTCATGGTGGATCGTTCCATATTATTGGTTTGATATCTCTATATTTATGACCCGTGAAACATGGTCATCAACCAATACACAGAGACGGAGCCACCGTACGGGCATCAGGGGCGCCTGCCCGGGCTCGCCGGCGAACAGACTTTAGCATTCCAGTTGAGCCTTGCCGCTTACAGAGGTATAGACAGGGCATTCACAAGGTCAAAGTTAAGCTTGCCCAGGCTCTAAATATTTCCTAGCTCCGCCGCTGCCAATACATATGCTAGTCTATTCATATGTGTTCTCATATGTTTCCGACTAGAGAACGTCTAAAAATAGTCATCGCAGAAATACAGAGTTTCACAATCAAGTCACATACTTGATAATAAATATTAACAATATTATCCTTAGAACAAGATATCATATTATCCAATAAATTATAAACATAACAAAATATAATCATCCTAATAATTACCTCTAGGACATATCTCCAACAGTTTCCATATAGATTAACAAGTCATAAACGCCAACGAAACTAGCTGTATCTTCAAGCTGCTGCAGAAATGATGCGTTGCTTCGTCTCGAAGAAGAAGAAGAGTTGCTTTGGGCTGCACCTTGCTTCAGGCCGCAAGGCGCATGCACGTCATGCATCAGGCCCAATAAAAGTATGCCGATTACCCAATTTTCAAGGAGGCCCGGGCTCGTTTTGCAGAGGGCCACGTCAATTTTATTCACTCCCGGTCGCGGCCCATGTGTACACTGGCTTATACAAATTGATCCCACCGTCCGGTCACAACAACCTCGATCCTAGCCGTCAATCTGATCAGAGCCCACTCTCTAGGGTTTTAGCCGTATAAGACCCCTTCCCCGATCCATCGAGCGCCAGCCTCCGCCGCCGACTCGCGCTTCTCCCCCTCGCCTCGTCCTCTCTCGGTGTGCTCCGATCCCAAGGTATCAAGATTTTTTTCCCGCTGGTTTTCTTGCTTGTTACCTCGTGGATCTCGTCTCAACTCCGCGTGTTGCTGTTGTTTTTTCGGCGGCAGATCAGAAGAGATGGCGGTGCCGCTGCTGAACAAGAAGATCGTGAAGAAGCGGGTCAAGCAGTTCAAGAGGACCCAGAGCGATCGCTACAAGTGCCTCAAGGTGACAACTTTATTACCCTTTTTTTCTCGTCTGGAATGAAATCTTTCGCCGTTCGCCCGTTGCTGCGCAAATCTTCGTGTAGTTGAGGTCACGCTGCCTCGCTCAGTAATGTTCTTTGGTTGCCTTGGTAGTTTCCTACTGTTTAGTTTCGTATACGATGGATGGATTTCTTCCTCATGGGGAGGAAGCGTTTTTGTTGACGAATACGAGTGCTGATTTGTTGTGCCTTAGCGCGCCTGATGATTTTGGTATATACAGTGGCACGAAAACAAATAGGGGTTATTGAAATACGATGATACTTGTTTACAATAAATTTCTAGCAGTTTTCTAGTGCGTTTTGTAGCATGCGATGCTGGATTGGGTAACTGGTCTCAGATCCTAGCAAGCTGTGGGCTATGACATTTTGAGCCCATTGAAGTGGTCGACTGACCACTGGTAGTCTGTTTACTGCGTGGAGGAAGGTTGTGAGTCGAGCTCCCATCCCATGATTGTCATCTAGCAGGCTGGCATATTTGATTTGGGACATTGATTTCTTCAAAATTGGCATTGACGCCAATTTTTCCATAGCTGAATGTAGTTTCCTTTCATTTATCTACGCTTTATTGATATCAAATCTACACAATTTCTTGGTGTTATAGAAAAGGATACCTTTTATCATTCTTGGATTTTGGGGTTGCAACAGATAATGTGCGTGGTATTACCATAGTATATCAACTGAGAGACCGTTATTTGATGCTAACGTTGGAGCCTTATTCCTAGTGCTGCTGTCGTTGTTTAACAGTACAGTGAGACATGGTGCATATATTGCCATTTGTGTAACGCGTCACTTTTTCTAGTTTTGTTTTTCTGTTCATATTTACCGACTTTAGAGTTTCAGTACTGTGAGACATTGTGCATATATTGCCATTTGTGTAACACATCCCTTTTTCTAGTTTTGTTTTTCTATTCATATTTACCAAGTTTAGAGTTTTTTTTAACGAATACTGAATTGTGGTAGTTCGTCGTTTTTTTAAGTGTTTTCCCTTTTAAGCTTTAGCGAATAGGTCTTTGGCTTGAATACAGGAGAACTGTTGTAATGTAGAGCATTGCGATTATTCTATATTCTAATAATAACGAGGACTCGCTTCGTTCGTACAGGATAACCATTTCTTCTGTCCATTTCAGCAAGCTTCTAATTGTATTATTGTATATGTAAAATCAGTTGGAAATACCGAAACCTTTTTGTATTGTGGGCGTAAGTGTTCTTGAGTTTGAACTTTTTAAATTTGTTAGCCAGACTCTAGCTTAATTAAGAGTGTGTACTTGCTATTGCTTTGCTAAGGATTTTTTTGCTGTGCTGTTGATATTGAGTTTTCTTACTGTTCTATAAATGGATTATGGCACCACTTTAGAGTTTTGTGTAATATACTTGTATGCAACTATAAACGGATTATGGCACCACTTAAGAGTTTTAATATATTTTTATGCAACTCTCCATATTATCTCTCATGGAACATAGCTATTTTGCATGTTCGCAACAACTAATTTCAACTTCTATTGGTCATTTGTGCAGCCAAGCTGGCGCAGGCCAAAGGGTATTGACTCCCGTGTCAGGAGGAAGTTCAAGGGATGCACCTTGATGCCCAACATTGGTTATGGTTCTGACAAGAAGACCAGGCACTACCTTCCTAACAAATTCAAGAAGTTTGTGGTGCACAATGTCTCTGAGCTGGAGTTGCTCATGATGCACAACAGGTATGTATTTACCAAGCTGGTTGTCGCTGGCACCACTTATTCTGTCATTCAACAGCTCTCTTATCTGTTGCCCGTATCAGTTTGCAGTAACGAGGCTTTTACTAATACAATGTCTCTCTTACACACAGGACCTACTGTGCTGAGATCGCCCACAACATCTCCACAAAGAAGCGCAAGGAGATCGTCGAGCGTGCTGCGCAGCTGGACATCGTGGTCACCAACAAGCTTGCCAGGCTCCGTAGCCAGGAGGACGAGTAGACTGTTTGTTCTTCAGTATCATGTTTTGGTCTGGTCCGTTCGTAGGAAACTGCCCCATCTCCAAGTGTTGCGCATTCCTTCATCTTGTTGCTGTCAAGCATACCTGTTATGCCAACCTTTTCGCTATCAGCAGCGACTCTAATGCGGCAAAATCTACCGTTACCTCGTTGATTTAGATTGCATTGCCATTTTCATTCGCGATTCTAGTGTAGGATGGCTGTTACAATTATTCTGGCTTGAACTAATACTTTTATGGAGTGTTTGGTTATCCTAATTCTGAAGTGTTTGGTTCGAGGAATATGGAATGGATTTAAGCACAAGCTTAGCACAAAATGAAGGATCCCGCCTAAGCATAAGCTACTGCCACCAAGGTTGTTTGGATCGCTGTCCTGAAAGTAGGATCACACACACCAAGGTTATCAGGATCACGACCCTAAAAGTAGGATCATAATCCTGATAACAAATTATATTAGCATATAAAATTTGATATTACCTATAGCTAATTGAAGTTGCAATAGTTTATTTGCTTTATTTGTGTTGTTAAAGTGTTGTTCTAAGGTAAAAGATATTTTCATTAACATATTGGAGTTTTAAATGATTGGTTTATTTTACAATAATCATATAAGATTATAAAAACCTTAATTGAATGTAACGCGAACAAGTGTGCCCAAATTTACAAAAATAAATTCAAAATTATCTTGCATATTTTAAAATATAATTCAATTTTTTATACAAAATAAACACGCTTTCAAAAATCGGGTAGAATCGTGATTCTTCGATCCATCCTATGATTTGATCCCGTCAAACGAAAACAATCCTATATCGTGATCCTGGCAACCTTAACCATTATCTCACTAAAATTCATGGTAAGATCCATGGCGGACCTCTCAAATCAAACACCTCATTAGAAGTCTCAGATGTGATATCGATATTTTGAGATATCACATTCAAATCAGATATTCAACGCATGAAGTGGCGTATCCAATGCGTTTTCCAGCTGTTGTGCCTCGCAACATCGCCTGCATGACATCGGCCGGGAGAAGTAGTACTACAGGCATGAGGACTCGGCTCTATACGGCCCAGCTCATCATGCAAGTCCTGAGTTTTTATTCAGATCCCATCAGTTAGCCTGCGTTCCCCAATCTGGTGTTTGGAGCTATGGGCTTCTGCGGTTCCAAAAACTTCAGGGCCCAGCTTGAAATCCTAGTGATAAACTGATACGTATTCAGATCCCATCAGTTAGCCTGCGTTCTCCTAGCCGGTATAATTCGTTAATTCTTACATCGTTCCTGGTTTTCAGATCGTTTCTTTCGTGGCTCAGCGACCGACAGATGATGGGATTATTTAAAAAATCGCAAATAAGCCCATCTAACGTGTAGTTAACAGGGCGTAAACAATGGCCTTTAGCCACATGATACAGATGCCACATTGGTTGAACTAGCCATTGGTTGCTAGATTTTAGATCCTTTTCTCTAGTGCAAAAAACAACTAATTTTGTTAATGTATTTATGTACTCATTTGAGAAATAGGTGAAGAAGGGGGATTTCGTTTGTTTGTTTTTTGCCACTAAACGGCGTCCTCGTCTTGCTTTTGCTACTGGCTCTCTCCCTAACGAATTTTTTTTTATTAATTAACCTTTGTTTGAATTTTATTTTAAAGTTAACCTTCAGCACACTTTATTTCCAATTCTGACCCCTTTGGTCACGCCACCACCCGTGGCGTGACAAAATAACACTGTCACGCCAGTCCATTTCTGATCAAACTCTTGTCATCCAGTGACGTGACAAAAAGTGCTATTTTGGGGACTTATACTGACGCGTGACAGTGTTGTTTTGTCACGCCACCACCCGTGGCGTGACTAAAGGGGTTAGAATTGAAAAGAAAGTGCGTCGGTGGTTAACTTTAAAATAAAATTTAAAAAAAGATTAATTAATAAAAAAAGTTCCTCCCTAACGGGTGGGTTTGGAGTGGAAAAAGACGGAATTTGATCTTTAAAAATTAGACAAACGAATAAAGGACTTTTCCCCCTCTCTCTTTGCATAGCCGAAGTACTATTCCACAAAATATCCTTGTCAGTTGCATGTTAGGTCGAGAAGAAGCTTTATGATGAGCCTTCCACGGCAGCTACAGCGTACACTTGTAAGGCCACAGTAGCACTCGTACAAAGTGATCTCCCACAGTTCCACACCAAAGTTCCCTTTCCCCCTTCCTTCGCTACACAAACAGATACTAGTATGCTTTAGCTTTTCAACCCCAAAGCCCCAGATACTGTTTTTGTTCCAAGCTTCACCTCATAGTTCAGCCCGAGCACTTCAACAACTACTACTACTGCAAATGCACAACAGCAATGCAGCATACGATTTCTAGCAGTAAGTAGGTCACCTTTCTTCTTTGGGAAAAGCAGACATGCAAAGCCTGCGTTGTGCCTAACATGCAGTTCTGCAGACTTTACTGGCAGGCAGCTGACCATTTCTCTCTTTTCCTCAGAGAACCGACTACAAACGGGTAATATATAGATGTTAGTAGTTAGACAAGAAAATTGGGTGGGACGTGGTTCATGTTGCAGTGATCCGAATTCGTGTTGTGTCCGTGCCGGACATGAGTGTCGACCCATGCTAGACATAGCGCCAGGCCGCACTAGGGTGAGCGTCGGCCGCGCAAACAATTATAATTTACCCATGTAGTCGCATGTTTGAGATGTCATGTCGTTTCGTGTTTGTAATTTCTCCTTATACAGTGAATTCCATATATATCCATGCGTCCATGATTTTTTTTTATGCTAGGGTTATCCACATAAAAACGTGTCTCCTGTCTCTAAATTCATCTCTATTTTCGCAACAGTTCAAAAACTAGTAACCTTGCTTTACATGGACGCACACTTTGATAACTGCCCGAGTGCAAGACCATGCAATTTCCAGGAGTAACTTAGCAGCACGTACACGAGCTTTACTTTCTATCGTCCTTTCAGCTTTGGTAGACTAGGAAGTTGACCTGTGAGGCCGCGGCAATTCATGGCCTTTGCCGTTGCCGCTGTTGATTCGTAGGGCGGTGAGTGCATGTAGCCAGTACAGTAAAAGTCAGAAGTGGCATGGATTAGGATCTATTGCCGGCTACGTACCACTGCCATGTTCCTCGCGATTGCCCTAAAAACGCAGCACTGTGCTCGTCGTATCGCGCATTCATGTTGGTGCCAGGAATTCTGACGGTACAGCACGGCGCGGCAACCTTGGGTGATGAGCCGTCTGGCCATGGCGACGGCGTAATTGCAGTTGCTGCCGATCAGAGGCCTCGATGACTTGTGGATCAGTGTACCATGTCCTACCGGAGAGTGAGGCAAACAGTCGAGGAATGGAGTGCTGCTACGCGTGCGAACAAATGGATTTCTGTCGAGTCAGTGTGCTGTTTTAAGATCTAATTTAGTTTTCGGAAGAGCATGGAAGCGCTGCGAGTGATATGGCAGATTTGAGAGCACCGTTTGTTGACGGTTTTACGGAATCTGCAATGAGAATTGGTTGATTGGAGGTTCGGTGTTTCTGTAAAAAAAATGATGTTCTAGTCGAGGAGGCCGACAAGAAAACCGGGAAGTAAGCCGAGATGGGTAGAAATAGCAGCAATCATTTGACCTCAGAGAGGGAATATATACGAGGCAAGTTCTTCCTATTCTATGTTCAGATCCACCAAACTTTATGCTGTAAGTTCAGATCCAACAACTACAAACAAACACCAACGTTGAAGGGACACACACAAATTGGAGATAACCATCTGAGTTTATCTGACATGGTGACAGCGTGGCACTCCATTGGTAACTGACAAGGCGCAAGCATCACTTGACATGTCAGGGATGCTCAACTTGTGTTGCCACTGTTGTGTTGCTATACCAAAAGTGACTAGGAAAAAAAAGGGGAAGACCTGCAAGAACTAGCCCTTCTTGGACGCCCATCGGTTCCATTTCCTGCCCAAATGATTGAGCAGGAGTAATTAACTAGAGGCCAGCTTTTTTCCATGGTTTCTTGATTAAACAAGTACAGAGGGCTTGTACTAGAATAACCCATAAGAATATAAGATGCACCCAATCTACTATTTATTCCTTGAAGATCTGTTCATTCGTACACTTGGTTCATAATGTCCCCGATGAATGATTAAGAGGGAGTCCCTCGAGCAATTTATAATCAAGAACCGTGTGCGATTCACCTCACCTACTCGTCCAGTTTTTCGACAGTAATTGCCGGGAAGGGCAGAAAACAGAGCCTTGATTTGGGCAGTGGTAGCTGGCAATGCAAGGCTGCAAGCTAAGAAGGTAGATTTTTAGGACACCAGTATATGTAACACGTTTTCGGATCGGCTACAGTCCTCCAATGATTCGATGACAACGCATTTTGGGGGTAATATAGTCGCTAAATCGACAATTCAGTTTGACTAATTCTCAAGAGTACATGAAAATTTGCCAAATTCTCGCGCAAGAATGACATTCGTTAATTGTTTTTGACAGTCATATATGCACCTTGTGAATTTGGATTTGTTATTGCAGATAGTATTTGCAAATGAGTATTACTGCAGTCGACGAGTTGTTAAATGTCGCGATGCATGTGACTGTCGCAGCGATCCCGAGGCCGGTTAGAATAAGATGCAGGGATTAACTAAAGATACGACCAGAGATTAAGTAGAATAATGTGAGGCCTGATTAGAAACCGTTTGGTTGGCTTAAGAACCAAATTATTCTATTGCCAGTTTATTTATTTATTTGTCTCTTCCTTGCGTTCCGTTGACAAAAGAGTGTATAGATGATGCCTTGAGGGACAAATATTCAAATGAACGCCACTTGTGAGTCGTCAAATTCTTGCCAAGAAATCCATCATTGTTTCGGCGTACGAAACTATTACAGCTAAACCTGGTTTGAACGCGCAGTTCTGATATGTTTATTGTGAAAAATAGATGCTCAAAGCCACTTGAATACGGTTTAGTTATGTTGTAAGTGTGAAATGATATGGAGAAGAACATATCCAATGTAAAATGATGCGCCCCAAGTGAACTGTGCCACGGTAATATGCCATCCCGGAGCATTGCAACTTGGCTAATTTTCATGTAGTTTAGTTATCTTGGCTAGCTTTCATTAAAGCCCCGAAGCTGCATTTCTATCAAACAATAATGAAACCGTGCAGGTACTTATGTATGTGCAAGTCTATAGACCACTGAATAACTTCGGATTTTCACGATATACCAATGATGTCCCAATAACATATGGGTCTATATGTCAGCCTTACAATGAGTGACATATTGTGAATAATATAGTTATTCGGTGGCATATTGTGAATGTTCTCTTCTTTTTATCTATGAGTAGTATACAGCTGTTACATTTAATTTTGTGAGATCTAATCTTCCATTGATGCATTAAGTTTCTGAGCTCACGGAAGCCGTGGCATCAAGCAAGGATGGGGCCTCCGGTTCCCGTTGTAGAAGTAATCTCGGCAGCTCTCTGAATCTCAACACCATGCATCCACGGAAAGGTCGATCGCTTCAATGACAACAAGGAACTAAAAAGGAGACGAAATGTTAGGCAGATGGAATTATCCACGAGGATAATCTTCCACATGATGTGCGTGCGCGGGCCATCGAGTTCTGCAGAAAATCGATGGATGCTCCTATCTCAAATGCTATTTTTGGCTGAACAATTAGGCAGAAGGTTCTCCAAAATTCATCTATTTTCTCTCGCTGAGAAGTAGGAGAACCAGTACATTTAAGCAGCTACTAGTACCTATTAATTAGCATGTATAAATGCCTATACATTGCCTAGTACCTATTAGCATGCATGTATAAACTTTGCATAAAATAACTAATTTTCTCATGTCTAAATAGCTCCAATCATCTATAGAAGAGGGACGCCAGAGTAGAAAGGACGATAACTTTCAGCTGACATATTGGTACTTGCTAGCTTTCTGTAGCTTCAGTTAACTCGTGTTGCACGTTCATTACTTAGTGTGTCACTTTAGGCTTTGGAACACATTTGAGTATTAGGATGCCATGCCAACTAAAACTAGGATCTGCATGGTAGGGGTTATGTGAGCGTAAAGTAAATGGTTCAGTGCTTATATTGCAATTATAGGTGACTGAGTGATAAGAAAATTTTGGACAACCGAAAATTAGCAAACCCAAAAACATTTATGAATTTATATTAAAATTCAAAAAATTGTAAAGATCATAGTGTAACTGACACCACATGTTTAACCGTATTTAACAGTCTGGCTCCGCCACTGCTCGCCACTCCATCGTCCAACGCGAGCGAGGCCACCACCGCCGGGCTAAGAATTTACTACTGCCCGTTACCGAGCCGGCGGGGGGAGGAGCTTAAAAGGGGACGGGCAGTGGCGCAGTCTGGAAAAGCAGCATCCTCCCATCCCAAACCGAAAAGGCTGGAAAGAACAAGGATTCCACTGAAGTCCCCCTTCCAGCTGCCGCGGGGCATCCCCAGTTCACCACCACCACTTTGACCTCCAGCCCATAGCCCAATCCCTCAAGCATCCGCCCCTCTCCTTCCTCCCAAGTCGCTCTCCCCGACTCCTCCGACTCCTCCTCGCTCTGCTATAAAATCTGCGCCTTTGCTTGAGTCGGCCGATAAAGGGCGGTTCTTGGACGGTGTCCTGGTGGTTGGTTTCTTGCGGCCGCGATGGAGGGCAGGGCCGGTGCCGGCGGTAGTGACTACATTGCCAGCCTGCTCAACTCGTCGCCGAGGCTTGACTTTGGTGTGCTGGGCGGCATGCCGGTGCTGGACGGCGCCGTGGCGGCCGGCGCGGGTGGGGACTGCCTGGAGAAGTTCTGCGGCGACCCGGGGTTCGTGGAGCGGGCGGCGCGGCTGTCCAGCTTCAACGGGCAGCGCTTCGCTGGGGCAGCCGGGCTCTTCGGGATGCCCCCGCCGGCTCCCGCCGCAAGCAATGGCGAGTTCGGCGGGGGAGGCGGCGGCTCGCGGGAGGCGTCCTCCGTGTCCGACCCTGCCTCGGCGATGAAGGACGCCAATGCCAAGAAGAGGAAGGCGCCGGCGGCCAAAGGCAAAGGCAAGGAGCCTTCCTTGAGCACCTCTTGCCAGGTGAGCTTCGCTTTGTTCGCTAATTGGGCTGCCTCGCTCTTGCTGCGTGCCACTAACACTGACGGCTGCGTCAATTTCGGTTTCAGGTAGGGGAGCAGAAGGAATCGGATGCCAAGAGGTGCAAGACGGAGGAGGGCGAGAAGAAGGAGAGCCCGGTGAAGCCAAAGGCGGAGCAGGCCAGGAGCGACAGCTCCGTCGAGGACGGCGGGCAGAAGCAGGGAAAGGGGAAGAATGCCAAGCCGGTGGAGCCCCCCAAGGACTACGTCCATGTCCGGGCGAGGAGAGGGCAGGCAACTGATAGTCACAGCCTCGCGGAGAGGGTACAATTCTGTTCATGATGCTTATACGTTTTGTTTGAGAATTCGTTCGCGGTATATTGAATTGCCATTTACATTGATAGGTGAGAAGAGAGAGGATCAGCCAGAGGATGAAGGTTCTTCAGGATCTGGTTCCAGGATGCAACAAGGTATCAGTTAGTGGTTTCAGAATGAGAAACCGGAAAGAAGAATCGGTTGATAGTCGTTATGAACAAGGTTAATGATTTGATGTACCAAATGTTGTTTGTAAGTGTAGGTGATTGGCAAGGCACTTATGCTTGATGAGATCATAAACTATGTGCAGTCGCTGCAACGGCAAGTTGAGGTAAGAGCATGCCTGCTGAAATTGGTTAACGCCATGGGATGCGACACTCGAATCTGATCAATTTCGCTGTTTTGTGATTTCAGTTCCTGTCTATGAAGCTGGCAACTGTGAATCCACTTGACTTCAGTAACCTGCCTACACTCCTACACAAAGATGTGAGCTTGAATTGTCTCCTGTTTATCATGTGTTGTGATGTATTTGGATGAGTTGTTACTTACATCCTCCCTAATAAAATTCAGATGTACCAAGCCTGTGGCCCTTCAGCGAGTTCGGTTTTCTCATTGGAAAGTTCCAATTCGGTTTTTCCATTTAGCGACCAAGGAGATGTTTTCCAATCGTTTGTTCCAAACAGCATGGAGAACCAGTGCACCCTGAATCAATTAGATTTGGCTCTATCTCAGGCAACAAATGCACAGTATACTTTTCAGGATGGAACAGCCAGCACAAACTTGCAGCAGGTGATTGTTGCCTAAAGAATTTATTATCTGGTTAACTTAATGAAGAATCATTAGGAATCTTATCCTAATATGGTCGTTGTACATATCTCAGCAAAGGAACTACTGGGAGGATGATCTCCAAAGTGTTTTCCATATTGACAATGGACCGAACCAGGAGAATGGGGTTTCAGCGCAGAGCTTCCATGGTTGGTAAAAATTGATAATGGCCTGCTAAACTCTTGTACACCCTGTGTATGACATTTTGCTAACGCGCGTGAATTATGTAATTGACATAGGTCAGTTGCAAGCAGGCCACATGAAAATGGAGTTCTAATCAGCGTAGATCATTGATCAAGGAAAAGTTTGATAATCTGTACATAGGAAGATCGACGTACAACATCAGTGGCAGTGGCAAGTGAAGCTCTGAACTCTGAAGCTAACAGTCTTTAGGCTCAAAGAGGCGAATTTGTTTATCATATTATGACTGTAGGGCGATGTGACTCTTTCAAAATTTCCGGGATTATATTAATATAACGTAACAATCAGTAGTTTGTGTATAAGATATGGTGCAGATATTACAAGCACCTCATCCTTATATGTATGAGCTGGCCAAGTTGCTGGATGGAACCATGTACTACTGCATTTTCCCTATGATAGCTGTCCTCACCTTCCCACCATTTTCCCTTCAACTAAGCCACATAGCTACTGTTGTAACTATTTCTAGAATATCTTTTTATCTGATATTTCTTGTTTAGCTAAGCTATTATCATGGGATACGCAACCTACGGACATGGGAATCAAACTTTGGTCGTCTGCCAGAAAATCGAGTTGCCATGCTAGTTGGACTATAAAGGCATGTACAATGGTATAAACAGCTACTGTCTATACCATTTTTCATGTCACCTGTAGACAACACTATAGACAGCTCATACAATGAGTTGTATTTTCACTTGTCTTTGTAGATAACACAATCTTTTAATGCTTTCATGGATCTAAGATATTTTCTCTTTGATTCTGGTGATACAGTCGGTTATAGGATTGTAGACAACATATTTCTCTCTTTATTTTTTTATCCATATCAACTTAAATTTTATATAGCAAAGACTATAAACAGCTGATGTAAATATATTGTACATGACCTAAGAGGATTTGCAGCGAGGTCTGAGTTTAAATACGGTTAACTTATTGCCCTTCCAGTCGCTGGCAATCAGAGCTCGTCTACGTAGGCGAATGGCGCTCTCTACCTTAATTGCCCCGTGTCCTGTTGCTACGTATTCCGCTGTCCCCTTCCCCTCTCGGCGGTTAGAACAAACGCACGCCACGCTCCCCCAAAAGTTTGGTAGGTTACACGTCGCTTTTCTACGATCCCGCCTCCCTCTCAACTCCTCGCTGGATCTCATTGTGTGCTGTGCTTGCTGCCAGCATACATACACCCATCCCCTATCCTTCAACTGTACCATGCATCCCCAATTGCCCGTGCACGCCAATGGATTTTATGGTCATTTTGCACAATTTTTCCTTTTGACAAGGCGCTCAGTTGTGCTTCATGTTAAGAAGCGACTCACCGCGAATGTACTATCCTCCTAAAAAGAACTCCTTAACTAGTCCTAAAGAAACTGAGGTGACTAGAGCAGCCGGCATCCATCGACCATTAGAGAGGGAGTGTGGCCTAGAAGAAGACTAGAGTCCTGTGAGCACTCCTTTTATTTTAATCTTAGATCCGCCACTGAGTACTATATATGCAATCCTTAGCGACAAAAGATTACCTAGGATCTATGCTGTTTTCTTCTACGGACAAGCATGGTGGTTAACCTCCAAATGGTGTTCCACCCTAGTACCCAAGCCCCCTCTGGTCTGGTCAGTGTCAGCATTAGGTCAGTCTTTGTTGTCTTTCTCCGACCACTACTATAAAAAGGCTAATACTAGACGTCTCATTGCAGACGGTTGACCAAAACCGTCTGTATTACATGCAATCACAGACGGTTTTAGTTTTGCGGCAACCGCGTATTCTTGGTTGCGCTAAAACCGCTCGTGAAGAGATAATATCACGAGCGGTTCATTATGAAAACCATCTGTGAAGTATCACAGACGGCTCTTAACAATAACCGTCTGTGATATTTCACAGACGGTTTTCATAATGAACCGTCTGTGATATAACATCATATCACGGACGGTTCCATTATGGAACTCAATGGAACCGTCTGTGATATGAGACCATATCACGGATGGTTCCATTGTAGAACCGTCTGTGATAAGTATCACTGATGGTTCCATAATAGAACCGGCTGTGATAAGTCTCTTTATTAGCAGAAGCCCGCTAGGGTTTGCGCTCTAACTCGTCACTCCCTAGCGCTCTTACTCTCGTCCGTTCCCCTCCCCACCCGAGTGACCCCGTCGCCGACACCACCATTCTTCCCATCGTCGACGGTTGTGACATCATGGTTCACTGCACAAGACACTCGTACGATAAGAGTGTCTTGTGCAGTTTCACCGTTGTGCCACAACTACGGTGACGCTGTGCGCCTTTCCCTCTTCCTCCTCCCCCCGGCGTGCGCGACCCCGGCTACCTCACCAACCTCCCCCGGCTACCTCTAACTCCACCGACCTCAGCCTCGGCTACTTCACCACTAACACCGGCGATGTCGATCGAGGTAAGACAGATCTATTGGTTTGTACTTTTGGTATTCATGTGAACCGAGTTGCAATGTGGGCTACCTAGTTAACTTGTTGGTTGATGGTCGGTTTGGACACCCTTGGCCTTGCTGTCTTGCTGTCTTACCCTCTATGACTGCTGGCTGGCTGGATGGATGGATGGATGGATCTGGAGGTGGGGAATGGGGTTGTGTTTGGGTGTGACTGCTGGTATGTTCCTAAAGATATTTTTTGTTTTCGATACGTATGATGCAGGGTGTGCTGCTGAAAAAACACATTGATGCAACCTTAAGAAGTGGCAATCCAAGGGAGGCAATTTTGTTGCCTCCTGGAGAGGATCTTAACAAATGGCTGTTTGTTAATAGTAAGTCTGATCACCATCTATTCTTAGGATAAATAACACCATGCATATAAGTGTTTCATGGATATAGGTGAGTTTCTACAGGTTGCTGCTCTTATCTGCTTGACATGAAAACCACAAATGTTACTAGTTGTGTTCACTGATGAGATATGAAATGAATCTCCAAGGACAATAGGATGAACTGTATATGAATAATTTTGGAATGAAAGCTTATGAATCTATGGAATCAAAATCCTTGCACATAGTTTGCACAGATGAATGTAAATGAACTTCTATATAGATAGAGGTGAGTTTTTACAGGTTGCTGCTCTTATTTGCTTTATAGATAGAGAGTTAACCATTAAGGAAAACTCTTTTTTACATCCTAATTAACATGATATCGTCAACTTACCATATATTATTATCTTATTACCATTCATGTTCTTTTTACATAAGTTTGTTGTCTTCTTATTTAATATGAAGAAATTTGCCTCTCGGTATTAAAATACTTGAGCGAGATATGATTATAATTGTCTGAGTCCTAATTATTTGTTTCAACATATTTTATATGTTTCACTGAACTTGTATTCAGGTATTATCCATGAGAGTTTTATCTAAATCCTTGTGAGAATTTTTCCAAACAGTGGCCGCCTCATCCCCGAGCCCGCCTCCCCTCTTCTCTATTCTTGATCTCTTCTCTACAAAATCAGGCTTGAATTCAGCTAGCTAGCTCGCTACTTGGGCATTCATCCTAAATGTTCAGATAAAACACAGCCTACTTCATCGAGTCTGACACACTGGAGTGTACGATTTGCTTCATACCTACAATTTGCTACATGCCATGGAGGATTGACATGAAGCAAATGGTACACTCCAGTGTGTCAGCCTCGATGAAGTAGGCCATGGTTCACCTGCACATTTAGGATGAACGACCAAGGAGCAAGCTAGCTAGCTGAATTCAGAAATCGAGTTAGCTAACAAGGGACTACGAACTACACACACATGAAACCGGTTTTAAAGGTAAAAGCAGCCACTGCTTGGAGATTTTGTAGAGAAGAGGCTATCACAGACAATTCCAAATATCAACTGTCTGTGATATGTACTATCACAGACAGTTTTATATATAAACCATCTGTGAAACGTAAGCTATCACAGACGGTTTTATATATAAACCGTCTGTGGAACGTAAGCTATCACAGATGGTTCAGAGTTAATAATCGTCTATGATAGTGTGCATTTGTAACACCCTGATTTTCAGAGCCTTTTTGAAAATTTTCAAAATAAAAAGAACCATTTGGTTTTGATGCGAATTCAAAGCTTAACCTGAGAATTTCGGAATTTGAAGAGTTTAAAATGACTAAACTAAACTTCAACTAATCCAAAGCTTGATTCTCTTGGTATTGCTCTAGCTCTCTGGAGCTATCTTTCCTTCTCTTGTTAGTACTTCTTCTCGTCTATCCCATTTGGACATTCTTATATGTCCAGATCATCCCTCTTGTTTGACCTCTGCTGTGGTCATCTCCTCCTTGTCTTTTCAGGTCCTTCCTCTCCCCTGGAAAAATCTCTCTGTTGAGACCTTTTGTCTAGTCTACCTCTTTGATCCAGACCACCTTTGGGTCGGGACCTCTCTTTCTTAATCTCTCTTTTATAGTTTAGACCTCCCTTGAGGTTTAGGCTTCCTTTGTAGCTAGACCTCCTCTGAGGTCTAGATCATCCTCTTGGCTTTAAACGACTTTCCTTTTTATTTGGGTACTCTTTTCAGATTAGATCCTCTCTGTGTCCAGACCTTCCCTTTGGTTTGGGCCGCTTTGGATTTCTTTGTTGGTTTGAATCTCTTTGGTCCAGACCTCCTTCCCATGTTCCTTCCAGACCTAAGCCTCACGTTCATTTGAGTTCCTTCTATGCTCTTGTGAACCTCTCGGTGATCACTTGGACTCCTTCTCACCCTGATCCTTGTAACCTTCTCTTTGGAAAAGTCCTCCTAGTGCAATCCGGTATTACGCCCCAACTCTCAGATTACTGTTTTCCAGACCTCCTTCTTATTTATCAGACCTTCTTACCCTTTAGACCTCCCGGTCTGCGGGACCTCTTAGTCCTTTGGAGATCCTAGCCGAACAAGACCTCCTTCTTGTCCATTTGGACCTCCCTCGTGTACATCCAAGCCTTCCGTTCGGTTCGGACCTCATCTTCGTTAGATCTAAGGGTCCAGACCTCCCTAGCATTTGGACCTCATCGCTTGCCCCCTCGTGGTCGTGCCGCTCGGGTTTGACTTTCCTAGCTTGGGATCGTTCGATTTGTGCTGAGCGGTCCGATTTTGTGGGTACGTTCGGATGGTCCAGACGTCCCAGTTGCCTCCCTCCGTTCGATCAAGAACGGATGGCTCCAATTCCTCCCGCGTATCCTTGCTTACGCGTACCTCCTTTCCTTGTCGATCGTGACCATTAGGATCTGCCCCGTGAGGTCCTAGCCATCAGATCTCCACCTTTCTATTTAAGTTTGACCTTCGGACCTCCCGTGAGTAGGTCGTTGGACTTCCTGTCTAGAGGACCTCCTCCCGGTTGTGTCTATTGGACCTCCTTGTCCTTTGACCACATCCTAACCACCCAGACCTCCTCCGAGCAGGCCTAAACCGTTAAGATGTTCCTTGATCATATCTGAGCCATCCAGACCTCTTTCAGAGGTGATCTGAACCGTTCCGACCTCTCTTGATAATCTCCGTGCCGCTCAGATCTCTTTTGCTTATTTTCTTGACCGTCAGACCTCCTCCTTGTGAGATCTGATCGTCAGGACCAGCCTTTTGTGGGTCCTGTCCTCAGGACCATCTCGTGGGTGTGTCTTCTGGACCTCCTGTCCATAAGACCTCCCCATTATGCGTCTTCTGGACCTCCTGTCCAGGACCTCCTTGAAGTCTTTTAGACCTCTTAGCCCTTTGGACCTCCATATCCTTTGGACCTCCCCATGTCCGGACCTCTCTGTTGAGTTTTGGACCTCCTTTAAGTTCCAACTTCCCTATGGTGTTCAGACCCTTATGGTCTGGACCTCCCTTTTGTGGTTAGACCTTGTGGTTTAGACTTCTACTGACTTTTGCACCTCATGTCCTTAGATCTCCTTGTGGCCTTTAGGACCTTTTGTCCTCAAAGACCTCCCTGTCTGTCTTCAGGACCTCTTTCTTAGGATCTCCTCCGTGGACCTCCTCTGTGGATCTCCTCGCGGGACCTCCTCCTTGGACCGCCCCTTGACCAAGCTGTTCACCCTTTTGGTGGTCTTCCTTGGTTCTTAAGTGCATTTGATGTGGGATGAGTCACATTAAATGCTACCACCTACCCTTGTCCTCTCTTCTACTTTTTGTCACATCCCTTGCTTTCTTTATCCTTTCTAGTACCTTGGGGTAGTTTGCCTTTGTACCAATACACTGAATTTGGACATCCTCTGTTTATGGTGCTTCTATTCTCTCTCTCCTTTAAATAGAGCACCAGGAACACCCACTGCCTCCCTGTTCTTCATTTCGGCCTCTGCCCTCAGCTCTCGGTTTTGAGGAGCTCTCCAAGCCCCTCTGGTTCGGACCCCCTCTGGAGCCCGAGCCCTTCAACCACCAGACCTCCTCCCAAGGATCCTCTCTGGTTTTTCTTTTAGTATCATCCTCTGCTATTTACCTCTTGCTCAGTTCATCCGGATTTCATTTGGATCTTTATTTGCTTTACTTTATATACGTGTAGATCTTGGCGTTCCAGAGAGCCAGAGCTGTGTGAGAGAATAGAATCTTAAGCTACCAAGCAAGAGGCAAGTTACACTCTTGATCATATTGCACACAGTTTCTCAAATTATTTATGTTCAATTTCAAAGTGTAATGCATGCTTATTTCTACCAAGTTATTTCAATACCTGTCTTTAAACACATAGTTATGCCTAATTCCTTCATATGGCCAACTTGACATTGAACCCAATCTGTTGTCACCATAGACAAAATCTGGATTATACATTAGTGTGAACCAGGAGCAATTGTAAAACCAAATACTTAGACTTGCTTAGACCAAAAGTACTTGATTTGGGAAAATCTTTACCATCATGACCAACTACTGATTTAAATGTTTTGGCCATGACATTGGGGTGTCATGGACGTATGAAAATATTGCTGGGGAAGCAAAGAAAATGGAAATTGATTTAGACTTGGGCGAATTGGTTCGCTTGGTTGGTGCAAGGTTTATGCACGGACTCTATCCTGAAAAAGGTGGAGGTCCAGGGGTATGTGTTTGTCGCCCAAGTCAGTTGAGGACCGGTCTTTGAGCCGCCAATGCTAGGCCTATAATAGGCTATGCCAAAATCGTGCAACCACATGTCTCTAGTGTGGGGTGTGGGATCTGGTTGAATAATTTGCAAAACTCCACCATGGGCTGCTCCATTGGAGGTGTGGGAGGTCTTATATGGCCAATGGTCTTTTATAACCCATCGCTCCCATTGGTGCAAGAGGGGCTTCATTGGATTGCGATCCATAGGGGGTGAAACCTTAGCAAGGAAAGGCTGTGGTGGAGCAATACATTGTAAAGGCCTTGTCATGAACTCTAGACCTCTTACCTTGGCGGTGAGAGGTGGCACTTTCAAGCATGCCAAACAAACTAGAGTATTCATGTCATGTGGGTAAAGTGCACAACCTCTGCAGAGCTAAATCTATTCGAATAGCCGTGTCCGCGGTTATGGACGTCTTGGCAATGCCACTCAGAGTTAGATATTGGTTTTGGGTTTCCAAAATGTTTAATAAACTGTTTTGGGATTGCTATCCCATGGGCCTTGGGCGGGAGCCTAGTGACGAGGGTATCCTTCACCACTTGTGATGAATGAATATCCAACCGAAAATCAAGTTTGGAAAATGAATTTTATCTATTAAGTACCTGCTTTGGAACTTAGTATTTGTATTTGAAAGAAACTTGGCTTTACGCAAATTAACCATATTAAGCCCGCCATTGTGATATCCATTTATGCATGTCATTTTGTTATCTAACGGGTGTAACTTGCGAGCACGGTTGTTGTGCTCACTCTTGCTTGCTGCTGTCTTTAGCAGGGTATGGAAGCCTTGGGTTGAACTCGCTCGTGGACCAAGTGGTCTGATCGACTAGGATTGCGCCTCCGATCGGTTGCACGTGGTGTATCGGGTGGCTCATGTGTTTATTTTGACTATGTTTTGCCCATTGGCTTGTAAGCACTCTTGTAAACAACTCCTTTGATTATTAATAAAGTTTCATTATTGCTATGTTACCATTATTGTTCTTTGTGAAGAGCTAGCCATGATCCTTAGGACTAGCTCGGGTTTCACGAGGAACAGTGGAGCAAGCCAGGACCTCCATGTCCACTTCAGGAATGAACGCGTGAGGCTCGAGCGGTCTCAGACCTCCACGACCTCCTCCGAGGGTCGCGGTGGTCTGGAGTGCCCTCGAGACCTCCTCGTTTTCCTTGACCGGCGCGGTAGATCTTGGTTGCTCACTGGCTCCACGACCTCCTCGGGTCTGTCCTCCTGGACTTCCAGGTGGTCCTACTGGACCTCCTGGGAGGTCTTGGTGGACTGTCCGAGAGGTCCTTTTTGGACCTTCTGGGAGGTCCTGATGGACTTTTCAGGAGATCTTGGAGGACCTCTTGGGTGCCCTAGGATTGGGTCGCTACAGCATTATAGACGGTTCGAAAACCGTCTGTGATGATCTCATGTCATCACTGACCCATAAACTCGGACGGCTCACGAAACGGTCTGTGATAACGTTTTTAAACCATCTGTGAAGATCTTTTCTGTAGTAGTGAACTTGTGTGCACAATTTCTACAGATACCTTAAAAGCGAGCGTATTTTCCTTCCCTGCTAATTCCGCTGTTAGGTTTCGCGTCACTCTCGGCTCCGTTTCTTACTCTCGGGAAAAGGCCATTTAACTGTACATTGCACAACCACTTAATTTTGTCCTGTCCTAAATGGACACCGGACAGGCTGTTAAAAAATGGTGACTGAAAGGTATAGCTCATTAGCCTCGCAGCAAAAGGATCTGTCACTTTACAGCAATTCAGTAGTACTACGAATCTTACAAGTAAAATACTCCACCGCCACCACTCCGACTCCTCCATTCGCACGCTTCATGAAAGGCCACAAGTACGTGTACTCGAATTGAATCGATCGCTTCAGATTTGCTGTGCTTTAGCCGAAGCTGGAAATGCCCAGAAATTCGGGGCTGCATGGTCGTTCTCCTGCTCGACATTCTGAAGGTTAAACGTCGCTGTGAGGCGCCAAACTTTATCATGCAGCGAAAGCAGCGCGACGTGATAAATGCCGTGCCTGGCCATTTCTCCTCTCCTCCCTCCCGCACCGCTGCGTGGACATGTGTACACCAGCTTGTGTAATTGTACTGCTAGTCTGCTTGAGACGCAGCAGGCGATCTATCACAATAAATTGCATGCCCCAAATGTGGCGAGCAATGCACTGTTGGGTTCTGCTTTTTAGATGTGGCCTTCGACGCCAGTTGTAACAAAAATACTACAAAACGCTCTAGTGTTCCGCTCCGAAACAACAGCACAGAAAACGTCCGTTCCATCTAGTCACTGTCGCACACATTTTAAAGGCATATACAATAGTATAGATAGCTGTTGTCTATAACAACTCTCTATATCACTTATAGACAGCTTATACAATAGTACAGACGGCTACTGTCTTTTTAGTTGTTTTTATAGAACACACGATCTTTTAATGTTTTTCTTGTTTCTTATGCTATAGTCGGCTACATGATTATAGACAGCATCTTTCTCTCTCTTCATTCTATTTTATTTGTGTCAGTAAAAATCTTACGTGACAATAACTATAGACGGCCGATATAAACTCATTGTACATGTTCTGGAGAGCTCACTCCTCCCGACCCGACTCGATGCTCACTCGCACACACCGCATCTCTCGCACACCCCCGACTCGTTAGCTTCTGTCAGGGGTCTACCACTCTTTCACCTAATCTTCCATCCAATCTGATCACAACTTTTCCCACAACAAAATGGATCTTAAGCCATCCCATTAATTGCTTTCTGGCGACTGGCGACTGGCGACCAGGTACGTGACGTGCACCGGCGGTGCACGCACCGGCATGCGAATCAGCTCAAGCATCACATGCTCTTTACTATGCTTCATTTGGTCAAGCACAAGGTACATGTCGTCGAGCTGGAGCAGAGCTTGCAGCCTACACTCTTTGGTCCACCGAATTGCACCCTTCCTTGCGATGCCTCACGGCCCGAAGGTACGTATCGATATCGTGCGTACGAGGCTAATCGCACGCACCATGCAGTAAATTTTTTTTTTTCAGAACAGGCAGGAGAGCTGCACCATGCAGTGATATGAGCTAGGCGGAAGAGTTCTGCCTCCGAAACCGAATGGATTCTCTTCCATGCAGAGGCGGATCTAAGCCTCGGACAGAGTAGGCTATAATCCAAAGACAAGTAAAAATTGAAGTGATTTCTTTTTTTTTTGTGATATAGACCTAAAAATTTGAGTGATAGCCTCTAGTCAGAGGCCCAGCCAATCCACGCCAGCCCAGTCCACACAACCCATGCCTCCCTCCCAATTCCCACTCCCACCACTGGTTTAGACCTAATCCCCTCACGCACTCGTGCCCTTGCCCCTCCAGGCTCCCCCGGCGCCCCTACCCTCTCGCGACCTCGCCCGCCGGCCACCCCTCCCAGCTCCCTCCATGCCCTCCCTCACGCTCGGCGCGCCACAGTGCCCTCTGTCCTTGGCGCTTTCCCTTCCTCCACGCCCGGCGGCCGACGCCACGCCCTCGCCTCGCCTATGTCCCCATCCAATGCCTTGCCACCCCTCCTGGTTCCCTTCATGCCCTTCCTCACGCCTGGTGCCCCTCCCGGCTCCCTCTGTGGCCCCGTGCCCTCCCTCACGCCCGCACGCCCTTCGTCACCACTCGGCGCCGCTCCCTCACCCAACTCCTCTTCCACACCAAGCCTCCACATGCTCTCGGCCGCTTGCCCTCCAACCTCCCCCCCCAAAAATGAGGCAGCCACACCTCCTCTCGCCGCTGCAACTCTTCCCCTCCCTCATCCTCTCTTCCCACTTCTCGTTGTCGGCGTTAGGGGCCTCACCACCACTGGCGGGCATTCCACACGCCGCTGTCCTCGCCGCGGGAGCCCAGCAAGCCCAACACCTTCCTCACACAGTTCTCTGGGTTCATTGGTAGTAATGAACTAATCAAGTTGTGTTCCTTAGCCTCGAGTTGCTGTGTTTGTTTGAGCTATGGTGTGAAAAGTCTATGAATTCTTGCAAATTCAACCTTGAAACTTGGCTGGAGTTTAGATACTAATTGCTTCACCGGCTTGAGCAAAACCATTGGATGAGTACTGGTGTTTTTAATGTCATGGGTGGGGTTTGATAGGTTTAGATTACATAGATCTTGATTGGTTCATGAATCATGATGGCTGACATAAGAGTGTAAATTAAGATCAATCTTCATCTTCGTTGAGGGGCACCTTTAATTGATATACTCTGGAAATGTAATATATGGTTGTTGCCCCCACATTTCTGCACATTGTACAATATGCTTAATTCAAGTCGTTGAAGTGTGTTATGTGGCAAAATAAGGACTACAGAACTGACCATTTGCATATCTGCACAACTTATTTAATTATTATAGAATTTTTCAAGTAAAAGACCTTCTTTGGATTTTTGGCTAAATTGTGATCTCACTTTACATGAGCAAGCTATGGCCCTACTGGATATGATTTGTTCGTACTTGTCTATGCAGGATTGGAGATATATTCTCAAATTATCAACCTTTTTCTCGATTTTGCTGTTATGACTTATAATCATTTCGACCTAAACTAGCTAGTCAACTCCAGAAGATAATATAAGACTCATATTTTCTACCTTCTCATATGTACAGTTGGGCAATTGATGTTCCAAAACGTTTGAAATGTTATAATCTGATCATATCAAAGTGTTGTAAACAATCTATACGGCTTGACTTCAATGAAATTCTTTGTATTTAATCATACATCTGTTTGATTTTCTTTTTTATATTGTCTTTGTATATTCTGGTTTTTGTCCGACTGTTGATGAATAAATAGTGGGCTAGGACAGAGATGAAATCTTCATTATTTAGGTACTCAAATTGTATCTATACGGTGCTATATTATTTATATTTTGCCATATTTTTCTTACTATATTTTATATATGTTGAAGCATTGAGTTAAAGATTCACGTCAATGATATATTTATGGTTTATTTTTGTCATATTGTGGTGTATGTATAAATTAACATTAGTTCTAGAATGTTAGCCTATTAATCTTAGATCCGTCGCTGCTTCCATGCAAAGGGATTCCCGGCGCGTCGGCCTCAGTGTCGATCTCGGATGCCTCGACGCGGCTGTCGATCGGTTGGACTGAAAACGATGACGGCAATCCGATAGGCGATGATGCTCCAGCAGCATATGATCGGAAGCGACCGATCCATGCAGGAGGCCGGTGCGAGCTAGATCTGAGGGTATGGCCCTTGTTCCTCAGTCTGAAGATAATAATAACAATGATAATCCATCAAGAATTGAATCGAACCCACTGCCTCATCATGACATCCGCAATGATTGATTGATCCATTCCATGACCGAATCAAATCCAAAACAAACGATGTAAGAAATTTAGTTACCTCAGTACAATTGAAACGGACAAAGCCCTAAAAACAATTTGAAATGAACATTGTCTCTTCTTCCTTTTCTAATATTAGTTATATGATGCAGAAAACCTTACACCTGTATCGAGCTCGGCTTGTCACAAATGGACCTAGAAATTTGGTGGCTGTTGCAGGCGAACAAATAATGCTAAAGATTTAATTAGAGGGAAAAAAAAGATGCGGATATTTCGACCCCGCTGCAATCAGGGCATGCATTGGAGGCGCACCCTTGGTGGCACCATCTCCATCGTGCCGTACGTGATGTGTCGACCCACACAAAAGGAGGGGAAAAAACGAAACCCAAAAAGTGGATAGATTCGAAATAATTATTATAAGTCGCAATTATTAAATAGACGCAACTAGCGTTTGAACGTACGATGTGAAATTTTTCATCGTACGCTCCGATGCAATATCCGAACATAACGTTTACAACAAAAGTAATTCAAGTGTGCAACAAAATACGCAAATAATAAACACAATGCTGAGAAAAAAAATGAGGAAAATATCAAATTATCACCGAAAATACATGAAACCATCAATATAGAACATGACTGCGCTTTTAAAAACTAGTTCAAATATCCAAAACAAACAAATTTCGATGTTACAACATTGCAACATTTGAAAAAACTGTGGAACCATCTGAAAATAATTGTTACAATATTTTTAGAACAATAATGCAACAACCAAATAGTGAAGGGCTACAACAAAATGTTTACTCTTGCGCAACAAATCAAAAACATCATTGCAACAAAAAAACACCTCATGCCTCAACATTTGATGCAACAACATCGTAACAATAAAAAACGCTCCATGCAACATTTCGACCCAACTGTTGCAAAAAAATTGAGCAACGCCTGCAACAAACTGGAGGTTGTTGCAGAGGTTCTGGCGCATGAGGATAATCTCTGGGAGGGCACAGTCGGAGGCGGCGTCACGCTTGTTGATGATCTGGAGGTAGAGGAGGAGGAGCATCTGGATGACAGACGAGGATCATCTCCGGGAGGACGCATGTAGGTCGGCTCAGTGTAGCAACCTGCGGTGTGGATTGACGAAAAAGAATGGCCGCAGGCACATTGAGGTATGTGACCGCGCTCGCACGGGCGTTGTCGGCCAACGTGAGCAACCATCGAGGTGTTTGGAGACGGTGAGCTCGGATGGGAAGGCCTCGACGCAGTTGGGGCACGCCACCACGGTGAATTTGGAGATGGGACAGAGAAGATAAAGAGATTTTGGGGGGAAATGTGTGGACACGAAGTGAATAAGGAAATACTTATGCAATGGTCGTTGTGGGGACTGGGTGCACGTAGAGAGGTCCATTTGATACGTGAGATAGCATCGGACGTATGAGTTCTATCATTATCCTTATTAAATACGAATTTCGCTGTTCGGTCAGCCGTCACTGTCGAACCGATTCGGGTCCTCCGTGACAATGTGCCGTGTATCTAATCCCCTCTCTTTCTCCTCTCTACAAAGTAAGACAATCTGGTGGAATCCTGAGATGCCACAGCTAATTCCCATTTGGGAGAGATTCTACGCTAAGCTTACAAACCATTCGGTTTAGAGCGTCGTTACAAAGTCACTGACAAGCGGGTCCGGTCGACCGATGCATTTTGGATCAGCCCAGCTGCTAGTGACGACGGTTCGTAAGAATTATGTAACGAAAATGTCCCAAAAGATCAGCATTGGTGTGCTATGACTACGAGGTCTGGTCCACATGGGCACTGATGCCTTGTAAAAAGAGTTACCGGAAGCGTAAGCATTAACGCGGCTTTCTGTGGGGCCGATGCCTACTAGCTCCTGTGATGTCATGGCCCAGGTCAAGTGTGGTTGCCATGGGGGCAATTGACCAACCATGTCCATGGAGGTCTTCTTATCCATGGGTGATTGGGAGATGGAGTCATCCCTGTTCCTCGCACGAAAATGCGACCCACGACTGGTGGATGGGTTGTTATGGTGGAGCTGCTGGTTTCGCGGTTTGTGTTCAAGTTAGGTCAGGGTCTAGAACAACCTAGAATATCTTTAGTGTATTGAACTGATGTCGATTCAAAGTTATGCCACGTAAGTATTTTAGAAACTAAGCTTATTTTTCTCTAATGTATTGAACCGATTCCTACTAATAACTAGGACCCACATTACATTAAAAAACCACAAAATAATAATATCCCCTCTCAACCGCACTCTCTCCTATGTAGTTGTTTAATGCTTTGAATCGACTCCTAAGTAGAGTCCGGTTCCCTGTATTTTTTTGTTGGAATCGACCTCTCCAATATATTGAATCGATTCAATGTCTTCTCTCTTCTCATTTGAACCGATTAAAACACAACATTGAAGATGGTCTTGTATTTGCAATTGGAGGGTGGTAGTTCACGATTATGTTTCAAGATATATACATGATTTTGTTTCATGTCTGATAGCTGTCCTGCCTCCAATGTCTTTGTGGTGTTGAGTGTGCCTTCCCCACACCTCTGCCACTGCCCTCGTTTGGACATCTTCTTCCATTCTGTTAATGGCGCCATGATTACCATCATTGTGATTTGCCATCTCTCAACATAAACAGATGTGTCCTCTCCCTAGCCTTGCAAATAGCTTCTACTCGTACCGAATGTGATAGTCTTTTGGATGAAGAGTTCGAGACTACCAAATGTGAATAGTCTTTGAATGAGAGAGTTGAAGAGTACCAAATGTGAATTAATGATTCTTGGTTCAGAGTGGCCAAAAATATGTGGTTGCTCGTCGAAGTTTCAGAAAAAGTTGAATCTGGCCTGCGAACTCTAATTTTGTTAGTACATATCCATCATTCTCACCATTGACTTCTCTCTTAATAGAACCACATGCATAGAGATTTTGGCATGCACAGTTCCCATGGCAGCATCACATGAGAGCTAAACATGCTTAGATTTTTTTCAAGCTCAAGGACCACCAACTAGTAGCTAGCTGCTAGTATTTATGTAGTCCAGACTCCAGAGACCAAAGCCGAGTTTTCTTGGGTTGAAGTTCAAGTAACCGGCCCTAATCTTTCGGCCTTAAAGATCTCGAATTAAATGAGGCACTGGGCCAAGCTAAGCTAAGCAAGGAGCAAGACGAACATGGACACTGAGAATCCGTGGTCGGCTACCGTTAGACTTGTCTACCGGAGAGGCCCAGCATGCGGTGGGCGCGCGCGCGCAACAGTTGGCGCGCCACTTTTCCTTGACAGATCCCCCCATTTCTCAAGGGGCAAGCTACTACTAGTAGTAGTAGTAGTCTGCTAATGCTAGCTTGTGCTACTACTAGCACTCCATTGCCGTAGGAGATCGCCATCTAATCCTTAGGAGCAGAGCTGAAACTGAAAGGGACGCACGAGTTAAATTCTTGGTATCCTGTCTCCTTCCACTGCATGCCTTCCCCATCCCGGTGACTCAGGACACTTGTCTCGTAAGTAACCCTAGCTAGGGCACTACGATCGTATATGAATTCGGATATGCTCGAATACGAATACAAATCGAATATCATAACGAATACGAATTCAAATCGAATATATACTCGATTCGGTCAGGTCCGGATATCCTCGTAACTTGTATAATATGAAGATATTAGTGATGTTTTATCGTTGTATAGTCGCACTTAATCATTCTAATCTATTTATTCCACCTAAAGGAACATGAATTCAGGTTGAATCTAAAAACTTGTCCAACTAATTAGATATACTGCAATAAAACACTTATATTGCTTCATCAAATCCAAAATCGAATACAAATAGTTCGGATAAAATAACACTTCGGATGAGGAAAGTACATACCATATTTGTATCCATATTTTTTTATGTGAATTCGAATATGAATAGAAGAGAAATTGTTAAATGAATGCGAAAATCTGTACCATATTTGTATACAATAGTAGAATAATACAGATAATCGTATCCATTTTCCATCTGAGTAGCTTGGGACCAAGACCAGCTGTACTCCGCGCAGGCCGTTGGATGAAAAATGAACTCTCCAGATCAAGCGCCACGGAACGGCTGACGGGTCCGAAGCCGTACTTGTTGTCGCATCAATGATCAATGACTGCAGCGGATAGCTCTCTCTTCATCTTTTAGCAGCTTGTGATTTCATTTCACCTATAGCACCAGCAAGGGCAGGTCCTAGCATCCTGCGGGTGTTGCTGTTGGGCCATCTGGCCATTTTGTGACTTGCAGTGGGGCGAAGCCTCAAGCCTAGCTATAGTGTACATGTGTGCAGCTCATCGGTTGCTTTCGGCATGGTCCCGGCCGGCGCCGAGGCCTCATGCGCGAGCGAGTTAGGCCCCCTTATATATGGCTCTCGGCCAGGTTTGGCATCTCGCGAGTCGCGTCGACGTGCGCGCGAGTAGGCCAGATGTGCCGTGCCATAGCTCATAAGTGCACCGTGCACCACCTGCCTGGCTGCATGTACGGTTGATGCGCCGCGAGCGCGCATGCATGTGAGCTCTCTCGATCCGTTGGCTTTGCTGGATGCGCGAAACACGGTGCTACCGTACGTGTGCTAGTCGCTTCGTTCGTAGGCTCGTGAACCGCTGGTTTGCGCGTGGAACGTGTTGGGGCGCGGCGGATGCCGGAGGCTTCAGTCTAGCTAGGTGCCTAGGTGGAAGTAGTCATGAGTGCAAATTAACTAGACATTTTGCATGCACGATGCAAATCGATATCCCAAATTGTACTGCATTCGTGCATGCTTGGTCACGCGGTCTTTCTAGAAACCGGTTACAATCGAAAGTACTTGTTCACGTAGGATTTGAAGAAATGGTAACCGTTAGTCCATGATGCCGCTACACTCTGTTGGATATAAGCAAACTTTTATAATTGTTATAATTTCTAAAACAATATTTGAATCGACAACAGCATATATACTAAACATATTTGAAAGAAAAAAAAGTTCGGTTTACTCTCTCGAACTATCAGAAAAGTCTGGTTTACCCCTTGATCTACAAAACCGGTTATTTAACCCCCTGAACTTGCGAAATCCGGTCATTTAACACCCCGTAGCGGTTTGGAGTAGTGGTTTTGCTGACGTGGCCTCTCATTTGTCCCGGTCAGCAAGTGGGTCCCGCTGGACAGTGGCTTGGCTCACGGCCACAGTGGGTGAACCGAACCCACATGCACTGAATCTCCCTTCTTTATCTCCTTCCCCATTCTATCTCCCCTCCCCAATCTCCATTCTTCTCTGAAGTTGCTCCTTGGTTCGGCTCCCTCCTCCGACCCCGGCCTCCGGCTCGACAGGCCTGCCGCCGCTCACCTCCACCCTTCGGCTTCGGCCCCGGCCCGTGTCTGTAGCGCCCCTAGTTCTCCCTTGCGCTCGCATGTCCTGGCTCCCTGCGCCTCCTACGGCCGACGGCAGTGTCGATGTCTTGACCCGTGGCAATGGCTCGGCCACAGCCAGCCTTGGTCAGGCGGACGGCGGCCTCAGCGCCACAGCCACTGGATCTCTGGAGGTGGGGCCTCGCACCATGACTTCTCCACGCCCGGCCAAGACAAGCGCGCTGCCGCGAGATTCGCCGCCGCCAGTGAGGTGGAGGGCCATGGCGAGGACAACGACAACCACTAGTCGACAGCGGCGGACAGGGGCCTCCGCGTCTGCATTGGCTTTGGGCGTGGCGAGCAAAGAATGACCGCGCGAGGAGGATGGGTGGGACGGCGAAAGCACGATGGGCATCGGCGTCGGGTGGCGGTGGCGTGGAAGTGGGCGAGGCGTCGGGCCGGCCGGGAGGCAAAGCGCCGTCGAGAGGATGTACTGACGAGGAGAGCGAGCGAGGCCGCGGAGGGGAGGCGGCGATGCGTGCATGCGGCGGCGCTAGTGGGCCAGTCGGCGCTCTACACCAACGATGTGGTCGGCGCCGACCGTGAGCCGCAGGACCCGATGGGCTCGGCGGAGGCGGAGGCGGGCGGTTCGAGGTGGCGAGGCTGCTGGAGCCGACATCCAAGACGCGCACTATTATGCGGCTGACCAGTGCTGATGCTCCCAAACATCGGCATGGCCATGCGGTGATGAACATGTCGGCGGCAGAGACTATGCTATGGGCGATCCGGTCTTGATCATGTCGTGGTGGTCCGTCGCGGCGAACGTGGTGCCGATGGCGGCGACGCAGCGCTGGCGGCTGCCGATGGGGCGTGATCATCTACTTGTCTTTGCCGTGATGGGGTTGGGCCCATCCCAACATCCTCTCGCGGAGATCTTCCCCACGTGGGTGCGGGGCTCTGCATCACCATCGCCATCGGCCTCGTCGACCAGCTGCGACGCCAATGGAGCGCGCGGAGCAAGCACGGATGGGGGAGTAATGGAAGGGGCAGGAGAATGCGAGGGTGATGTGGAATTCTTATTTACTAGGAATAAAAGAAAAGAAGAGTGACGTGGATGTCCACGTGGCAAAACCACTGCCACATCAGCAAAACCACCGCTTGAAACCGGCCTGAGGGGTTAAATGACCGGATTTGACAAGTTTGGGGGGGTTAAATAACCGGTTTTGTAGTTCAGGGGAAAACCAGACTTTTCTGATAGTTCGAGAGAGTAAACCGAACTTTTTCCTATTTGAAACTATGAACAATATCATGATCATTAACTAAAACATATCTATCTCATATATATGCACTAATAGTAACAAGGCAAATCCTAGAACAAGTATGCTACTAACAGTAGTAGGCATCAAAATCATCATATAACAAATTTCTAGGAAACAAAGCCTAGTCAAAAGAAATGTTATTACCGCGACTCACTGAGGATCGCACCGACGAATGTTGTGGTAGAGTCTGATCCGAATAAGACGACGCACAGAGAAGGAGACAGTGAGCAGTCACGCGAACGCTTCCCAAAAACCTGATTCGCCCCAACCCGTGTAGAATCGCAAGGGACACCAGCTTCAGAAACACTGCTCTCCCCACATCGGTGCACACCGAGGAAGGGATGGAGTAGCCAAGTAGCACAGTAATAAGGAATTAGGCAAAAGTACAAAACTGAGTCTGGCTATTATGAAAGCTTAACTCTATTTTGCATTCTGTCTATTTTAGTCTAGAGTAGAGGACTCCTTTATATAGAGCCAGAGCCAGAGTCCTCCCCCTTAGACTAGTCATATGGTACTAAACTTCCACCATGCAAGAGTGGGCCTTTGGGATTTTGGTGTATGGGCCAAGCCCAAACTTCTAACAACCCCCCACCAGATCCCAAAAGCACCACGAATTTGCCCATAGTTCCAAAGTGCTGTTGATATACCAGTTTTTCGGTGGAGACCGGTTAAGGTTGAACATCCACCTAGAATCTCAAGCAAAACTCGCCCACAACTACACAATGGACTAAGCCTTGAATTGACAGTTTTGTGTGGACAAGTTTCACCTAAGATCTTTGCTGATACTTGGCCATCGATTAGCTACTCCTCGGGTGGAGCATATAAGTCATACTCCGGTGTCTCTTCATGAGCTTCTTAGATAGTACCCGTTTCTCACAAACTGTGACTAGCAGTCGGGCTCACATAGGTGTGTTCTTTCAATAATGCTCTGTATGATAGCTTCTTTGCTATTTAAAGCCACAGAACATATTAAGACAGAGTCATCCTACCATACAGACTTGAGAGTACGACATCTTTAGTGGAGTGGGTTATAGAATGTACTCTCCTTCAGTTAACCAAACAGTTTGTTTTTCCCAGGTCCTACTTCACAGGATCTCCGATCACATAGGTTGGGTTGCCATTGTACTGTAACTCACATAGGTCTCATTCCTATCTCTTTCGATGCATTATCTATCACATTTCGTGATAAACCCTTTGTAAAGGATCGCGATTCTCATTGTTGGGATATAATCCTGACTATTATTCGAAATTTCTCAATTTTCTCGTGATTTCAATCGTCTTTTTGGCTCTGGCAATGGGTGAGTAAGTATCAAAGAAATCTTCTCCTTCTTTTTGAGTATAGCCCTTGGCCACAAGCTCTACCTTATACTTTTCAATAGTACCATCAGGCCTAGGCTTTTTCTTGAATAACCACTTACATCCAACTGGTTTGTAGCCATATGGACGATTAGTGATTTCCCAAGTCCCATTAGCGAGAATAGAATCCATTTCGCTACGGATCGCATCCTTCCAGTACTCTACATCAGGAGATGCATATGCCTCTGAAATGGATTTAGGAACATCATCCACAAGGTACACAATGAAGTCATTTCCAAAGGATTTTTCAATCCTTTGTCTTTTGTTCCTTCTAGGAACAATACTGTCCTCCTTCTCAATGATTTGTTTGTGTGTGTGTTCGGAATGCTCAATGGGAATTATGGATTCAAGAGTTAAATCATTTGCTTGACTAGTAGAGTTATGCATATCCTTCATGGGGAATATATTCTCAAAAAATGTAGCATCTCGAGACTCTATTAATGTATCGACATGCAAGTCAGATACCTCAGATTTAACTATGAGAAACCTATAGGCAGTACTGCAATGAGCATATCCTAGAAAGACACAATCCACAGTTTTCGATCCTAGTTTGCGCTTCTTAGTTATCGGTATGTTGACTTTTGCCAAGCACCCCCAAGTGCGCAAGTAAGATAGTGATGGTTTTCTCCTTTTCCATCCTTCATACGGAGTAATCTCACTACTCTTAGTGGGAACTCTGTTCAGGACATGAGTCGAGGTCAGTACAGCCTCCCCCCACCATGCCTTAGATAAGCCTGTAGTGTCTAACATGGCATTAACCAAGTCACTCAACATGCGGTTCTTTGTTTCAGCAACTCCATTGGATTGAGGCTAATAGGGAGGTGTCCTCTCATGGATAATTTTGTGCTCTACACAGAATTGAGAGAACTCATTTGAGAAATACTCTCCACCACGATCCGACCGAAGTCTTTTGATTTTTCTTTCTAGTTGATTCTCAACTTTAGCCTTATAAGTTTTAAAATAGTCTAGAGCCTCATCTTTTATTTTCAACAGATACACATAACAATATCTAGAAGCATCATCAATTAGAGACATGAAATATCTTTTCCCTCCTTTCGTCAACACACCATTCATTTCACAGATATCTAAATGTATGAGTTCTAAAGGTGTCACAGATATCTAAATGTATGAGTTCTAAAGGTGCCAAATTTCTTTCCTCCATAACTTTATGAGGTTTGCGAGGTTGCTTTGCTTGCACACAAGTTTGGCATTTAGAACCATTGACTATAAAGAGTTTTGGAATTAAATTTAAATTGGATAGCCGAGACATACAACCAAAATTTATGTGACACAAACGTGAGTGCTAGACGTTAGCCTCATCCCCATTATTTGGATCACAAATATGGTTCACAACCTTATTACAGAAATCTGAAAGGGAAAATGGAACAAGCCTCCGCAATCATAGCCTTTTCTAATAAAGAGTCCAAATTTAGAAATGACTACTTTATTTGACTCAAACACCAACTTATACCCATCTCTACATAGAAGGGAGCCGCTGATGAGATTCTTATTTATTGAGGGGACATGCTGCACATTCTTCAGCTGCACGATCTTTTTTTTTACTTAAAACAGTAGGGCGAGCCCTTCTGTATATTAAATGAATAATTACATAATTACAAAAAAAAAGTAAATAAAGTGAAAAAACAGAACAAAAGGTTCAAAGACAGAAGTTACAGGTCTGAAACTTGATAAAATAGGAGTATTGCAACCAAAACAGAATTGGTGCTCTTGGATAATCGTAGGATCCAGGTGATCAGCTAGGAAGGTTAGATAACCATGCAGCTAGCAGGGGCTTAATGGAGGGTTTGGTACGGTGGATCAGAAGAGAGACTTCCCGAGAAAAAGTGTCTCGCCAGCCTGGAATGCTAGGCGCTTGGTGGTTGAAGATCCAGTTGTTTCTTGTGATCCAAATAGCCCATGTAGTTAATATAATCAGTTCCATAAAAAAACTGTGACCGATCTTGTCCTTGAGATGGAATAGAGCTTGTTGGGCCGAGAAGAGCGACAATCTTTGCGGGCAGATGAAGTCCCAACATTGCTAGGCAAATGAGCAGTTCCAAAAGAGGTGTTGTGCCGATTCTTCAGCTGCTTGGTCACATAGGTAGCATGAGTAATCATCCAGTGGGCAATTCTTGCGTCGCAAGATGTTCCTAGTGTTAAGCCTGTCTTTGAGCAGAAGCCAGAAGAAAATTTTATGACGTTGTTGGCAAGCTGCATGATCTTTCCCCAAGTAAACTTCAGATTTATCGTGTCAACAGCAAGAACAGAGGCATGCGAACCGTTTCCCATCAACACGGAGGAAGCCCAAGCAGCCTAATAAGAAGAAAACAAGGACACATCAGCACATACGTGAATATTAGCCCCTGTGTCAATCCACCAGTCGGTGGAATGACAGACCAAAAGAACAGTAGATAAATTACCATATCCAGATGTCCCTGCTCCGGTATCGCTAATAGTCACATTCACGGACTTAGTCTATCTATGCTCATTCTTTATGTCTTTACGGTCAAGACATTTGTTGGCCTAGTGGCCGCCCTTACCGCACACATAGCAGGCACATTTTTCCTTGTTTGGCTTCTGGTTCTTCTTAAAATTGGTTGTATGTACGACTTTGGCATTTCCCTTGAACTTTCCGTTACCATGGTGTTGTACGACATTGGCACTGGACTGTCCTTTAGGCACCTTAGGATGCTCATCCTTCGCCCGAGCTTTCTCCTCAACATCAAGGGACGCAATCAGATCCTCAACGGAAATATTTTGTCTTTTGTGTTTCAGAGATGTGGCAAAATTCCTCCATGGAGAGTGCCACCAGCCACAAATTTATTGGGTAATGTGCATTTGAGGTGGTCGAGTTCCCTCGTAATGAATTGTATTTCATGAGCCTGCTCAACTACAGAACGGTTCGTAACCATCTTGTAGTCATGATATTGCTCAATGGTATACAACTCACTGCCAGCATCCGAGGCAGCGAACTTATGTTCGAGTGCCTCCCACAGCCCCTTTGCGTCTGTCATGTGCATGTACATATCGCACAGACGATCGGAAAGAACGCTAAGAACGCATCCCACAAAAATTGTGGTGGCTACTTTAAACTCATTTCCCTGTTCGGGAGTGAATTCCCCCTCAGGTCTATCAGAGGCAACCCAAAATACGTTTAGAGCCGTGAGCCACAAAGTGACTCTTGTCTACCATCTTTTGAAGTTCACTCCACTAAACTTCTCTGGTTTCATTGCCACGACAAAACCAGTCATTTTCATCACAGAGTTTCTATCAAGTTCACAATCAGGTTTGTGGATTGTTGGATATAAGCACACTTTTGTGATTGTTATAATTCCTAAAACAATAATTGAATTGACAACAGCATATATACTAGACATATTTGAAACTATGAGCAATATCATGATCATTAACTCAAACATATCTATCTCATATATATGCACTAACAAGGCAAATCCTAGAACAAGTATGCTACTAACAGTAGTATGCATCAAAATCATCATGTAACAAATTTCTAGGAAACAAAGCCTAGTAAAAAAATGTTATTACCGCGACTCACTGAGAATCACACCGACGAAGGTTGTGGTAGAGTCTGATCCGAAAAAGATGACGCACAGAGAAGGAGACGGCGAGCAGTAGCGCAAACGCTTCCCAAAAACCTGATTCGCGCCAACCCGTGCAGGATCACAAGGGACGCCGGCTTCGGAGACATTGCTCTCCCCCACGTTGGTGCACGCCGAGGAAGGGACGGAGTAGCCAAGTAGCACAGCAATAAGGAATCGGGCAACGGTACAAAACTGAGTCCGGCTATTATGAAAGCTTAACTCTATTTTGCATTCTATCTACTTTAGTCTAGAGGAGTGGACTCCTTTATATAGATCCAGAGCCAGAGTCCTCTCCCTTAAACTAGCCATATGGTACTAAACTTTCACCATGCAAGAATGAGCATTTGGGATTTTGGTGTATGGGCTAAGCCCAAACTTCTAACACACTCAACAGTATTTAAGGATTGATGGTGAAAAAAGAGAGTATGAAATGATAAAATGAATGAGCCTTAAGGCCGCTCCCAGTGCTCCACCCTAGATGGTATCTTAAGCCTGCCATGTAGGCAAAATGATGATGTGACACCATAGTTAATGAAGAGAGATGGTACTCTAGTATCTAATCTGGATACCGGTTCGGTCTCGAAATCCAACGCATAAAATTTATTGTGATCGATCCTGTGTATTTACGTTTGTGTGTATCAACAAACATATATTGCTTTAGTATATGCTATAAACAGACCACAATACTCAAATACTAGTAAAGATCATGCATGAATTAAATGAAACAGCCTAAGATACTACACCATAAGAAATCATACATTGAAAAGATAGTATCATAACACTCCTCGTACACTAAAGAAACTGCACTAAGATACTGTCTATTAGGAGCAGCCTAACGGATTACATACTAGGCACAAGGAAAAATTCGTTGAGGTTAGTACTGTGCAATGATCAGTTCTGTTGAGCCGAGCGCTCATTCGATCTTGACGTAGGTGCCGAGCGCGTCGAGGTGGCGACCAGAGCGCGCGTGGAAGCCGAGGATTTTACCGCCGGCGGCAGGAAGCGCGAACGGGATGCCGTCCTCCTGCCCAAACGTCCCATAAGTGCGAAGGTTGCTGACGAAAGTGAGCGATCTTACGACAAAGTTGTGGTCGAATTGGCCATAGTGGCCTACAACGTTGGTGAAGCACTCGTCTGGCTGCAGACAAATCTGAACAGACATCATTGTGTTAAAACGCCTTTTCGGAAGCAATTCTATGATATATGCGAGCGGTTGAATGAACCAACACTGTACATTTTGATTGTGCTTAATTAATCTTACAGCGTGAGATCGTCAATGAGCTAGAGGCGATGAGTTGCATTGCATACCTCAGAGAGCGCTCCCCCTCGTCCACCCCACAGGTCGGTCCACTCCTCCCGACCGTTCCTCTCATACAAGACGGAGATGGCATCGACTGTGTCGCCGTGGCGGACGACGACCTTGACGACACGGTTGACACCGCGCACGTCCATGTCCCTGGCGTCGCCGCCGCAGGGCCCCATCCTCGCAACTGAATCCTGCATTTCGTCACCGAGCACAACACAAGAAGCGCCTTAAGATCGTCATTCTGCATGTACGTACCATATCTGCAAAGACGGTACGCATCGCCTCTCGGAATCTTAGCAATGGGAACTGGACGGGATGGGAGAGAGGCACGAGTTTGTGGTATAACACGAAAGTCAACTACGGACGATTGGTGTGTACGTGCTTGGCACTACCATAACCTGTCTACATTTGCACCATAACTTGGCACTACCCCGGCGGCTCAGCCCAGTGTTGGCCCTGACCAGCCAACAGGCCACGTTTCCTGCGGGCGCTCCACTCCCAATATCCGCCGTGCGCATCGCAGGTCAACCAACCACCACACCGCGACCGCGCGGCGCAGCGGCAAGCAGCCGAGTCCACCCAGCTGCGCCCGTACCGCGCCCCACAGCCGATTTTTTTTTCTTCCGAAATGGCATTGTTACCGGATGTTTTAGCGAAAATGGCTCATGCCGCGTCCTATTTGCAGAATTGGTGTTTCGACCGTGCGACCACCGCTCGGACTAGCTTAAAACCGTACGGTCGTCGTGCGATAGATCCAATTTTGTTTCGGTCGCATGGCCACCGTGCGGTTGGACCTGCGTACAGGACAGTAATAACCAATTGATATGACTTCGTACACTGGTTCAATGGAATCTGCTCGAGCTCACATAATTACCAATTAATCGGCGTCTTCTTCTACGATAAGATACGCCAAAAATGTATGGGTGGAATGAAGCATTGTTTATCTTTCAGTGGGGTACGTAATCACACACACCAGATGATGGAAATGCAAAGTAACACTCAAATTGAAAGATCATAGCGTGTCAAGCAATTAAACAAGCTTCGATATTTTTAGCTAGCTATGGGGTCAATGGCTGCTTATGGTTTTTATCAGACATTCAGAACAGACATAACAGATGATCTCTAGAAGTCCATCTCATCTCTTTGCATAATTAACGAGGTGGCACCTTTACCTATGATGACACACTGCACCGCACGGTGATTATGCGGTTTTGACTCCACCGCAGGGTGGTCGTGCGGTTTTGGCTCGGCCGTTGCGGCAGTGCGCATGTGTCAGCTCAAAAGCTAGTCCGAACAGTCACCGTGCGGTTTTGGCTCGGCCGCTGCGGCAGTGTGCATGTGTCGGCTCAAAAGCTAGTCTAGGCAGTGGCCGTGCAGTCGAAATGCTAATTCTGTACATACAGCGCGACAAGAACCATTTTCGCTAAAACATCCGAAAACAGTGTCATTTCAGCCAAAAATTCCCCACAGCTGCGTGCAGGGGCGGAGATAGGCCTCGGGCCGGTTGGGCAACGGCTCGAGGCCGGGAGAATAGTAGTGGAATTAGTATGTATAAAAAACAGTACATAGTGGCCAGGCCCGACATGTACGGCCCAGCCCGAGGCATCAAGCAAACATCCCAACCGGCCAGCCCAGGCTCCCAACGACTCCTCTCTCCCTCTGTGTTCTGTGGCTCTGTCCCTTAGTCCTCACGTGTAACATCCCCAAATTAATAAATGATAATTAGTATGCATCTCATTAACATGCATGTTGTTTTTGAATCTTTTGCGGTATTTATTGCTCTTGGGTTTGTATTTCAAATATATAAAAATGAGGATAATTTAAAACTTTTGAACATGCATTGGTTTTTCTCGAGCATTTGCATAGTTTGTTGCATTTAAAATTTTGAATTCAAAGAAAACATACACTTCAAATTTGAGTTCCAAAAGAAAGCAAGAATAAAAACTTATGAACATCATTTGGAAATAATTTATTCAAATACTATAATAATTATCATGAATAAATATAATTTTTTCCAAAATTTTGGAACCTATTTCAACCCCTAGAAAATTCAAACTCAAATCAATAACCATTTCCAAGTTTGAAATTAAATTCAGCAAATAAATCTTGAAAAGTGGTGTTTAAGATTTTATTTGAGTACTAGGATGTCCCATGATCACCTCTGAAAATTTTCAGAATTTATAGAATTTTATTTCTATTTTTAGAGCCCCGGTCAAACCTTTTTGTTTCTTGGTCAAATTGATTTTAAACTTGGGCTTAGCAGTGTTGCACCGACCCAACCAACTCGCCTAACCGATCGAGCCCGATGTGAATTGGTCCAGCCCAACCAGCTCGCCTCGTTCACTTACCTTCGGCCACTGACGCGCCGACCCCACCTGGCAGGGGTGTCTTCAACCTCGGGTCATGGCGCGAGCGCCACGGGGCCGCCTTGCTTTGCTGCATGCCGTCTGCACCGTTGCCGCACCACCCTAGCTGACCATTCCCAGGCCTTCGCCATCTCACGCCGTGACCATTCTCGTCCTCATCCGAGGATAATACTTCCCCTTCGCCCCCAATTCCCCCCATCCTTCCTCTCGGGGTTGAGGAAGGAGGAGCTCACATTTGCTCTGTTCTGCGGTAAAGTCCACGCAACCTTGTCCCTCGACTCTCCCTTTCCATGCCGTTTCCATCTCAGCTCATTTAAACCCTTGTCGTTGTTTGTAGATCATAGGGCACTATCGTGTCTTTGTCGGCTCTAGAGCGCGCCCCGCACAGACATCACCGTGCCTTTAGTCCTTACGGTGAGGTTCTAGCTTGATCTTGCGCGTCATCTCAAGTCTCAATGCACAACTAAGAAAACCCCTCTATCAATTTCCTCATTGCATCACAGGAGCTTTGCAAATTTGGATTTCCCCTTTTTGTCGGCCCACACCACTGTTCTTCACCCAATCGCCATCTTGGTAAGCCTTTCCTCGATTGCTTTCGGTAAAAGCATCTCCTAGGTCTACTTAAGCGGTCCCGACCTTGCTTTTGTTCTCTCCCTGCTCAGGTTGTCGTGCCCTCGTGAAGACCTTAGCGCCGCCATTCGGTCACACGTCGCCGGAGCTCCTCCGTGGATCTCTAACCATTTCTTTGGCTCAGGTAGCTTCTTGTTACCTCTTAGGAGCTTCAGAAGGCTTTTGTTTGCTCAATGCATCGCCAAAACGATTTAATCGCTTTTGTCGTTCTTGCGCCGCCGCACTCCATTGTCGCGCCGCCGCTACAGCCCTTCTCCGACCAAGCTCCGGTTGCCAATCGGATCGTCAAGCTATTAGCAACCCAATGATACCCTTGTTTGGCGCTTATAGATCACGCACGGCATGAAGCCGCCAAAAAAGCTTCATGATTCTTGCGCTCCTCTGCGTTGTCAGAATTTCCGACCGAAAATAGTAGCTCATTAATTAACCAAATCTTATATTAGTTAGCGCTAATGATTGCTTAAGAAATTAATAGCTGTCTGAAGTACTTAATGCGTCACTTACATGTGGGCCCGAGACCATTAGTGCATAGTAACCAACCCCATAGACCGTATGCACTGTGCTGTGGACCGAAGGTCCACGCACTGTTCGGAGAACCGAGCATATGACAAGTAGGTCCCACCTGTCGGTTTTAACTAGGATTTTAATTGGAAAATGAGAAATTGCACTGTGCACTGGACCCCATCCATCTTGGACTGCGGCTAGCTAGATCTCGGTAAGAAAAGTCTTTAATGCTTTTATAAATTCCGAAATGGATTATTGTTGAACTGAAAAATCAATTAACTTCAAAAATGCATAACTAATTCATTTTAACTCCAAACACAGTGAAACCCATTTTGATCATTCTAATTTTAAGTGAAATTTATTTTTAAAATAGGTTTCAACCTTGTCACTGTCTCAAAAAATATAGTTTGTGGAAAGTGATCCAAAAATGAATTATTTTTACACTATAAATTGATGTTAAACTTTGAAAATTCATAACTAAATCATAAAGACTCCAAAATTTATGATTCAAATTTTTTAGTTTCCTTTTTACATGTAATTTAATATAAAAATGGGTTGAATCATGTTATTGTTCCATAAATCACTTTTGGCAAAATTACTTTAGGTTTAGTATTAGTGTTGTACCAAAAATTGTTGTAACTTCAAAAATACATAAGTATTTCTCTGTAACTCCAAATTGAGTGAAATAAATTTTGTTGGATTCCTCTGTTACTGTACTGTAATGTAGAATAGGTTTTGAGCTTGTTACTATCCCTGAAAATTTTATTCTACATATGACTAGTGCACTACTTTCATGACTTTAAAAAATCATAGAAAATTCATCTTAGCTCCAAATGAGGTGAATCAAATTCCATTGTTCATCTCATGTGGTGCTTTGTCTACCATAAAAATTTCATATGCACCACCTCTCTGGAAATGTTTACCAAAACATTTAATTCGGATGAACAGTAAGAGATAGCAATTTTATTGGATTTTCTTGAAACCTGATTTTCAAACTGTCATAACTTTTGCATAGAACATCCAAATCAATTTATTTTTGTTGATAAATTCGTGTAAAATCATGCTCTACCTTCTGTGAAAATTTCATGATTTTTGGATGAATTTGAATTTTTGAGTATTTTGGTGTTATCCTTTCTTATTGGTTCCTTTCGATTCTTTCGCTAGGTTTCGACGATTCTATTGTATACGAGAGTGATCCTTTGCAGCAAGTCGAGTATCTCTAGCAAGGCAAGCAGCCCCCCTGATCATATTGATCCTATTACTTTCGTTACAAAATATCTTGTTTGCAACTTGTATGTATGCATGCTCTACTTGAATGATTATTTTTCGTTAGAGGTAGTTATTCCTAGTAGATGCATGAGCCATAGCAAATGTTATCCCTTGCTAATGAACTTAGGTTAATAATTCCGCTGGTGAATTAGAGCCCGGTGGATGATATATGGTCTACTTATGTTTATATGATGTCATGCTTAGCAATGCTTAGAACGGTAGAATGGGGATCATCGCCTCGGCGATGATCATTATATCATCACTTTAAATTACTTGGGTCAGGGTACCCATGTATGTATTGTATTTGAGAAACTAAAACTGAAAACAAAATATTTTGGACTTGGGCACATTGGTTGGATGGTGTGATTGTGGGGTGTGTGCTCGGTGCCCGAGTCAACAAGAACCGAATTACTTGCGCCATTGATCCTAGCACTCTTGTGTGCTAACCACATGAGGGTATTGGAAACCCCTCTTGACTTAGTAATTTGGCATGTGTTGGCTTCGAGTCGCAGGAGGTTGTGTGTGTTGTGTTGAAAAAGAAATTAATCCATGTGTGTGTTGGGCATGACGGGACGGGTTCTGGGTTTTAAGTCCCAGCCCTACCCCGAGGAGCATTGGTAAGTTCTCTCTTTGCCGATGACTCCGACACAACGTATGGTTTCTATCATACGGGCGACTCGTAGTTAATACACAATATTGGAAGACGTCTCGTAGGACTTAGCCGTGCCGGCGTACCTAAGGAAGTGTGCTAAATCATGTGACGAAAAGGCGGTCTGACATGTGAGTACATTGGTACACCCCTGCAGGGTATAATCTATTCGAATAGCCTCGTCTTAGGTTATGGATACGCTTGGTTATTTTCCGCAAGAATTAGACTATAACCTTTTCGATAAAACTTAAATTCGGGTGGTACGAATGGGTAATTCATGCTATGTTGTGGTGGCTGTTGGGAAGTCACCTCTAGGATGTTATTTATGTTTATAAATGTTGTCTCGTTGTTATTTAATCAAATAAAAACAGATTTGTCAAACTGTCTTCAATCTATTACTCTATTGCAAAGGAAAATTGCTTTATACTGAAAACTGCTTAGTGTAGTAGCCTTCCTTTGACACAAGAATGCATCTATATATTCTTTTACTTGTAAATCTTGCGAGTACAACTTTATACTCAGCTGCATTGATTTAATTATTGCAGAGGAGGTTGATCCCCAAGGGATCGACTATTGTGAGACCGACTTCGTGCAGGACGACTAGCTTGGTGGCCCGGTCGGTTGCCTTGTGGGTAAAGGCAAACCGGTTGGCTTTTGTTTATCGCCATCTTATGGCCTTTGTTTCCGCTGCTACTTTAGTTATTTACTTTGTCTTTTGGCCGGTCGGCCCTACTTTTGTAATATGAACTTGTATGTCCTTTTTTATGTAAGCTTGTAGACTTAGTAATGTAATGACCTGTGTATGGAATGGACGCTTAATTTTTGTATGGGGTATGTGTACTGCAATTCTGGGAAGTACATATGCGCTGAGAGTCGGGATATTTGATTTGTAATGCTAAGGCCAATTGGATGGTTAAGTATTACGAGTTAAATACCCCGGGTTCTCACATCACGCGACCAATGGCAGCCCTAGCCGCCTTCAGCATTCCCCAGTCCAGTTTGGCGGTTCCCCTAGCGCTCCTCACCTGAGTCGCCTCTCTCTCATGACCGTGCCACCCCTCGTCGCCTCCTCTTCTCTCACGCAGCCTTGCCCGCTGCTTCCACCACGAGCCCAAGACGTTGTCCCCACCACCTCCTCTCTAGTCTCCACTGCCTAGTGCCCCCCGCCTCCTCTCCACGACTCCACCTTGTGTGGCAAGCTCCTCCTCAAAGTCGACCTCAAGCCTCAATAGAAGTCGTGATCTTGACTTCTGCAGCCTCCACCCCCAACGCAACAGCGCCCAGTGGCCAGCGCCTCCTACTCCGCCCTCCTCACTTCCTCATCTCCTCTCCAGCTCTCCTCATCGCCGGTGCCGTCTTCTAGTGAGTTCAAATCTTCAATGTGTTTCATAACTACTTGATCCCAATTATGCATTTCCTTAGCTTTTCTTTTGCATAAGTTTTGCTTTTTTATGCACTTGCTTGTCTGAAGAACGAAATTTCAGTATCATGCTGCTTTTGTAGGGCATTCCAGGAGGAAGTGGTAATGTCCATCTTTGTAGATGCAGTATTTGTGACTCAAGTGATTATGATCCTGATACCAACCAATTCACTGATAAGACAATAATGTACTGTGATCAGTGTGAATGTGAATATATGCTTTTTTACCACTCAATAATAAGATATGCCAGATTTTATATTCAAATCTACTGATTTCTTGGTCATCTTATTTTGGTAGATCTTGTTGGTTGCATTAGAAATAGAGGTCATCAGCTTACCTGCTGTTTGGAAGGGTGCTAGTTTTGTAGTAGGGAATGTTCAAGGGTTAATTCCTTATTTGCTATTGGAAGTTGGCGAGTTCCCAAAATGCCATCGAAAAATTGCTCATATCTTTTTTGCCACTCGTTCTCAACTTTAATCCTTTTTGCCACTCAGGTCCTTGGTAGTGGACTTAACCGTTGACTTGGGCCTTGAAAAAACGATTTTGCCCTAAGTATCTTTGAGATTTTTCTAAATTGTTTGTCATAGTAATATAGTTCCAAAATTATAAAATTTTAGAGAAAGTTTGTGACATAGTATAAACCCTATAAAAATTATAGAATAATCTACACTATTTCAAAAAATCTTAAAAATTTCAGAACTATATTATTTTGTCAAATAATTCACTAAAGATCTCAAAGATACTTAGGAGCAAAATCGTTTTTCACGCCCAAGTCAATTTAGCTAAGTCCACTTCAACCTGATCGAGTGGCAAAAAAGGGATTAAAGTTGAGAACGAGTGGCAAAAAAAGGATGAGCAATTTTTCAATGGCATTTTGGGGAGCTCGCCAATTTTCAATGGCAAATAAGGAATTAACTCAATGTTCAAAGGTATGGAAGTATTTAACAAAAAATTCTATTTTTATCCTGAATTAATTTGGATTAAAATGTGGACTTTATGCATACTTGTTATGCTGTCTCCCGCACATTAAATGATCGATTTTGATGTTCCATTCTATGTTAAGATATTTCAACATTTGCAAGAGCTTATTGAGAAATCAATTCCAACTCCAATTGAAGGCTTATCATGTACTATCTTGAGATTTGATAGAGAAAATGCCAGTGACCATGATGATTATGACAATGAGAAAGTTGCAAGATTACCTTGTGCTAGTGGTACGTTACATTCTTTTTTTTCTATGTTTTATCTATTTTGTCGTATTGTTAAACATGGAATTCAATATTTATTTCGATTGTGCATTTATGTTGTACTTTTATTATGCCCCAGTGTTGATAGTATTTGACATTAGTTATAGACTTATAGCCCCTTAGTTTTGGATCTAAGGCTCTGTAAAATCCTGATTCCGTCACTCGCCGTGTGGTCTGTGTCACTGTCAATATCTAGGCATGAGGCGCACAACTCACATCATCACGCACCGCACAGCACGGCCGGCACACCCGGCGGAGCCCCACCCCGCGTGGGCGCAAGATTGATCCACCGCGGCGGCAGGCGCGTAGTCGGAGCCGCGGAGGGCGTGGCAGGCGCACCAAGGCGAAGCGAACCAGGCGCACGGGCGCGGACGAAGCGCAATTGCTACAAGAGCTCTGGGCCTCTGGCACCACAGAAACCAATCCAATTCGTAACGAAGAACAAAAATTGGCAGTAGACATTCACCCTCCATCCCAGTTCGTCAGGTTTACAGGGTTCAGTTCAGTTCGCACGGTAATAACCCATTATTATCCATTGTTTCCAACTGCGAATCTTGTGGTAAAAGGAGAGAAAAAAGGTTGACCCCTCACTGAATTTTGCAGAACACGTACTGACGTACACGACAAGGTGAGTTACAAGACTTTTCAAGTAACAGCGCAAAACAGTTTGTCTCCACTCTCCGGTAACAACTATTCTCCCCCCACTCTGTAACTTGTGTTACAAACCAAAAGCCAACTTTGGATTACAAGTTTACAAATGATATTAATGAAAAAAAAACCTTCATATCTCAGTAAAATCCAATAATAATGTACTAAAATCCCTAGCAACACCCAAACCGGCTCGTTTGCTTCTGATCGTCTTTCGAATAGCTGTCGATGCTTACCCTATCGAGGGATAGCTCCACTTTGTAAGAATCGGAATTCAAGATTTTCCTGCTCACGTTGCTGTAGATCTCCTTGATGGCAATCTCAAATGCTGTCTTCACGTTTGTCGAGTCCAGAGCTGAGGTCTCCATGAAGAACAGCCCTTCAGCTTCGGCAAGAGCTTTACCTTCCTCCAGTGGTATTTCACGGATATTCTCCAAATCACATTTGTTGCCCACCAACATCTTGGCTACCGTAGTGTCAGAATGTGCTGCATTGAATTTAAAAGTAGTGTTTCAATACTCCAGCAGAAGACAATACACCCATTATGCAAAGGAAAAATAAATGTGTTCTCGAAAATCGTAAGGAGACAATGCAGCTGTATGCCGCCACAAGTGCAAGGCATGACTTGTGAATGTGTGAATTGTGATGGACATGTAAGAAACCAAGCAGTGAAAGGCATCAAACAAGAGAAAAACGGAACCACAGGAAGTAGGAAATGCGTCTGAGGACAAGAAACAAAAGTTGACACATGACACATCTTTATGAGTTCTTAGTAAGTAGCTTCCAAGAAAATAGGATTAGTTGTTTTGGAACAGCTGGATTGTGCTTGTGGAGTCCTGTCATCTTCGGAAGCCCTTCCAAAGAGAAGGGCTATTCTTGGTAATAGATGGAATCATGGAACACATATACGATCCTAATTCCTACATTTATTTAACATTTTCAGTTAGAGAAATTAAATCAGGTAATCAAGGATATCACTAGTAGTTTGAATGGTGCGAGCACTAGCACCAAGAAAATAATCACAGAGCAAGAAACAAGCACAATCCTATCCATCCAATAGTCCCCATCATATCTGATACCTTTCAATACATCCATGCAACCTAATTATCTTCAACTTCAAAAGAAAGTGTAAAAGAGCATTAAACGCTTTTGGGGATGAAGCTTGGTATTTTCAGACAGCATCCGTATGGACCGTATCATTTTCAAACAACATAAGCTACATGCCAAATTCGGAGAAACAGTACATGTCACAGAAAATGTCTATCTTGGTATAGTGTTATGTTGGTTCATCCATAACATTACACAATACTTGTTTATTTAATGACAGCAATTCTGGCAAAACATTAGCACCTAACATTACCGGTGATTGGTGAAACAATACGACGAAACACACCCATGGATGATCAGTTCCCATTTCCCAAAAGATCAGGAGTGTTAAAGTAAAATACATGGAGAACCAAAAAAATACAAAAGTAAGATATGTGCTAGAACCAAGGTTAGAGTTCACCGGTTATTGCATCATGAAGAACAGAAGGCTACATGATTAAGAAAATTGAGCATGAAACAACATCAACTCAGGTGCAATTCGATGATATTTAGTTTGGAGGTGCTAAGAAATTTTGTGTGCTCAATAAAAAGAAACTAGCAAGTAACTAGGATTATTAGGATGTATCGTCCTGAGTTTCATGGCATAGCATTGGTAGTAAAATACAAATTGCAACTTAGTATCCAGGATTCTGGTGCGTTACAAAATTGCATTATTACCATAGCTCCATCTTATACCAAGCTTTGCCCTTCCAGAAGAGCAATGTATCCTAGATTTACCTAGACTGTATTTCTTCCATGTTGGTTGACTGGTTCCAAGTACAGTTGGCCAAATGGGCCGTGCTAGCCAGGCCAGCCCGAAGCACGCCACTATTGGCCCAGCCCACGCACGGCACAACGGGCCGTGCTGGCATGGCCCAACGCACTGTGCCTGGCACGACATGACCCGTTTAGGCACGGCCGCCAAGCCACCGTCGTGGTGTGAGGAGGCGCTTGCTGCCTACGGCGTGAGGAGGGGGATGGCGTGGGGCGGCGGGGAGCAGGCACCGGTGGTGCGAGGAGGGGTGGCGTGGGGCGGCGAGGAGGAGGCAATTGCCACCTACGATGTGAGGAGGGGGATGGTGTGGAGTGGTGGGGAGGAGGCGCTTGCCGCCTGCAACGTGAGGGGGATGGCGTGGAGCAGTAGGGAGGAGGCGCTGCGGTGTGAGAGGGATCACGGGCTGAGATGGGCTAAACGGGCCTACCCTAGACTGTTGAACTAAACATGCCCAAGCCGGCACGACACGACCTGTGAGCTCAGCATGCCATGCCTAGGTCGGTGGCTGAGCCCATGGGCCAACATGGCACAACCCATTTAACTTGTCAGGCAAAGCGTGCCGTGGTGCCCATTTGGACACCTCTAGTTCCAAGTTTCCAACAGCAAAAAAACTCAAATTTTGCCTCCAAGAAGGTGTGTGTGTGTGGGGGGGGGGGGGATGAAAAGGTGCCAGCACGCCTAAAAAAGGTTTGGCCGCAGACAGTCAAAAGTAAAGTCTTAAGAGTGATTGAAATCATGCTCTAATTCGCCAACCCTGTTATGACAAGAAAATGACAGCCATGCTGTTGCAGCAACCATATCGACAAAGCATAATCAGAATAATTGGATGAAACCATTCAAGACATTTCTAGATAGCCTAGCTGATTATAAACACTTCCACACATAATTTCAACCATCTAAGCGGCTTCCAACTTCATAAATTTATAACTGCAAATAGCTCAGCTCACCAAATGCAAAATTAGTAGCCCCAAGGATGTCTACTACTTCACTGCCGAATCCAAAACAAGCAACTTCTCACAGTAATTCCACTCCCCCGAAGTGGTCCTCGCACTCCTCAAACATTCCCCAACAAGCCTAAGCATCAAGATTCAGATCCAGATTCAGACCAGGTCGCCCAGTCCATCCGGCCTAACAATGCTCCTGCTATCCAAAAAATACCCAATCCAATTCCAATCACCATCTAGGCAACTACAAGCTACAACAACAAAAAAAGTTATGTCCTTTTTTTTGCAAATCCCCCACTGGATTCTAATTCTAATTCTACCAGCTATGCTTCACGAACACTACTGTCCCTTTCGACGTCCAAAACCAACCCAGATCTACACGATCTTAACGAATCAATTGGTCCAAGCCAACAAGTAACAACTAACAAGCAGTAGTAAAGCACGCATGGTAGCTAGTTCTAGTTGAGTAAATAAAGAAGTAGAAAGAAGCAGGTGGATAGGTGAGTACTGTTGAGCTCCTGGAGCCAGCGGCCGACGCTGTCGAACGTGGAGCGGCGCGAGATGTCGTATACGAGGAGCGCGCCTAGCGCGCCGCGGTAGTAGGCGGAGGTGACGGCGCGGAATCGCTCCTGGCCGGCGGTGTCCCAGATCTGGGCCCTGACCTCCTTGCCGTCGATGTCCATGCTCTGCGTCTGGAACTCGACCCCGATGGTGGCCTTGGAGTGGAGGTTGAACTCGTTGCGCGCGTACCGCGACAGCAGGTTGCTCTTCCCCACCGCACTGTCCCCGATGACTACCACCTTGAACAGGTACTCCTCCGTCTCCCCGTCCGACTCGTCCCCCATGGTCTCCTCCTCTTTCTCCCTCTTAAGTCTAAAAGCTAGCTACCACCACCTTTGCCGTCGTCCCGGCACGGCACGGTACGCGCGAGCGGCTGCTGGGATCGCTGGAAATGTGCGAGATTTGTAGCGTTTTGGGGGCACTCGCGCGGTGGGTTTTGACCGAACGCGCAGGTCGGCTCGGCTCGGGCACAGGGGCTCCTCCACTCGCGGCGCCGTGAGGTGGGGTGGTGAGAGAAATGACTAATCACTAACGAGACGAGTGGGAGACTAGTGGACTGGGGCGCATGCACACGGCCACGGCACGGCGGTGGAGGCCGCCGAGTCCAAGCGGCACACGCGGCTGCGCTGTTTCTTGGTGGCTGACGGGTGGGGACGCGGGTTTCGGGAGTTTGGCTGCGGGGCCGGGGTGTCGGTGGGAGGTGTGGATGAGTTTGCGTTGCACGTAGTTGTACGTGCACTTCGGCCTGCCGTCCTTAAGGCGCGGTGAGTTGGCGCCTCGTTGTTCTTGGAGCGACGTGGCCAGATGGGTCCAGGCGAGACAGCTCGGAGAATTGCTCGCGCGTCGTGTCTTTCTTGAGTGGTTTGGGTACTTGAGTGAGACACGGGTGTTTTCGTTTCTCGCTAGCCGCTACAGCTGTTGTAGCACCCCGAAAATAAATTTTCTGGAGATGAACCTCCGCGAGGCCTTCTCGATTCCACCGTTCATCTTTAAACAGTATCAAAAGGTGAGGAGAGATCGAACGGTAGGGAGAGGTCCTCAGCGTGCCCTCCCCATAGAATTTGCTTCCCAGGAGGTACCTGCCGGCCCGGGCATGTCGAACAATTCAGCGAGAGGCTGTTCTGACGCGAGGATTCTTAATTACGTACTTCCTTAGTACACGCACTATATCCTAGCACATTAATTAGTACCACTAGATATATATCATATTGTTTTTCTCTATCAAAAGGTAGGAAAAGAGCCTTCAAAAAAAATGGAAGGAAAAGCTTACCGTTTCAAGTGAGGGTATTCAAGGAACAGCAGTGATAATCACCGTACTACGCAAAGAACAACATGCTACTGTACTACACATATCAATTAATGGCCTACTAAACAAGCAGCAACTGAGAACTTCAATTGCAGTACACCCCATCCCTGTTCATACAAACAACACGGGCTAAGCAGGGGGGCCAATTCGACCAACACTACTGATCGATAGAGCTCGCTAGCTCATCCACCACATTTATTCAAGAATACTACGTACTGTCCATATATACCATCTAGCTGCTACCACAAAACACTCCATTTCCATCATGAAAACAAGCTAGCGCTTGCATGCGCACGTACAGCACATCTCACCTAGCGCACATGGCAGACGCATTTGTAGTGGTAGGCGCTGTTCATCGGGTCGCTGGCGTCGACGGGGACTTCCTGCGCGCTACACCTGTGCCGGCAACCGCGGCACTCGTTGTAGGTGCACGTCGGAGCCCTCGACCCCACCAGCAGTCTCCTCCCACTGATCTGCTCGTTCAACGTCCAGCTCCCTGATGTTGGTGCTTCTTCTTCTGACCTCGGTAAGCCGGCCTGCAACATGCAAAAATGTCAATACACATCGCGCTAGTCATGGAAGAGATGGAAGGAAGGCGAATATGTTTCATAAATCTAAGACGAATATGTTTCATAAATCTAAGAGCTTGCAACTTTAGTCGACTTGCAAACCATGATATATATGCATGCATTATTGGAGCTAGATATTCAGAGATCGATCGAGCATGCTAGCACACCGGCCGTCACCTGTCGTTGCGTCTCCGGGAGAGTCGACGGCGAGAAAGGCCGAGCAGCTAAAACGTCACCTTCTGTGTACGTACGTACGTAGTGTGAGAGGGAGAACAAGAAATCAGTGAGAAACGTCAGCTAAGACTGAGTTAAGCGTTGAGAGAGTACAAGAAGGATGCACACGCACACACACGCACACACAATAAGATCAGAAGCCAGTAATATAAGCTAGTATGTGCCTGGAGTACCAATCATAAGCGCAGCAACGAGGAGGAGAAAACACAACAACTGCAGCTTATTTGTTCGCTCTGCGGCCATTTTTTTCTTTGGGGTGCCCTAGCTTATTTCCAGGTACAACGAGGAGGAAGAACACATATATAATTTGGACCATGCATGAACGTGTGTATTTGCAGATGATAGACAGATAGAGACTGGGAACGAGAAGAAATAGCGCCGATGCATGGTACCGACAGAGAAGGCCAGAGGCACACAGTGCACGATTTGTACGTTGTATGGTTCTAGCGACTTCCCGAAATTACGAAACTGCCCACCAATTACTCATGAATAGTTCTCCTATCCTTGGATGCTTATCAATTTTGTTAGACTAGATCGGCGGTGTTAATTTTATGGTGTGCAGAAGAAGTACATGCAGAATTGCAGATTATCACATCTAACAAAATCGATCGACTATACGTGTAACATGTAGATGTACTTATGTACAACTAATAGTTTTCGGTTTGACAGTTGATTAAGAACACTATTTGTCACCATGGACAGCTTCTGGTGATTTTATCAAAATGATATTAATTTGGTAAATGGTGTGGTGCATCATTTTTTTTTCTAAACACGCATGCGTGTCGATATATTAGAGGGAAGAAAGTACAAAATATATGACAAGGTACAACGACGAGGATGAACAGTACTAGTCCAAAGAGCGCATTCGGCTAATGACTAGAGTTTAATTTCCATCGACCACCAGCTATTTGCGTAGATTTCCACTATGGTTGTCTGAGATACCAATGAATAGTTGGTCTTAAAAAAGTAATTACTAGGCTGTGGTAGCATCTACAGATGCACGCATTAATAGTTCACCGTGACGATACAATCAGAAAGGAACAAAATGGAGCTAGATTGGACAACGTGGAAAAAGCAGATAATAGTAGGATATACAGGGTGTCGAGGATCCAATTAGAATCGAATAATGGTTTTCGCATATTTATATTCGTTTTTTTAAATAAATATGAATTTGAATTCAAATACAAAGACAGATCAAATACATACTCAATTCGGTCAGATCCGAATATCCTACGACGTAACAAAGTTTAATGAGTTGACACCAGTTTTATAGTAATATTTATGCCCTTTTTCCTATGATTTATCATGTAATCATTGATCATTTGTGTCATTTTACCACTAAGCCTAAGGCTGGTCCCAATGGGTGGTTTCTTACTATAGTTTCTTATTGCATGAAAAGCATTTAGATACCATCTTCCCAATGCATGGTATCCTAGAGTGTGGTATCCTAGGCCTTTGATATAGAGTATTTACTAGTATTTCTACCTAGGATACTGTGTATGAGTGGTATCTAAATAAGATACCAGTCTGCTTTCTCTCTTTCTTAATTACAATGTCACATCAGACTTTTGTCTATGTGGCAGCCTTAAGAAACTTACCAAGGTGGAGTATTGGGACTAGCCTAACCCATCTTATAGATACTATAAATAAACCGGTTATAAACATACCGAAATTGGCTAGAAGAGCATGCAAAGAGCTTTATTGGGGAATGTGCCAAAATGAAAAAAAAATATCAAATGCCCAATTAGAGTCCGCCATGACGACGGCCTCATCGAGACGATCGAAATGCATATAAAATATGCCCGATTTGAAGGTTAAATGCAAAAGATACATAATAGCCGAATCCGGGTATTATCCGCATTCATATTCAATTCAACACCTATTTTGCATGTCATATTTGTATTCATATTCGATAAAAAAAAATCCATATACTATCCAGATTTGTATTCGTTTTGTAATTCAAATGCATTTTTGCCTACTACATTCGTTACCATCCTCGTTTACATATATTCCGAGTTTTTAGTCCTTTGAGATATTTGCTACTAGAGAGTTCAATATCCAGCATGGCAACAATTAGCAGGAATAAGCCTGTAATGTCCAGTAGTCTGACTTCTGACCTTACCGGCCGGCCGGTAAACGTTCACAGCGTGCCGCACAGGTTCCTTCAATTCCTGCGTTTCGACTTTCGACGTGTTCCCCCCACCCCCCACACACCCCTCCGTCATTTTCTTCAATATGGGTGTGTTTAGTTACTGCATATCCCTAGTCTAGCTCGTACGAGTCATTCAGGCTGAACCGGATCAGGTTGTGTGGATACAATATGTATTGTTTGGTTAGTTGTTTCTATTGAGTTAGGCTGTACTGAGATGTTGTTTCGTTGAGTACATAAGGACGTTGACCGCAAGTGTAGATGCAAGAGACAGTGGAAAGAAAATGTTAGTATGGCTTTAATTTTGTCTTAATGTATTCTAATAGCCTTCATTTTATCTTAACTCACTCTAATACTACCTAATATGCACTGATCACCTCTTAATAACGTCATTAGCAGAGCCTGCATCTAGAGAAACAGAGAAATTTGACGTTTCTGCCCAGCCTGTCCCGAAGGTATCTTTTACATCTGCTCAGTCAAGTTGCTTTACGTATGTAGTCATCCAAACAAGCGGAATTAAAAAGATTCTACACCTGATGAGCCTGATCAAAACTTATGCACCCAACCAAACATACCCTGTATAATCCATCCTTGAGATTCAGGCGCTGCTCGCCCGCACAGGTGCCGCTGCCTATTTTGCCGCTGCGCGCGCGCGCCCGTACGTTGAAGGCATCTGACGACTGACGGCCGGATTGGCTGGCCGGCCGGCGACCGATCCATGCCACGTATAGATCGAGTCTGACTTAGCATAGGAGCTCCACCGGACGTGCGCACATTACCGCGATCGACTTGCCGGCCGGCACGCGGGCGCGGCGCGCGTGGTGTTGATGGGTCGCTGTGACTTCGCCCAGGGACGTGCCGTAAAGCCGTAAAGCGTACGTACGTGCGTGGCTTTCCTCTCTGCTGGATTTGTCAAACAACAACCGCAAGGCGCCAAGTCCCGGGAAAGCATGGCATGCAAGCGCTGTCGCGACATGTTCGTCTTCATGCAGGGTAGGCATGGAGCTAGAAATTTTGTAAGAGGGGGCTAATTAAACAAAAGATAATCCTATTTTAAGCAACTCTAAACACAGCAATACATTAACTGTCATTCATTTACCTAATGATCTTGCTCGAGAGTCTAGATGACTGATGAAGCAATATTCTCTTTAATTCTGGCGTTTAGGTGGCTGTGTATTAGAGTCTAATTGAGAATTAGCGACAGAAATTGGCTCGGCCAATTGCTATGCATCCTGTCGATTAGAAGCAGAGATCAGTTAGATCATTTACAGTGCATCTTCAGGATTAGATGCATGAATTGGCTCAACCGTTTGTGGTGTATCAACAAGTTGTTCTTTTTTTCTTAAAAATGAATAATTGTTTTTCTCTTAGCCATGATTATCCTAGAAAAAATATACAAAAGAATAGAACGAAAATGTTTCTGAGAAGAATGACGACGTACAATTCTAACTTAGCAAACAAAAAATTAGTAATAATGTAGTAGTCTTCTTCTTGATCGAACAAAAAAACAACTATCTAGCTAAATTCCCAAAATTTAGTAGGCACTAACCAGCCAAATGTTTTTGGCATGCACCTTTTAGCACTTCAATCCATCTTCGATTTCGAGTCATGAAGAGATCTTAGGAGATAAAAGGGGACAAGGGCGAAGAAGGCTTGACATTGTGAGAGATGGCTGAAGTCAAAAAAGCATGTTGCTCCTAACTTATTTTTGGAAATACAAGAAGATATATTAATCTTTTGTGCACACGTACATACATATATCCTGTGTGATTTGAACATTTGAGATATAGGAGACTATATATATGGTTATAGAAAAAAATCAACATCAGATCAAGAGGGTCTTTTTTTTTGCAAGGGAAGCAAGGCCCACTGTCCTCGGTTGGCTCCGTTACTGTGTTCACGTGACTCCTACGACCCTAAAAAGACGGCAACACTGTATATGTACAGTGTCATCTTACGATTTGCCTGCCAACAATGATCACCCAACATTCTAGCTGTAGGCCGGCCAGTGAGACGGATTGATGTTTCACCAAGATAAATTTAACCGATTAAAAGTAGTACGAAATTAGTTCTCAGCTAAAAAAAATAGCACGAAATTCTTTTTGGGTGTTGCTAGTGATTACGCAGAAGAAAAACGAAAACCGTGCCCGTTCTTAGGTTATTTTGCGCATCAGCGTGGAAACTTTCTAAGTCAAAATTATTGAGAATTTATCACTATAAATTAGTGTATTACATTTGATGATTTATTTCTCGATATCGCGTTATAAGAGCATCTATAATAATTTGTTTCTTAGCTTATTACTAAGAGGAGGGAGAGTGCTCAATCTAATAAAAAGAAACAAGTCTTCCAATAGATTGTTTCTTGAGCTTGTATCTAAGAGCATCTACAATAGTTTGTTTCTTAGCTTGTTACTAAGAGGAGAGAGAGTACGTAATCTAATAAAAAGAAACAAGTCTTCCAATGGATTGTTTCTTGAGCTTGTGTCTAAGACTTTAATTGCTAGAAGTGTGTATGATTCTTGATGATCAATAATGAAGTGCAACTTTGTGGCCTACATATTTTAGCTCATTTATCATATCAACAATGAAGTCAGGCTGCACAAATAATCTAGTGAATATTTTGTTTTAAGACAGTGGGACCCACAAAATGCGTTTTTAGGTAACAAGTAGGTCTCCAATAGAGTATTTGGTTGTTTCTTGTGTCTTGGTATTAACAATTGGATAGTTTCTTCATCTAGAAATAACCTCACATTCTCTTCTTACCTTCTCTCCTCCACATGACTTAAATGCTGATGTGGCAACCCCTTAGTAACAGCTGACATGGACTGTTGTAGATGCTCTAAGACTTTAATTGCTACAAGTGTGTATGATTCTTGGTGATCGGTAATGAAGTACAACTTTGTGGCCTACATGTTGTAGCTTATTTATCATATCAATAATGAAGTCAGGCTGCACAAATAATCTGGTGGATATTATGCTTTAAGACAGTGGAACCCACAAAACGTGTTTTTAAGTAACAAGTAAGTCTCTAATAGAGTATTTGGTTGTTTCTTATGTCTTGGTATTAACAATTTGCTAGTTTCTTAATCTAGAAACAACCTCGCCTTCTCTCCTCACCCTCTCTCCTCTACATCACTTAAATACTGATGTGACAATCTCTTAGTAACAGTTGATGTGGACTATTGTAGATGCTCTAAGACCATCTTTTAGCCGTTTCAATTGAGGAGAGAGGAAGTATTGAATCAATTCAATACATCGGAGGGGTCGATTCCAACAAAAAAATGTATGGAACCGAACTCTACTTAGGAATCGATTCAAAGCATTAAACAGCTACATAGAAGAGAGTGTGTTTAAGAGAGGACATTATTATTTTATGGTTTTTTAATGTAACGTGAGTCCTAGGTACTAGTAGAAATCGGTTCAATACATTAGAGAAAAATAAGCTCAGTTCCTAGAATACTTACGTGGCATAATTTTGAATCAAGGTCGATTCAATACACTAAAAATGCTCTAAGTCTACCTAAATTTTAGCATAGATTGAGTAGCCAGCGGTGATGGGATTGAGATAGTATTCTCAATTGCTCGCTCCCACCGGTGAGCGAGTGGGATTTGGTGGCAGGAGGAGGAAAAGCATGAATCTTACTGTGAATCATGAGCTTATAAACAAACATATGTCACGTGACCCGAGGCAAAGGACAAGCGTACTTCGGCCTGTCGAGGGGAGCTATAGCTTTCCTTAAAAAAACTTTTTTTTTATTTCCTGAGCTGAAAAATAACAACGGTATTCGACGTCTATAGCTTTTTCTAAAAGTTGCTCCGCTGTTTTTGTTGGGCTGATCAGCTTGAATGGATAATGAAATGTCTGAAATACTTTTTAGGGTTTTGAAGACATACTTGTATGCTGATTTAGTATAAATACAATTGTTTTTTATTCTTTTTGCAAAAATATTGGTTAAACGACATAATTTGCTAAGTTTTGAACAATTAAGCAACAAATTGCAACTTAAAACATCACATTTAAGAGGTGAAATACACATAATCTTTATACAAAAGCAATACTAGGCACAAAAGGTACTATCATATCCAAAAGTTAAACACTACCAACAAAAACTCGCAGAGCAAAAACACATTCATACTCTCTATTATCCATCAAAGAATCGGCAATAAAATTACGAAGAGCACCCATGTCCCCGTCATCCCCTAACATGTTGTTTTAACCAAGTCATGCAGATGATGCATGTTGAGCAACTAGTGGTATATAATCCTCATCCTTATCGCGCCTCCGAAAAAGTCGATCATCTAAGGCGCTTTCTCGAATAAAGTTATGAAGCGTCATATATGCCATTATGGTCTTCTTCTGCTTCTTTATTTGAAAACTTGGTAGTTTAAACAAAATTCGCCATTTCATCTTCAACACACCAAATGATTATCCAATCACATTACGAAGAGAAGAGTGACAAAAATTGAACCACTGCTTCCCACTAGGAGCTCGACCCTATTGCCATTCTGGGACATGGTATTTTTTGCCCTTTGTATGGAGGTAGATACCCCTTTCGATTACGGTGCCCTACGTTGACAAGATAATATTTTCATACACATAAGAATGAAGTGTCAAACATGGAATGAGCGGATGGCCACAAAAAAATCACATAAAAGACAAAAGAGTTACCTCCAGGAGGATGTGGAAAATAATCTTAATACTAATTTACTACCAGACTCTGATACAATTACTACTCAAACTATCCTAATTTACTACCAATTCTGACACAATTATTACTCAAACTATCATAACTTACTATCAGACTCTGATACAATTACTACTCAAACTAATCCTTGCTATTGTTGCCTTACAGGTGTTGACCAGCTTGGCCCACGACCATAACAATTCCTCATGGACACATGCCTAAAAATTGTAGATGGCAAGTTGCATGATATTTCAAATTATACAATTTGATTCGCCATCAATTCTAACTAATTTATTATTACCTAAACCACTTTATCCTTATATTCAAGAGAAAAGGGATGTTATTTGGTACTATATGCTCACTAGGTTGAGAGTAATGAATCTTGTTCCGAATGACACATTACTTTTAGCCCAACAAACAAGCAGCATGAGCATATATGAAATTTACTAGCAATCCATCTTTCAAAATCTGGTTCAAAATCCCTAAATAAGAATCATCACTACCAACCATGCCTACACTTTCACAAAGTAAATCGCGACAGAGGGAGTTGGGAGAGGCGAGATGGAGTTGGGAAGAAATACCTCGATCTGGTTGGGCGGTGGCATCAGGGGGAGCCAGCGGTCGGCGGCGGTGGCGGGGGAATCAGCGGACAACATGGGGACTAGGCGTTCGTTGGTCTGCTTCGGCGGCGGCTAATTTTGGTTCTGTCGCTCCTCCCAAGCGTCCGTGGCGGGGCTCCTCGATTGGAGGCGAGGAGGCCGAGGAGAGGATAGGCACTGGCGGCGTGGGCAAGGTTCGGGCGGCAGTGGCCTTCGACTGGAATCGGGATGGGGACACAACGAGTGGGGGAACGACATTTTAACCGGTGGTAATTGGTGGGTATTTTCCTTAAACTTCTAGTGGCAAAGTGATGTACCCCTCCCGCAATAAGCCGAAAAATCACGTCCTACCCAACTGCGGCTTTCACATGAGCTTTTGTTGCGGCTTGAATGATAACATGTTGCCAAATTTGCCTGATTAGGGAGCTTTCGCCTTTTCCTAAACCGAAGCAGGCGTTAAGCCCCCCTGGCTGGTGTAACGTAAACAACAAACATAAAGCTCCAAATCCGGGGAGCAACGCCAGCGCCGTGCCAACATTCCATGTGACTCCGGATTGCATAAACGATCAAAGGGAAACCGTGCAGGGAGGGAGAAACTGTACACACTGCAACATTTGCACCGCACTTCGTCCATCCGGCCAACATGGCCACCAAACTTTCCAGATCGATCGGTCACAGGATTTCACCAGAGCGAAAGCTATAGCACGTCTGCAACTCTGCATCGACCTGACGATCGATCTCCTGTCCATGTACATCACAGAGCAGAGGTAGGCCAACCGAGCGTGGCAGTGGCAGCAGCAGCAGCCGGCCAGCCGCCTGCAGCATGCAGCCATGCACCATTGGCCAAGTACAGTACAGCACAGGCTGCACAGTCCCTGCAACGCTAATGTACGGTACTGGCCTTACGGCCGGCCGGGCAATAATTTTGGGAGGCAGCAGGAGCAAATGCCGGGCGTCGTCTGTGGGGCGCTCGTTGGGCCGCCCTGCCGGCCGCAGTGCCGCCCATGCGATCGGTCGATCCGCTAGAATCGTGTACGAGTATTATAGTAGTAGTAGCTTTTGGCGTCCCATGGCCAAGCCTGATTTGACGTGACATATGCATTCTGCCAGTCTCGGTGCGCGCCGTTTGCGCTCTCGCTCTCGCTGGCTTCCCGACCAAAATCGTGCTCGCCTGCTACGCTACGGCATGGTGATAGCTTGGTGTACAGATCGTGAGATGAGCCGTGTCAGCCGGACCGGCCTAAAATAAGACACTATTGTTTTGGTCAGAGCACGACAAGGTTGTACTGTTTATAGGCTTAGCAGGCATAGCACAAGCGCCAGATCGCGTATGCGGATCCGCGTTCCGGACAATAAGGTCGGCTCGCCCAAAGACAAACAAGATCGAATCGTACCAGACACAACACGAGCCCGACAGCCCAACGACAGAGGTGGGACAAGGGGTGAGGCCGGCGTGGGAGAAGGAGGTTGTGAGGACCCGAAAAATTCAGCTTGTAATGTTTAATCATCCACTTGGTCCTAGCATCGCAAACAAAATATCATGTGCATCAAGATACATGTACTTCCCAAGAACTTGCAGTACACATACCCCTTTACAAAATTATGCATCAATTCCATTCAACACATAGAACCAAAGCACAACTAAGCAAATCAAAAGACATATAATATAGAGTTATTACAAAAGGGGTCGACCGGCCAAATAACAATTAAAGAGATAAATAAACAGCGGAAGCAAAAACCATAAGATGGCAATAAACAAGAGCCAATTAGTGTGCCTTTAACCCACAACGCAACCAACCGAGCTGCCAACCTAGTCGTCAAACGCACCGCACAGCTCACAAAGTGGATCCCTTAGGGATCAGCTTCCTCCTCTGCAACAATTAGTTAAGCAAAGCAAATGAGTACAAAAATGTTCTTGCAAGACTTACGTGTAGTGTAACAGCCTATACATAGCTACATGCAAACTTATTTAAGTGGAGGAGGCTTTAGACTCATTTTCAGCATAAAGCAAGTTTTCATTTGCAATAATGTAATATATTTAAGGCAGTTTTACAATATATTTTTATTTGACAAAAACAGCGAGACAACAAGTAACAATAATAAAGAGACATCCTAGAAGTGGCTAACCCAATAGCCACCACAACAATAGCATGAATTCCCCATTCATACCACCTACATCAAGTTTTAATTAAATATTATAGTTTAGTTCTTGCACGACCTTACCAAGCATGTCCATAACCTAGGATGAGGCTATTCGAAGAGTTTGAACCCTGCAGGGGTGTACCAATGTACCCACACGCCAGACCGCCTTTTCGCCACATGATTAAACACACTTCCTTTAGTATGCCGGCATGGCTAAGTCCTATGAGACATTTCCAATATTTTGCATTAACTACGAGTCGCCATTGTAAAGCCGAAAGTCAACTACCACTATAGAGTAAAGCTCCCGGACAACTACAATGCCCTTCAGTGTGGAGACCCAAACGGGATTCCACTCCCGCTCACCCAACACATAACCACAAGTTTCTTTTTCCACACCACACACATACGCAACCTCCTGCGACTTGGAGCTAACACACGTCAAAGTACTAAGTCAAGAGAGGTCCCATATCCTCCTCGTGTGGTTAGCACGCAATAATCATTTGGCTTAGTGACACAAGTAACTCGGTCCTTGTTGACCCGGGCACCATTCCAGTCACACCATAAGATCACACCATCAACCATTGTGCCCAAGTCTCAAACATTTCATTTTCAGTTCAGTTTTTTTTTACTTTACAAAGTAACAAAGCACAAAGTGCTGAGCATAACGGTAATAATAATTTTGTGTGATCAAGGTCATCGACTAAGTCGACAACCACCCAATTCTACCGGTAGCTAAGCATTTCTAAGCATGACACCGTAAAGACAATAAAAGAGCATAATTCAACCACCGGGCTCTAATTCACCGGCGAGATTAATTAACTTATGTTTTGTGGCAGGGGATAAACAATTTAAGGGCAACCATGCAATAGGAATAACTACCTCTAATCGGGAAAATTACTTTGACACAAAAGTATGCATGTATATACAATTTGTAAACAAAGTATTAGACTTTTAAAAGTAATGGGAATATTATGATCAAACTGCTTGCCTTGTTGGAGATGCTCAGTTTGCTGTAGAGGAGCACTTTCGTTATCAACGAACTCGTCGGCACCTAATCGAAAAGAACGAACAGAACCGCTAAGAACGAAGAACACCAAAAAGACTCAAAAACCAAAGTCAACCAAAATATATGAAATTTACACAGCAGGTAGAGCATAATTTTTAAGGAATTTAGCAATAAGAATCAATTGATTTGGATACTTGATGCTAACGTTATGGCCAAAACAAATCTGGCCGGCTGGAAAAATGCTGAAAAATTCACTTCGGTTACTATTCATCCGAAATTAATTTTTTGGCACATATTTCCAGAGAGGTGGTGCACCTGACATTTTTATGGTAAATAGAGCACCTCATAAGATGAACAACACAATTAGATTCACCTCATTTGGAGCTAGGATGCATCTTCTATGATTTTTCAAAGACATGAAAAAGGGCATAATATAAATGCAACCACATAAACTTAAAAGATAACAACATGCCTAAAACCTATTCTACAATTAAGCACATTAATAAAGGAAACCAACAAACTTGGTTTCACTCAAAAAGGAGTTACAGAGAAATACTTATGCATTTTTCAAGTTAAATGAATTTTTAAAGCAGCAAATAAAGCTAAACTGAAATTAAATCTATTAACACAATTTTCTGGAGCCAAACTAAGCTTACAACTATTTGTAGATTAAAGCTTAGTTAAAACCAGAACTAACAAAATTTGAATCAATCGAAAAGGGTTTAAAATGAATTAGTTATGAAATTTTGAAGTTTATTACAATTTTCAGTTTAAAAATAAAGCTTACCGAGCTTTTGAAATAAATAAACTCAAAGGAAACACACGGCAAAACATGGGCCGTTGATGCGCCATCGCACGGCCCACATGCGCTCAAGCTCAGCGCACCCGCGCACAGAATGCACAACAAACGCTTGGATCAAGATCCAACGGTCCACGTTGATCGATCCTTCGGGCGGTCCGAAAGTTCAAACGAACGTGGGCCGTCGATCTCGCGATGAGCAGCTGAGAGCGAAGCAACGTTTGGATGGTCCGAACGTTCACGCAATCTTAGCCGTTGATCAAGAATTGGACGGCCAAGGCTATGGGAGGTCCGGGGGTCCGAAGGTCCCGCAGATCTCAACCGTAGATCTAAGAATGGATGGCTGACGTTCGGTGGTCCGAACGTTCATAGCGATCTAGATCGTTGGATCTAGATCGGACGGTGAATGTTCAGTGGTCTGAACGTTCACGCAATCTGGGCCGTTGATTTTTGATCCAACGGTCCACGATGAACACAACGTTGCGCACGCGCCCAAGAGGGTTTAAAGACGTGGGCCCCACTGTCAGTGGCACGGGAGCAAGAATTAAGACAGCCATTAACTTCTAAGTCATGATTAGCAATGATTAAACATAATTAGCACATTAATGGACGCAATCTGTGTCCTAACCGGCCACGGCACAACGCTCCCGTCCGACAAAAAGGCCGAGGGTACTCCAAGGCTCACCGTCGATGACTCCGGCCACGGCGACGCAAACCAAGGACAGCTACGGGTGTGCAATAGCAACGCGCACCCACTGGTACCACTCACGACGGCGGCGGCGGAGAGCTCCACCGGCCGACAATGGCGATTTGGGGATTTCTGGTGGTTTGAGCATAAGCAACCCGAGAGGAAGCAAGGCAAAACTACAGGGTGCTTGAAAAGAGAAAGAGGAAGAGCTAGGGGGCTCTATATAGCCAGAGGAGCACGGGTTGAGCTAGGGTTAAGCTCCATGGTGAGCTTAGCCCACGGCTTGGTTCACCGCTCTGCCATGGACGAGCTGAGGAGATGGGTGGCAGAGGAGGGCGACTTTGGGGGCTAAAGCATTGCCAAGCATTAAATGGGGGCTTAAGAGCCGTTGCTAAGGACACAACAGAGGTGACCTCAAGATCTGCGCCGCCCACGCCATGCGCTGCACACACCTGCTGCCTGTGAAGAAGATGATGACCAGGATTGGCGAGGGCCCACATATAAGTGACTGTAACCAAGGTGGCTCGGGTCTAAGCTCGCAAATGGGTTGAGCCAAACCAATTTACTTGAGTCAAAGCTTTTTGACCGCTTGATTGGAAATGGACGGCTCAGATTGAATTTGATCTCGGGCGGTCCGAACGTTCCTCCAAACGTGGACGGTCCGATTGCAATCAAATGGTCCAAAACGCACGCGCCAACACGACCGAGCCCGAGTGCAGTTAGTTGATTGGGTCGAGTCAAATGGCTCAAGCCTGATTCGAGCCCAACAGTAACTGACCTAGGGTTTGAATTTAAAGCTAAAACTTTGAGGAATTTTTAGAGGTAGCAAACTAACTCCAAAAATTTCGAAATTTGGATTGGAGGTTCCTAGCTCTAGGATAAACCTTGTGTAAAATTTTTAGAGGTTTTTATGAACAGCATTTTTCTCCAAAAATTCTGCAAGGTTTGTTCTAGGGTTTGACCATGAGTCAAACTGGTTTGACTGCCTCTTAAAAATTATCAAATAATTTCTAAAAATTATGAAGTTTTTCAGAGGAGTCACACAGCAGCCCTAGAACCAAGGAAAAATATTTCCATAGGTTGACTACAAACTTTTCTTAAAAGTTTAAAAAGGGTCACGACTTTAGTCAATTGGAGATTTTGGTTTTTGAATTCCATAATTCCTTTAAAAGAATTACAGAAAAGTTCAAAAACTACAAGATGCAAGAAAAGTTTTAAATTTCTACTCATTTTCTTACATTTGAAACACACACCCAGATTTGGGATGTTACAGAGGTGGCGCGGTGGCGCCGGGCGCAAAGAAGGAGGTGGCGAGGCCGGCGCCGAGGAGGAGGAGGAGGCGGCTGGTGAGGCGAGGATGGCGCGAGGAGGAGATCAGGCGGCAGGCGCGGTTCGCCCCGCCGCCGAGGAGGAGTAGGAGGCGAGGCGATCTTGGATGATATAGAGCGACAGCGAGGCACAAGGCCGCGAGAGGCGTGGATGAGGCAAGGCGTCGGGGATGGGGTGCGTTGGGTGTGGACTGGTCGCGTGGTGGGAGAAAAGGGAGGCATCGGGCTAAACAGGCCGAACATGGTCCGTCAGGCCAACCGTGCTTGGGTCGGCACAACACGGCCCAAAATGCTGGCGTGCCGTGCTTGGATTGGCTCCCTAGTCCATAGACAGACACAACATTAACTAGCGGGCCTTACTAGGCCTGGCAGCCCGTTTGGCCACCACTAGCGCGTTTTGGCCGATTTGGTGGGGAATTACGCGGTGCGCATCTCTACTGTCCGGCAATTATCTCGGTGCTTGCCGTTTTATTGGCTGTGTGCTTAAACTAATTGTCTTACCGGTGGCTATGTAGTTGTGAAATATGTGCGTGTGCGTCTTTTTATTGGTAGAATCAAGCCAAGTTTTTTTTAACTCATGTACCCTTAACGTGACTTTTTATTATATGCAACCTATGCTACAAAGTCTTAAGTTACACATATCCCAGAATCACAACGAAGAAAGATAAAACGATGCGCTTGATGAAATAGACCGACAAGATAGTTGGATTTGTCGAGTAGTATCATCCATTCTAATTGCTCCTTGCACCGAGCTATGTGCGTACTATGTTCGATTCTCTTTTGACATGCATTACTTCATATTTGATACTCATCTTACAGTTAAAAATATGAGCCGAAATTGGTTTGATACTCCAGTGGAGAGACCTGTTTTGAAGGTTGATTGTTTTTACCAAGGATCTGACTATCTGATATAAAGCAAATTGGTCGCAACTTGTGAGCTCCTGCAAAAATAGATGTCAACATAAAACCAAGACCTTCTGCTTGTAATGGAGAAGGTACCCCAGAAGCTTTTGACTTGATTGCGATCTTAATCGGGTCTGTTGCTTCAAGATTGAAAATGAGCACTCCCAAGCCGACATTGCCAACCTCTGTCCATGCCGCATCAATGAAACACCAGTGCTTTTGTTGAAAATTGACTTTGTTTGTTGAAGTTGTGTAATGTGATGTTGGTAAAGAGTTCACATGAGCTATGGGGTTGAACCACGGTTATGTTAGGAAATATAGCTGTGATTATTTTAATTCCTAAAATAATAATCAATGTAAAAGCAACATATATACTAGGCATATTTACAACATCACATGACTATATTATTGGAAGCAAGGCCTAGCCATGACAAAAGAGATAACTGTGACTTACAGAGAATCGCTCCGGCAACGCTCTCGGTAGAGTCGGATGCGAAGGCAATGACGCAAAGCAGATGATGAAGAAAGCTATGAGCAGTTGTGCGAACGTTTTCCAAAAATCTGATTCGCCCCAACTCGAGCAGAATCACAAGGGACATCGACCGAGACACCTTGCTCTCCATGACAATGCACAAACGCGATGATGGAGTAGTCGAGGTAGCGCGGCAGAGAGGAATCTAGGACAAAAGTTCAGAGGTGATTCTCCTTCGTTCAATATGAATGAAGGCGTCTCTCCTTCATATAGAATCCAGCGAGACGGAAGAAAACCACTGCAAGAAGTTTTGGAAACCGCATTGAACACAATTAATGCATGGCATAAGTGCCCCGCAAAATTAGTGTAATTTAAACGTTCGGTTTCCAATTCATATATGCGTAGATGCCATAACATCATCCATGGTTTTGAGGTGCAAAAAGAAACAGTAGACTCACATCCAAGAGGACACGAAATCGCCGGACCATTCACACGGCAAGCAAGCGTGTGTTCTTCTTTTACTTGCTTTAACTAGGTAAGTTCAACTCAATCTTATATGTTGGGTTTCTCCCACATAAACTAGCAATATAATACCAAACCTATCACCTTCCACTATGCATAAGTGGATCTTTAAGATTTTCTATGATTTATGAAGAGTGTTTATTTGGGCTGAGCCCATAGACTCCAACAGGCTATATCACCAAATAGCTCGCAAACAGAGCAAACAGACCACGGCAAAATCACCATAGTTACACGCAGGAACATTTTTTTTCATTGAATGGTTGTCCAGATTGCCTGAAGCAGGGTAGAATTCAAGGGACGCTGGAGTCAACACAAACACTTGAAACCAAATGTACTCGCATCCCTTACACACGCATGGCCTTCCAAACGTTCATTTCCCATCACTGGTCAGCATCAAACTTATTTGTGCACTGTTTTACCCCACATCAGATTGACGTTTTATTTTGCTTGAGCTGAAAATAATGTAAAGGCATCTGTTGGTATTGTGACTTGTGAGTGAGTCTGACGACCGGCTCGATGGGCGTGGAGATCGTGACGCTCGAAACAACCGTCCTTTGTCACAATGTCACGGGTACTAAGAAGAAGAAAAAAACACATACTGTAGCTAGCTGCTAACGAATTCCTCTCTCCTGTCACGAAAGAATGTCGTTATTTTGGCTACCGATAAGTTTTTCAATATTTAGATTGAACACATAAAAATGATATTTATATATTTGTCTTGAGAAGAACTTCCATTAAAATACAATTTTATTATATTTTATACACCTATTACAATATAAATTAGTGATTACAGTTGCATTTTGGAGACTATGTCGATGTCCAAAACGACATACCTTTATGACTAAGGAAGTAGTTCAAAATATCATATGAGACATGACCTCCGTTGATTTTTATAAAATGCGGTTCGACTTGGTATAATCTCTAAAGTTGAATTTGTCCGATAATTTTTTTTACATGCTTTGGTCGTAGTTACAAAATCATAATCGTAAGAAAGTGCTTTCAAATACGAACCAGATGATTTCTTTTACATACTTTGGTGATAGTTACAAAATCATAAACATAAGAGAGTGCTTTCAAATACGAACCAAGCAGAATCACTTGTGTCACATAATATATATTATTGGACTAGTTGTTAGTCAAAGTTTACAAACTTTGAATCTCAAAATGCATGGACGGCTTATAAAAATCAACAACCGCAATCAACTGAGGAAGTGAGTACTACCATAGTAGTGGTATTGGCAACTGACAAAGCATTTGTTTTAAATCAAATAGCATCCGATTTCATTGAGGAAACCGCAAATTGCATTACATGTCCTTACATGCAGAGAAAGATAAACCGGATGAGAGCTCAACTGAGTTTTCAATTCATCAGGATCACTAGCGTTTTTCTGACTACTGCTACTTACTGACCTAGCCAACAAAACCACAAACATCGCATTCAAGTTCGTGGAATCAAAAAACATTTTCTCTCCCTCTCCAAAATGCAACACCATTCATATAGGTTCAGTCGTTCTCTAGTCGTTACTGCAACATAGGGCCCCATCCTCTTGATCTTCCAAACACTTCAGAGGCCACCTGTCATGCCCCAAGTTTTCAATGGAATTGTG